>CM072685.1:16958578-17178578 GCA_036884735.1 Huso huso
GTATTCAAAATACACATTGTTCTTTTGCCTTGATCAACAGTCTTTGAAATGTTCAGAATCCTCAACTATGTAGCCTATTTATGAGCTTCCCAAGTTTGACAGTCCACGTTTAAAGAAATAAACTATTATAAAAGACTTCTCTGTTTTCAAATACTTTAAGAATGACACACACATACAGTATATATGCAGGGTTGTGAAGTAACAGAAAAGAAGTATTCTGTAACTAAAGTTTGATGAACTGACACTACCTACAGGTCTTAGAATTATTGTCAGACAAAGCAAGGAGTGTAAACTCATACTGAATAGTGAAAAGGCAAGGTTAGTCTAGGATGTATAATACAGTCGCTTTAAATGAATCCTGTGTATTTGTATTTCCAATAAACATACATGTCTGTTCCATATGGTACAAACCCCCCAGTACACCCATTTGCTGAGTTTTTTTGTTCATTGTTTTTGCTACATAAGCCTGGAGCCAATCTGTAGTTTGCAGCCTGCCTCTTTCTAACTGCTTCTTTATTGTCTCTTGCAGGAGGATGGGCCATGGAGTTTACGAGTTCTAATTTCCACAAGTGCAGTATCAATACAAAGACTCCTTGTTCCGCTACATATCATGAAGGAAGGCGTCCCTCTGATTTGGTTTTAGAAAGGTTGACAGAATTGAATGGATTGAGATTTTTCCTATTTTTTTTTTTTTTGTTCGATGACGGGAAGATTTAAAATTCCGCAGAGGAATGCTGAAATCAAGATTTTGCTGCTTTTTATGAAATATAAAAAAATGAGATGGAAGATACAGACAGACACACACATACACACACATACACACACACACACACACACACACACACACACACACACGCTAGCCAGCTGGCTTCTTGGTTTCTGTGCCTAATCTGAAGTTTGAAGAAGCCTGGCCGCAGGGCTTGAGGGTTTGCCAGAACGAACTGCACCCAGACTGTTGAGGAGAACCCTGGGATTATTTACAAGACAGGCACATCATTCCTTAGAAAATAGGGACCAAAGGACTAAATGCTTTTTTAAAACTCTTACCTTGTAGCTGCAAGTATTACAAAAAAAAAAAAAAAAAAAAAAAACATTTATAGTAGTTAAAAAAGTGATTGTCTTATGAAATCCAAGCTGGCTGAAATTGTTTGTCCCGGTAGCTATTTGCTGTACTAGGTAGTGTAGAAAGTAGTTTTATTAGACTACCCATGTCAGCCATTTTGTTTTGCTGTGGAGAGAAAAAGTAGATAAAATATATCTTTATCTCTGTTTTCATTTTAGGGATAGTTTCATTTAGGGGTTACAGCAGCTGGATTTCTTCTTCATCATAAGTGTTGTACATTTCATAGCAATTTGAGAAGAACACAAGAATATAAATATAGAACTGCATTTAAAAACAATGCCTTTGTAGGGCACAGTGTGGATGTCAGAGGCTTACAAAAGGCCTTGGTTTGAGCGACAATCTATCGAAGAGACCAAGCAAAACGGACACATTCAGTTGTTTGCAATCATAGTTTAAAACGACAAACAGATTCTTAACTATAATTTAAAATGGCTATTAGAGAGCCTGACTGCTTCTGAAACTGTCAAAAGGATGGAGGAAATTTGTGGCCACACAAGCGAAAACAGTTTCGATATCTTGCAAAGAAAGGAGCAGGCTTTGGTGGCGAGTGAAGGCAGAGGATTATATTGTTTTGTATATTTGTTCTAGTTGATGCTGAGGGTAGGATGGGAATCAGAGATACTTGGGTAGATTTTCAAATATATACTCTGCTTGGTTGCCAGGAGCCACGCTATTTGCAGGACAGTGACCAATATCAAAATTCAGTGAAATGTGATTGATATCGTTGGGTTTAGTTTGCATCTACTACACAGAGCTATCAAACGATTCCTGTAAATGTATTGCCATCCTTGTGTAGGCCTTACATTGTGGGATATGAGACATGCCCACATTATAGTTAGGTGATTTTTTGTGGTAATTATGTAGTAGTGCTATTAGTAAAGAAAGGGTATCAATTACTCCTGCAGATACATCACGTCCACACTTCTGGTCACACTTCCAGAGTTCACATGAAGGACTTCAGTCCACATTGAAAACATGTCATGTCACAGGAAGGGAGGGACAAGCCAAAGCATGAAGCTTCTGGGAGTCTTGAGATCTGGTAAAGGAAATGAATGGCAAACATTTAGAATGTTTCTAGAAGAGTATAAAATATACCTGTATTCCTTCAAGTTTATACTGCGTCTTAAATTCCAGTACAGTATAGTGATGCCTGTATTAAAATCGCCAACAAGACATTACCAGAGTACACAAACAGCAACATGACTTACTGCTGAGAAAAGACGAACCAAAACATTACTGCCCGATCTCGAATCATCCATGACATACAGGCAGCCATTTTCAAAGATGAGTCATTCTTTCTGCGGAATTAGAAGAGAAGCTTCTACAATTTCAGCATTTCTAACAAACAGTACCAGCTTGGATAGATCAGAAATGCTGATCAGAACCCCATATTTTTTTCGACATTGCAACCATATATATGTCCACAGTTCAGAAATTGGGAGAAAAACAGGTGTGATTAATCACTACTGGAAATGAGAAGCAGTACATAAATGTAATGCTCTGTGTGACAGCAGACGGCCGCAAACCGCCTCCATATGCGTAACTGAGGTTGTATCTTTGTAAATGCAGATTTATTTGATGATTTAATTTTTCCTCAAATTGAGGGTGGGAAATTTGGGCTGCGTCTTAAATTCGAGGGCGTCTTAAACTCTAAAGAATACGGTATATATATACAGATTGACAGCCTTTATCTATTGGCTTCACCAGGGGTGTTGTAGATTTATTATGCATTCAGTGATTCAGTGCACAGGAGTTAAAACTACAGCTCCCAGGCTCCCTTTCACCCTGCAGAGGCCTTTCATTTTCTGTTCTTGCTGCAGGCAGCATTGAGGTCAAAAGTGTCTCACTGTCATGAGGTAGGAGAAAGGAGCTAGCAAGAATCTAGACAGGTGGTATTTCGGGTGGCTTTTTACAGTACCCTTACTTTTCTCAGTTGAAATCCTGGCTTAGTCATCTTGCAAAAAAATTGAGAGGTGAGGATTAAAAGTCAATGCCAATTTGCAGAGAGAACAAATATGAGTATGTCTAAATTCATGGAGAGCAGCATACCATAGCCACCAAGAACAAGTACACACATGACACAATGGGAAGGGCATTGCTAACGGGAAAACTAACTCCACTTAAATCTAGGTAATGCCATATAGAATTGGGGCGGGACAGTTTTGATTTAGTTAAATTATTCTAAAAATACTTTTTTTTTCCGTATGCGTGCGGAATACTGCAACAGTGCAAAAGGAAATGATGAAAAATCTGCATAGTGTTATGAGAGCAATAGTATACAATTCCTTTTGAAAAAGTCCTTGTAACTCAATCACACATGGTCAGTGTCCTGGAGACAGCGTTGCTCAGACTGGAACACACTGTTCTAATAGTTCTAATACAAAATTAGATCTGCTGTCTCAAAAAATTCATGGAGAGCAGCATACCATAGCCACCAAGAACAAGTACACACATGACACAATGGGAAGAGCATTGCTAACGGGAAAACTAACTCCACTTAAATCTAGGTAATGCCATATAGAATTGGGGCGGGACAGTTTTGATTTAGTTAAATTATTCCTAAAAATACTGCTTTTCCGTATGCGTGCGGAATACTGCAACAGTGCAAAAGGAAATGATGAAAAATCTGCATAGTGTTATGAGAGCAATAGTATACAATTCCTTTTGAAAAAGTCCTTGTAACCCAATCACACATGGTCAGCGTCCTGGAGACAGCGTTGCTCAGACTGGAACACACTGTTCTAATAGTTCTAATACAAAATTAGATCTGCTGCCTCAAAGACTCGGAGCCTGCTCTTGTTCCTTGAAGGTCTCATTCCGAGACCAAATTATCTGACTGTAGGTTCACTGCTTAATGCACTGATACCTTTTCCGCAGACCTGCACTGACCCATTCATTCTATATAGTGCAGGGTCTCAATGTGTTCCACAAGAGTGATGCAATGACATGCTGTTTCCCAGGCAACATGTTTTGCTGGTAGACTGGAAGTGCGTGGATGCCATTCTCTTAAGCCTCTAAAAGGCAGTGTGTTGTAGCATTAAACAGCTGTCAGATTAGCAGAACACAAGATTGGGCCAATCCTATGGACACCACTGGGGTAGTGAGCCACTGGTAGTACTCAGCGTTGCATTGGTGGAAAACGAATGATAAAGTGAAATCATTGCCGGATTTTGTGGTTTCATTTGAACAAAAGGGCTGGTGTCTGTGGCCCCACAGCCAGTGAACTCCTCTCATGTACATTTCTAAAGAACGACGAGCAGTTCAGTGAAAGAGTAAGAAATGTGTGACATTGCCTTGCTTTATGCACTGCAGTAACTTATATTCACTCAAATCATCCGAGGTGCCATTTATTAAAAGATATATCTTCATAAATAATCATCAGAGAAAAAAAAGAGCTTTTAAATGATGAAAAAAACTAAGATTTTTCATGCTGTTGAAACAGAGACAGGGTGAGGGTGCTGTGAAGAGGATTAGCCAGGAATTCATTTGAATTCTTTCCACGCTAAGTCAGCGGCAACAACCCCAACATGGAGCTTCAGTTGCCTTTATCCAGAGACAGAATCTCTGTGTAGATTGGAGGCTGTGTAAACTGGAGGAGATTTAAACAGGTCTGTGTTTGGCACAATTTCTAATGCAACCACACTGCCAAAAGCGAATGCCTTTTTTCTTTTTGTGTGTCAAATCATTAGATCCCAGGTCATAAGCAGCATTTGTTATTAAATGTTACTTATGAAATGTCATTCCCTTTATATAAAGACAGCTGAAAACCCAATGGTGATGTAGTCTTCCATGGACTACATCCTGAAAAGCTTGTATCAATCAAAATGACCACTTCTCAGCTGCACCAAGGCATTGTGGGAACTGTAGTTTACCACAGAATTCTGGGGGTTTATGGATTTGTAATTCAGACCAATTTCCTTCACAATTAAGAACTTTTGTTTTATTTGTGTATTTATTTTTTTATTTATTTATTTATTTATTGATTGATTGTATGTTGATATTTACAGGATAGACTTGAATGGCAGCGTCTGATTTTTGTTTTCTTTGTTTTCAAACACAAGCATTCAAAAGGAGCGTCTACAGTGTGTGCTGAAAGGGATGTTGGTAAAGAACAGGGGCCAATAGACAGTATATATATATATATATATATATATATATATATATATATATATATATATATATACACCTCTCACAGGATAACCATATATGTATTGTGTGGGACCCCTACAGTATAGGGCTAGATTCTCACAGGCCTTTACTTGGAGTCTGCATTAGCACAATCATTTCAAAAAGGAGAAACACACCCAGTAAAGGTACCAAACCTGAAATAAACATCTCTGACATCTCGTTTAGGGCTTGTAAACAGTTTCAGACAGTTTCTAATTTGTTTTAGAATTTTTTCCGTTCTGAAAATAAACGGGGCTAAAGACGATTTGAAGTAAATGGTTCCAAAATTATTGAGACAGTTCCTGAGTTTTAGTATCCATAGTTTTATATATATATATATATATATATATATATATATATATATATATATATATATATATATATATATATATATATATATATATATATATATATATATATATATATATATATGTATTATTGTACAGTAACCCCCTATCTCAATATGAACCCTTTCCTTTGTAGTTAGTATCACTACCTCTTGCCTTATTGCTGTAATGCTGTAACTCCTTTTTGTTGGCTATTTCTAACCCTGACACACCTGAAACTTGCCTTATGGATGCTCAAGTGACACGACTGGAATTGGTTTCACCACTATAGTGTCTGGCATTGTTTGTTAAAATCATTTTAGGTTTACTAAGTCTTGTACATTGTATTTATGAATGATGTATCTTACTATGGATATTGAAAGCTAGGGTAACTTTCAAACGTGTTTTATTGCCAGGGTGTAAAGATGGTCAACTGTGGTATTGCCAATCCATTTATCAAGGTGAAGGAAGTTGATACCAGGAAGCACCTGTTTCCATGGAGACACCCAGACCTTGATTTATTTGTAGTGGCAGGATCTGAAAAGACTATGGGCTCGATTCTCAAAGACATTTACTCCAAATCATCATTAGCACATTATTTCCTGAAAGAAAAGTTCACCCAATAACCATACAAAGAAAACAGAAAAAAGCATTCCGTTTGGGGGCTTGTAAGAATCTTGTAATTCACCCAATAAGGTTAGCAAACCAGAAATATACCAATCAGACATTACACCCGGCTCCTGTTAGTTTAATTGAAATAATTGTAGTTAACACAATAATTCCAAACATCTGTTACTAAAGGTGCGTTCAACTAGGTGCACTTTCACAAGGAACTGTGTTAGCTTTGAACAAGGCTAGTTGAATGGTTTACTGAACATTCCACGAACATTTGCAGCACATCCTAAAATCCGAAAGCAAAACAGCCGGATTAGCTAGTTTAAAACTGGAATTCATATTTTTTTTTCTTTCTAAGTAAACAGACCCTTATCATCATCATCATCATCATCATCATCATCATCATCATCATCATCATCATCATCATCATAATACATGCATACATATTTTATCAATTTTATTGAAAAATACCAATATTTTATAAATAAGTCACATTATAATATTAAACATACCTGAAGTAACTCTTTCGGCTTCTTTGTTTGTCATATAAATTGACAAAACTTGTCCATCCCCCAGAGTCAAAGAAATGTTCTCCCAGCCTGTCGTCATTATTGTTTTACGCAAACTACCTCTTCAGAGTGTTCGCCTCAGTTAGAAAACGATTGAGGCAAACAGACCGCCAACAGAAAACAGTTTAAAACTGTTTGCAAGCATTCCCGACCGTTCTCTTAGTTGAACGCACCTCTGGACTGCACTTCCTTTAGCCACAGAGGTCTGAAATGTGCAGCTTTGATAGAAACTTGTGTTATAGCAAACATGCATCTTCATTTTAAACAGACACCTGGTGCTACACTAGATAAAAGAACATTCCCAGTCTGCTGGACTTACCTTCCAAGAAGTCTGGTCCTGCTTCACTGTCTTCTTCATTTCATCCCAACATGTTACTGACTGAAGCATGTCAGTTATTAGGGGTTGGTTATGGATAGGAAATAAGCCTGGGAAGGGGACGGGACAATTTCACCATCCAGGTGAAGACCCAGGAAGTGCTGGACAGTATAAAAGCATGGCTTGCAAACAGACATTTCTTTAATGGAGTGTTGTACCTAGTATCATGTTTTAAAATGAAAATACAGTTGTTGTTTTTTTGAGACCTACCGTTATAACTAAGGTTCATGGCGGAGACAAATGATGGAACTGTGGAACTATGTTTTAGCTGCGGTGCACATGTACAATTACTTTAAATGTTTTCTTATTTGTAATTGTTTATCCTTTCAGGGGGAAAGAAAACTGCTAATGATGATGTTGAGTAAATAAGTGCTGTATATTGCAGCCCTGGGGGTTGATATGATTTTAGCATACCACTTTCAACCACACTCGAAAATCCTTAACAGCCAAAAGATTTGCCAGTAAAACGTGTAAAACATGTAATACAATACAATTAAGAGCCTGTATTTTAAACCAATGTAAATCTTTCCAAGGCCATCCAGTACTAGAAAGGTGTAAAGACTGGGAAATGTTGTACATGTTCTCCAACAGACAGCAGGCAACAAGAACTAGAGTCCTTGAATTGAAGAATTTCATATTTAAATCTATTGAAGATACTGTATTATAAAGACTTGTGTATATATCTTTAAGCTCTCTTCTGCCAGTGTCCATCACCCTGCCTCTGCTTTTCAGGTTATGCCAGCTAGCTGCAGTACTTGTATATATAATATAGCTTATTTTTTAATTCTGTTATCAACCTTCTTTATAGACCATACAAAAAAGAAATAATCATATATTTCAATGAGTTCATGAGAATTAGGAGACTATGAAATAACTGATCAGAAACAATAACAGAGATTCTGTTGTATGTATATTAATACACTGATGTTTAAATTATTCAATATGTATGGATTTCTTATTTTTCTCATGTGGATTTTTGTTTCAAACGAAGCTGGGATAGCTGGGAATTACAAATGCCTAATGAAAATAGGGAATTGGTGGCAGGGGGGTGCTCTATGACAAACATCTCCACAATGCAAAGCAACAGCCATGGGCAGGTTCGGGTGAAGCAAAGCTGGTGAAAACATGTTGGCGACTTGAAGTCAAGAGCCTTCTGTACTGGTGAGTCAGCACTGAGTTCCAATGCTGTGTTTAGGATTGTTTGGATTGCGCAGTTAAGCTCAAAGTCACACTGATCTCTAGGGTAGGGAGTCTCGGTATAGTCCTGCCGCAGTTTGAAGTTACAATCGCAACAAATGAAATCTATTCACCGTCAGAATCACAGGATCCATTTGCCTTTCAATCAAAATTCAAAATGCTATTTCTCTGTTTTAGAAACTATTCAGTCAACTTTCAAGAATAGGAGGACATGGCCTAAACAACCCACTGCATTGGCAAATTCTCTGGCACTACAGTTCTGTAAGCCCTAACTGAAAACACATACACCGTGCCTTAGGATAATGTTGCCATAGAACAGGGAAGGAACCAATGTGTTTTTGATTGAGTGCGTAGGATAAGGACGACCAATAGCAGCTTTTATAAAGTACCACATTACAGAACAAGCAACTGCTGTGTTGCACACAGTTATCTGTTTTTTGCTATTCAGTGCTTTTTTTAAAAAGCTGCTATAATTAAAGTGTAATCCTAGGGCATGAGTCAAAAAGTGGCTGCATTCATTGCATTAATGCCTTGCACTTCATTGTATTCAGTGTGGACTCATTTCACAGAGTCTAAATCCACCTATTATACCCGGCTGCTGATATTCATCATGTTACTTTATCGGCATTTGTGTTTAACCCACAACAAAGATTACATTGGCTTTTTCTATTTCACATTGACTTTATACCAGATAATCTTTTACAAGGCTGTGCCCATTCAGCTTGTGAAAGAACCCTGTTGGTGTTCATAATGCTGATATTATCAGCACATAGTGCACTATAAGAATCTGATGATGCATTGCAATAATATAATAATATGGTTCAGTGGAGTAGTGTTCCCCATTACACAGTGCATCAGGATTTCATATTATAGGAACTGGGACTTCATCTGAACCTCATTGGCTGGAATTATTCAAAAGGGTCCCTTTTTATCTGTAAGATGTCGTGAGTGCTGACTCCCCACCAAGGCTGCTCCTGTACGATTCATGTGCTCTGTATATTGCACTAATTATCGTAGGGCTATAGTCTGTACAACAGCGGCAGAGCCCTGCTGTGTGATTATAGATAGGCACCCCTCAGCACAGCCACATGCAGTAAGAATCTCAAGTCAATTCACCTCCTGTGCCTCACAGCTTACCCACTGCCATTCACCATGATGTGCAGTAAGAACGCTCAGCCTTCATGGGTAAGCAATGTGCAGTAAGAACACTCAGCCTTCATGGGTAAGCAATGTGCAGTAAGAACACTCAGCCTTCATGAGTAAGCAATGTGCAGTAAGAACACTCAGCCTTCATGAGTAAGCAATGTGCAGTAAGAACACTCAGCCTTCATGGGTAAGCAATGTGCAGTAAGAACACTCAGCCTTCATGGGTAAGCAATGTGCAGTAAGAACACTCAGCCTTCATGGGTAAGCAATGTGCAGTAAGAACACTCAGCCTTCATGGGTAAGCAATGTGCAGTAAGAACACTCAGCCTTCATGGGTAAGCAATGTGCAGTAAGAACACTCAGCCTTCATGGGTAAGCAATGTGCAGTAAGAACACTCAGCCTTCATGGGTAAGCAATGTGCAGTAAGAACACTCAGCCTTCATGGGTAAGCAATGTGCAGTAAGAACACTCAGCCTTCATGGGTAAGCAATGTGCAGTAAGAACACTCAGCCTTCATGGGTAAGCAATGTGCAGTAAGAACACTCAGCCTTCATGGGTAAGCAATGTGCAGTAAGAAGCTTCAGCCTTCATGTGCAATGTGCAGTAAGAACACTCAGCCTTCATGAGTAAGCAATGTGCAGTAAGAACACTCAGCCTTCATGGGTAAGCAGTGTGCAGTAAGAACACTCAGCCTTCATGGGTAAGCAATGTGCAGTAAAACAACACTTTAAAAATGTGGATCCAGCATGATGTAACTCATCTGCTTTTGATTTAGAAATAAAAACTATTGGAAACTAAAATGGAATGACTGTGTTAACCAGTTAAACAAGCTGTTTTTTAAATACCCATAATCCTGCAGTATTACTTTGTTACAAGGAATGATGTGCTTCTTCAGTAGTAAGGCCACATTGTGTTGGTCTCTTGACTGACCTTGATATTGAGCTTTCATTGGCTTTAAAAACAGAACCAGCTTTGCTTTGTCTGTGATTGTGCCCAGTCAGTCACTGCAAATATGTTACTTTGAAAAATTCACAAGAAGCAACCAATGCATATCAAGGATAGGGATAAACACCCTTTAATTAAAATGCAATATATTTAACACAACTTGTTCAAATCATTAAAGTTTAAAATAATGAATGTGAAACCAATCCCAAATTAACGCCATTGGTCATTTTCTTGTAAGTACAATAATAATGGATATACTTGTTTGAAGTTAGATAACATAAAGCTTGCAAAAAGAATGATGCCTAAACTTGAATTCCATCATCAATCTGGAATCCTGAATAGATGTTTTGGTGATTGTTGGAACATTGAATTCCATCATCAATCTGGAGTCCTGAATAGATGTTTCGGTGATTGCTGGAACATTGAATTCCATCATCAATCTGGAATCCTGAATATATGTTTCAGTGATTGCTGGAACATTGAATTCCATCATCAATCTGGAATCCTGAATAGATGTTTCGGTGATTGCTGGAACATTGAATTCCATCATCAATCTGGAATCCTGAATAGTTGTTTCAGTGATTGCTGGAACATTGCATTCCATCATCAATCTGGAATCTTGAATAGATGTTTCAGTGATTACTGGAACATTAAATTCCATCATCAATCTGGAATCCTGAATAGATGTTTCGGTGATTGTTGGAACATTGAATTCCATCATCAATCTGGAATCCTGAATAGATGTTTTGGTGATTGCTGGAACATTTTTAAAACCTTGAATATATATTAGATAAAATAGCTCAATAATAATTCCCTATTTCTTGTCCCAAACCCTTGCTCTGCAGTGGTGGCTGCTTAGACTGGAACCCCACTTTGTCATCTCAACTGTCACTAGAGTTTTCATGGAAGAGTCAAGCACTGTAGTATGTACCTTCTTCTAGCAGTTAACAAGGCTGGAAGATATAGAAAATTCTGTTCAGATTGTACCTGTGAAATAGACATGACAACAAAGAGCAATGCCTGGCTGTATTACAGGTCAGGGCAGGCATGTAAATTTGGAACCTGTGATCTACTGGTAATGGCTGGTTAACAGTGTGTCCATTTAAAAGCCCCAACATGATGGATTAACAATTCTGGAGAGATTATTTTTAGTGAACTAAAAACAAATAATTGTAGTTAAACTGTGATACATTTTGAGAAAGCCATATCGCAATATTAAAAGGTTTGTATTGTAGCTAACAAAATAGTTTAATAAATTCTGTTTTCTATGTGGGTCTCAAATGTGCAGTTTTGAAAGAAACACATGAAAGTAAGCATTTGTATCTTTGTTTGCAAGCTGTGCTTTCAGATAGTGCTGCACTTCCTTGGTCACATGGAGGGTGAAATTGTCTCCACTGCTTCAGCGGCTTCTTTACTGTTTTTAAGCAACCAGCTGCTTGCCTGATTGACTGCAGTGCTGTCAGCCAGTAACACGCTTTACCTGGAAGACCATGCTGAGGTGAAATGACCAAGGAAGTGCAGGTGTAACACATTTCCAGAGAATAAAGCAACTGAGAATGGTTTTAAATGAGGACACTTGACTATAATATGTGCTTCTTTTAAATCAGCACAGACCTATATAGCTAATGGAAGCCCAAACCAGGTTAGATTTATTGAGTTGTTTTGTTAGCTGCAATCTCTTTAAAATAAGTCCCTCCACGTCTGTAAGTTCTGCACATTTCTTGCTTTAGTTTGCACTATGATTAAATGATTAGTAAAAATATACCCAGGGTTCCAATTGTTTCCATGGTGATAGTGTATCAGTGACAAGGTTCTGTCAGGTTGCTGTGTGGGTAAACAGGTGAAATGTCTGAAGCGCATGATGAGGTCAACAGGAAGTCAGGGGGAGTCGATCCCAGCTTCTTTTTAACCAGGTGTGAAACTGTCTTTATTGCCTTGTTTTTTGTTTATTTATTTATTTATTTATTTGGATAATTATTTATAAAATGTCTCTTATTTCTGGGAAAAGATTCTTCATTTTTTTTAATATTTTCATTTCTCAAACAGAACTGTAATTTGAACTAGAGTTGGTAGGGCCTGTTTTGCCAAATGATTTGAAGAGATTTCCTGTAGTGTTCCTAAACTCTGTAATTCTCTAGTAAATGATATTCTGTTTAGACTAAAATAAAGCACAGTCCTATAGAACACTGAACACATTTCTGAAGATTTCTTTACTCTTTCAGTGGGTTACACACACATAAACTGAGCATTACAGGTGTACTAGTTAACAAAATAATTCAATAAAGCTTACCTGTCGACACACACTCTTATTATTCAGCTCTCACATGCAGTAAACAGTTTAGAAAGAAGCACAGATTATAGCAAACGTGTATTTTAAAAAAAGAGCTCTGCTGTCATATTGAGCTAAAGGAAGTTAACCATATGCATGCTTAATTTGCCTCAAAGCAAGACAGTCATGAGTGGAAGCAGCTTGTTGCTTAATGACAGGAAAGAAGGCGTTGAAGGCTTGGAGGGAATTTGGATTTTCACTTTGAAATAATTAATGACAGATAACCTATGAAATACCTGAAAGTTTTATTATAAAAGCGTGACACAGCATCTCTGCACCCTTTGATTTAAAAGGAGATGTGAACACAGGCCATATTTCTGAGGTGATGAAAAGCAGACCTAACCATCAAAGACATATGCTTCTCCAGTCTGAGGCCACTATCCAGGGTGACCCCCAAGCTCCTCACAGGAGACGAAGGTATTATCTTGCAGCCAGCTGAGTTAAGCACAAGTGTCCAAATTGGCTAGCAGCTTTTTTGTGCCAAGCAGAAGTAGCTCTGTCTTGCTAGCATTGAGCTGAAGGAATTTGGAGGTCATCCAGTCATGAATGTCATAAGACTGGCTGCTAAGGAGCCACCAGTAACACTATCCTCCCTGCCAGCTGGGATATACAGCTGAGTATCCTCAGCATAGGTGTGCTAGAACATCCCATGCAGACGTAATCCAAGTGGCAGCAATCAATGCTAAAGAGCAGGGGACCCAGAACAGAACCATGTGGAACTGTGTGAGGCACGGTCTACCTCAGGGTCCTGATCTACAGAACTCACATAATGTGTTCTGTGTGACACACAGTCTACCTCAGGGTCCTGAGCTACAAAACTCACATCATGTGTTCTGTGTGAGGCACGGTCTACCTCAGGGTCCTGATCTACAAAACTCACATCATGTGTTCTGTGTGAGGCACGGTCTACCTCAGGGTCCTGATCTACAAAACTCACATCATGTGTTCTGTGTGAGGCACGGTCTACCTCAGGGTCCTGATCTACAAAACTCACATCATGTGTTCTGTGTGAGGCACGGTCTACCTCAGGGTCCTGATCTACAAAACTCACATCATGTGTTCTGTGTGAGTCACAGTCTACCTCAGGGTCCTGAGCTACAAAACTCACATAATGTGTTCTGCCTGTCACACAGGATCTAATAAATTATTGGCTATTATGTGTTTAGAGAGCTGGATGTAAACCACCATGCTCAAGTAACAGAGAGAAATGGTATGTTAGAGATGAGGCAATAGTTTGATAAATCAGCCTTTTTCAACACAGGTCTTATGAGGGCCTGTTTTAATTCGACTGGGACAGTGCCTGTTCTTAATGAAATATTTAAAATGTGAGTCAGGCATGGTGCAAGCTCAATCCCACACTGACGGAGTATATTAGACATCAAAGGGTCCAAAGGACAGGTCGTGGGTCACTGTGGCAAAGTGGTTTGCAGTGTGCAGGTGTAGAGGCGATGCACTGCTCACTAATAACAAACACAACACAGTTCACAGTGAAAAACAGCTCATTATTTGTGCTGGGTTGCTTGTTTGGCAACCTTAAATAATAATACCTGGCTCTACACAACAATGTGTATAGCGCAGGTAAACCATGGGGTTCAGTCTCGAAATAATAATACTAATAATGACACACACTTTATACACACACAATCACAGGTCCAATAGTGAGGCTCATAGTGCAAGTGGTGATTTAACACAATAATCAGTGACAGCAGTAGTGCAGTGTAGTCCGGATTTGACGCTGGCTTAGCGAGACAGCTCCCGGATATTTAATCATCTAGAATAACAAATAACAACAGTTAAACAGTCAGATAAGACAACACTAAACACTTTTTCACTTGTTCGTCCTTTACAGGTCTTTCTGTAACCATAACAATGGAACAGATTGCTTTGCCACATCCCCTGATATACCTTCAGTCACGCCCCCTTCGGTAGCACAATCATGTATCCTCCAATCCATGACTGACACATTGCCTACTGCAGAAAGTTGATGACTTCTGGTATTGGCCCTCTTTCTGGATGGCCGACTTCCGACTGACCCTGGAATTAACTGTCAAACCATCCAATCCGGGGCACACTGTTCCTGTTATACCGTGCTCTCACAGGTCGGGAGGGAGATTGTTGACTAGAATTGATTCACTCTCTGTCATAGTCACGTAGCCTCATGTAGTCCTAAAACTCCAGCCTGAGAAACTTCCATGAAGCTAAACGGGAACTATGGGGCGATCGCCAACAACTCAGCCACAGATCCAAGGATCATGCCAAGGATATGTGACCTTGAATGAAGCTGATTGTATTCATCAAGTGTACAGCAGTCATGACATGACAGCAGCGACTGAGCAGTAGAACTAGTTCTGCTGTATGGGGACCTCAGAGTAATAATGTTGTTGAAGATGGAGAATAAAACTCTTGAGTTACCACTAAAGAAATAATGCCAGAGTAATATACCATTCTCGTCTTACAGAGCTGCTTACGGTAGTGTTTATGGTGGATAATCCAATTCAAGCTGTCTTCAACCGTACCAGAAAGTCTCCACGCCCTTTCCAGTTTACACCCCCCTATCTTTAGTGTTCTTAACTCGGCCCTATACCAGCTATACCGTTCTAAACCAATGGTAACTGGGGCAACTGCATCTGCAATTTTAGTTAAAGTGGTGTTATGAAAACTCACAGCTTCAGTTACATCCTCGACGACTCATTGAGGTGGCGAGACACGGAGCAAGGAGATAAACTTATCATGCACAAGGGACCATAAGTTTAGCAGATACTAAATAATTATCAGAAAAAGCTACTTCTGTTCTTTCTCAGTAAGCCTTCCAGAGTACGACCACAAGTTCAAATGAAATCAAGGGTGTGTCTTCCAATATGGGTTGTAAAGCCCAGGCTATCAATCAATGATATAAAATCGGCAGTAGCTGGAGATTGAGGAAGATCTTCTATGTGAATATTAAAGTCTCCAATAATTAATATATTATCTGCTAAGATAAGTTGAGAAAGAAAGTTAAAGAAATGTGTAAGAAAGGAGGATATACAACCGGGTTGTGTGTAGATAACAGCAAGTAGCAGTCCCAGCTCCTTTAGCATCGCTAGAGTCGTGAGGGACGCGGGTTCACACACCTCCCAGGGTGCTGCTTTCTGTACCGCTGTGTAGGATGCACAATTAAAATACAGGATGGGGGAAACTGTCGAATGAACATAGTGAGTGCATTAATAAACAAAGGGCATTTTTTTAAAATTCTGTTCAGAATTTTACTTTATCCACTGCTGGCATGTCTTACTGTGTCTTTTCTGAATAAAATCTCTTCTTCCATCAGAAGATTCGTCTGGAAATAGGTGAGTACAATATCAAGTTAACCAAGCACTTCATACAAACTTACTCATACGCTTACATTTCAACAAACTAAAATTAAATGTTTCAGAGAGAAGTGATTTTGTGTTGATGTAAACCTTCAGTTGATGTAAAGATATTATTACCTTCAGTCCAGTACCTTGTTAAAAAAATGTGTTATAAGGAAATGTGTGTAACCCAAGTTCAAATGAGACTTACATTAAATACATGATGGATATACAGTAGACATTGAACAGTAAAATCAACTAGGTGACAAATGAACAGAAAGCACGTTAGAAATACATATTTATTTATTTATTGCATTTATATAGCGCTTTTTATACAAAAGTATTGCAAAGCACTATACAGTACATAGCAGAAAAAAAACACAATACATTTGTATAGCATGTCACACATACAACTGCCACAATCAGACCATTTAAATAACATATTTAAATAACAGTATACACATAATACAAAAGCAGTAATTTTAAAGTTACATTAAAACCCTCTAAGATAAGAAAGCCATTTTATAAAAGTGTGTGTTTTAGTCTTGACTTAAACTGTAACGGTCCCAGCTTCCCTGACAAACGAAGGCAGATCATTCCATAATTTAGGAGCTCTACAAGAAAAAGCCCTACCTCCTCCCGTGTTGCTTTTAATGACCCTAGGAATAACCAGCAGCCCCACATCCTGTGATCTCAGAGTGCGGTTTGGAAGATACAGGGTCAGTAACTCCTGCAAATAACTAGGTGCTAATCCATTCAGGGCCTTGTAATGTAATATGTTCACTTTTCCTGGTTTTAGTCAGAATTCTAGCAGCGGTATTCTGAACAAGCTGTAAGCAGGATACCATATGTTTTGGGACACCAGAAAAAAGTGCATTACAATAATCAATTCTAGATGAAACAAAGGCATGCATTAGTCTCTCGGCATCAGATACAGAAATAACTGGTCTATGTTTGGCTATATTTCTCAAATGGTAAAAAGATACTTTAGTAACTTCCCTAATATGAGAGATCAGGATCAAAGATAACCCCCAAACTCTTAATTTCTAGTTTAAGTTTTGATGAGAGACTGCAAGGGTGAAGCTCGTGTAATCCCACATTTCCTTTTAGTTGGTTCAGTGAGCCCACTAGCATAACCTCTGTTTTATCTGAATTCAACATTAGAAAGCTCTGTGACATGCTCTGTGTCTGTAAGGCAAGTAACTAATAACACCAGAGCAGAAGAAATTCCTGGCTTCAGGGACAAATATAGCTGGTGTGACAAGGCAGGGAGGGGGTTAATATCCACCCTGCCAGAAATGTATATTTGTTTAATTATTGTTTAATTATTATTTATTGTTTAATTATCACCTGCACCTGGCTACCATTGTAAATTAGAGCCAGGTGCAGGGTATTTCTAGAGAGCAAGCAGTCTGTTCGAGGCTGCTGCTGTGTGAAGGAGCCCGATTGAAAGTGTGCTCAATTGTAAGAGAAAAGAAGGTATTGTGTGAAGCCTTTGTGTTAATTGTTTAAAAACTGTGTGTTTTTGTTTTATTTGTAGCCGGTAAACAGCTTAGCTGTCCGGAGTATAGTCAGGGTGTTCCTGTGTGTTGTCAGCACTCCAGAAACTTTGGTTTAGTTTTTGTTTATTCTGTTTATTAAAAATAGCATGTAAGCGCCTAGACAAGTTCCTATGTCTGGGTCTCTCATTAAAGGGACAAATGAACCACGGAGAGTGAGCCCGGTTTACACTGGGTATCATCAGCATAGCAATGGAAGTTCACTCCGTGTCTGCAGATAATGTCACCTAACGGTAGCATATATAATGAAAACAACAAGGGACCTAGAATGGAGTCCTGTGGAACACCACAGACAACATCCAATAATGCCGATTTTACCTCCCCAACAGAGACAAACTGAAACCTATCAGAAAGATAAGATTTGAACCAGGATAGGACAAGGCCAGACAGTCCTACTGTGCTTTCAAGATGATTCAGTCGGATGGAATGGTCTACAGTATCAAAGGCAGCACTTAAATCAAGAAGAATTAAAACTGACAGAAAGCCCGAGTCAGAGCTTATCAGCAGATCATTCACAACCGCCATCTCGGTGCTATGTGCAGCATGAAAACCAGACTGAAGCTTCTCGAATAGACCATTAAGAGTTAGAAATTTTTGTAATTGAATTGCAACAACTCTCTCTAGAACCTTATCTAAGAATGGTAGGTTGGATATTGGCCTATAGTTGAGGACTTTAGGGTCCAAATTGTGTTTCTTAAGCATAGGCTTTACCACAGCTACCTTAAGTGCTCAGGGAACTACACCGGAGGAAAGTGAACCATTTATAATTTTTAAAATGTGGGTATTAATAACATCAAGAACATCTTTTAATAGTTTTGTAGGAATAGGATCAAGACAGCTTGTAGTAGCTCTCATATGTTGAACTAGCTCTGTCAGATCCTGCAAGGTAATCCAAGAAAAAGCCCCTATAGTAGCCTTAATAGGTGTAGTTGGTAAAATGCTGCTGGAGTCCTCCTTAATAGAATGTGTCTGTGGAATCTCATTTCTGATGTCTAGTATTTTTTTTTTAAATGTAAGAAGTCATTGCAGCTGTGAGAGGAGCCGATGTCAAGGGTAGGACTATTAGGGGAAGGATTCATTAATTTATATAGGGTAGTGAAAAGAAACCTAGGATTATTTTGATTTGTTTCAATTAAATTAGAATAATATGATCTAGCCAACGCCAGAGCCTTCCTATATTTAACCAGGTGGGTCTTCCATGCGATGTAATGAACGTGCAGTTTAGATTCCCGCCATCTCCGTTCTAGTTTACAACCCTCATATTTCATCTTACGAGTTGTATCATTAAACCACGGTGAGCTTTTTTTAAAAGACATTTTCCGAGTTTTGATTGGCGCTACAGTATCTAAGATACCAGTCAAGGTGGTGTTGTAGGTATTAACCAGCTCATTTTCTGATAAGCACACAGAGAGTGGTGATGAGATCAATACATCATAAAGCTTAACAGCAGTTGAAGTAATTAAGAGTTAATTACCTGGGATTTAAATGTACGGTCCAGAGTCTTTGTAGATACTGGCAGATTCACCTAAAAAGAATGGCATGATGATCAGAAATAGTGAGATCTAGGGTTATGACGTCCTTACAGCTAAACCATGAGAAATTACCAGATCTAAAGTATGGCCACGATTATGCCTAGGGCCTTTGACATGCAGGATATAATCTAAGGAATCCAGAAGCCTAAAAAATCCCAAGGAGTTAGAATCAGAATCAATGTCAACATGAAGGTTAAAATCACCCAATAAAAGAATCCTATCATATTTGTCTGTCAATATAGATAGCAGATCCTCAAATTCATCTTGACTTAGATGGTTGATAAATAATTACAATATGAACAGGTAATGGACTGTTTAATGTCAAGGTTAAAACTTCAAAAGATGAATAACCTTGAAGACCCCAGAGAAGTACCCTACTCAGCTCAGTCCAGACGGCTGTCATGCTGATGCGCGAGGGACGCCGCACTGTGGTTGATCCCTGGAGCCAGCATTGCAGCCGTTGTGTGTGCTGATGCGCCAGGGAGGCAAAATAGGCTGATCCCTGGAGCCAGCATTACACTTCAGCCATCAACACCAGGCAGAAGGATATCTACATCATCAGATGGAAGGAAACGCAGATGGATCACATTAGTTTACAGTAAAATAATCTATGTCTTAGGCGGTGCTTATCTTGGCGAGAGCTGAGTCCAATATCAACATGATTCTAAATTCACTACGGAAAACAGTAGCAAGTTGGAAAAAAAAATAGTTAGGTGGAGAAGCCTCAATCAGGGAAACATTGTCATTCGGTCCAAGCCATGTTTCAGTTAAAGAGAGAATATCAATGTTGTAATCCTGAATAAAATCACTAATTAACAGAGCTTTATTAGACAGAGACCTGTGATTGAGCAGGGGTAATAGGAGTTTGACGAAGGTTACTGTAGCAAACACCTCTGTGTTTACTCAGCAGGTAGCGAGAATGGCAGGATACTTTAACCTGAATTTGACATGCCTCTTTAGATTCCCTCCCCTCCCCAGTTCTTAGTTTAAATACCTTGCTAGGTGATGTTCGATGTTATCAGCTAGATTGATTGCCCCCAGACCTATTTTGGTGCAGTCCATCTTTCCTATAATATCTATTTCTTTTCCAAAAGCAATCCCAGTTGTTTATAAAGCCCAGCCCTTCTTGCACACACCAACCAGCCAGCCAAGTATTTAAGGCCTACTAACAACACCTCACCCCTGTGTTCATCCAGCACTAGGTCATCACAGCGTAGAGTTGAATCACTATTAACACCACCTCACCCCTGTGTTCATCCTGCACTAGGTCATCATAGCATAGAATTGAATCACCTACAAACAACACCTCACCCCTGTGTTCATCCAGCACTAGGTCATCACAGCGTAGAATTGAATCACTACTAACAACACCTCACCCCTGTGTTCATCCAGCACTAGATCATCATAGCATAGAATTGAATCACTACTAACAACACCTCACCCCTGTGTTCATCCTGCACTAGGTCATCATAGCATAGAATTGAATCACTACTAACAACACCTCACCCCTGTGTTCATCCAGCACTAGATCATCATTGCTCCATGCTTGGAATCTGTTAGCTAGATCAATCTCCTCTCTATGTTGACTGCTCGGTGTCGTCCTCCTCTTCGTACTTTTTCTAACAGGTGCCCAGTCCCCACTCACTTCCTGCCTTTCATCCATATTTACCTTCTCAGGTCCCTCTACACATACAGTTCCACTGTCATGCTGCGGCACTGAAACGTCACATGGAGCAGGCACATTTATAAAGTTAAAATCAGAGGCGTTTGTCTCACCTTCGCTATCCAAAACTAACCAAGTGTTATTAATTTTGTTAAAACTATTTTCAATGAACTGCTCACAGTACCTGCACCAATCTGGGCCAATTCACAGGGCAATTCAAAAAGGAATGTAGCCACACCCTACCAGATTAAGTACTAGTAATGTAAAATGAACTTACCAATCACAAGAAAGCCTCAATGGAAAGCTTCAGTAAATCACAGGTTAAGAGTGACCTCTGCCTGCTCTGGACTCTAACTCAGTTCTGCTTAACCCACTGCACCTCATCATACACTCACAACACACTGCACCTCAGCACCATACACTCACAACCCACTGCACCTCAGCATACACTCACAACACACTGCACCTCAGCACCATACACTCACAACCCACTGCACCTCAGCATCCACTCACAACACGCTGCACCTCAGCATACACTCACAACACAGTGCACCTCAGCATACACTCACAACCCACTGCACTCAGCACCAAACACTCACAACCCACTGCACTCAGCACCAAACACTCACAACACACTGCACCTCAGCATATACTCACAGCACACTGCACCTCAGCACCATACACTCACAACACACTGTACCTCAGCACCATACACTCACAACACACTGCACCTCAGCAGATACTCACAACACACTGCACCTCAGCAGATACTCACAACACACTGCACCTCACCATACACTCACAACACACTGCACTCAGCACCAAACACTCACAACACACTGCACCTCAGCAGATACAACACACTGCACCTCAGCATACACTCACAACACACTACACTCAGCACCAAACACTCACAACACACTGCACCTCAGCACCATACACTCACAACACACTGCACCTCAGCATACACTCACAACACACTGCACCTCAGCAGATACTCACAACACACTGCACCTCAGCACTCACAACACACTACACTCAGCACCAAACACAACACACTGCACCTCAGCACCATACACTCACAACACACTGCACCTCAGCATACACTCACAACACACTGCACCTCAGCAGATACTCACAACACACTGCACCTCAGCAGATACTCACAACACACTGCACTCAGCACCAAACACTCACAACACACTGCACCTCAGCACCATACACTCACAACACACTGCACCTCAGCATACACTCACAACACACTGCACCTCAGCAGCACAAAACACTGCACCTCAGCAATACACAACACACTGCAGCACCAAACACTCACAACACACTGCACCTCAGCATACACTCACAACACACTGCACTCTCATAGATACAACATACTGCACCTCACCTACACTCACAACACACTGCACTCAGCACCATACACTCACACACTGCACTCAAACACTCACAACACACTGCACTCAGCACCATATACTCACAACATACTGCACCTCACAACACACTGCACCTCAGCATACACTCACAACACACTGCACCTCAGCAGATACTCACAACACACTGCACCTCAGCATCACAACACACACAACACACTGCACCTCAGCAAAACTCACAACACACTGCACTCAGCACCAAACACTCACAATACACTGCACCTCAGCATACACTCACAACACACTGCACACTGCACCTCAGCACAACACACTGCACTCACAAAACACACTGCACTCTCAGCATATACACACACACTGCACCTCAGCAAACACTCACAAACACACTGCAGATACAACACACTGCACCTCAGCATACACTCACAACACACTACACTCAGCACCAAACACTCACAACACACTGCACCTCAGCACCATACACTCACAACACACTGCACTCAGCACCATACACTCACAACACACTGCACTCTCACATACACTCACAACACACCTCAGCAGATACAACACACTGTACCTCAGCATACAACACACTGTACTCAGCACACACACACTGCACTCAGCACCAAACACTCACAACACACTGCACCTCAGCACCATACACTCACAACACACTGCACCTCAGCATACACTCAACACACTGCACTCAGCACAAACACTGCACTCAGCACCATACACTCACAACACACTGCACCTCAGCAGATACAACACACTGCACCTGCACCACAACACACTGCACCTCAGCAGATACTCACAACACACTGCATTCAGCACCATACACTCACAACACACTGCACCTCAGCATACACTCACAACACACTGCACCTCAGCACAATCACAGGTTAAGAGTGACCTCTGCCTGCTCTGGACTCTAACTCAGTTCTGCTTAACCCACTGCACCTCAGCATACACTCACAACACACTGCACCTCAGCACCATACACTCACAACCCATTGCACTCACAACCCACACACTGCACCTCACCATACACTCACAACACACTGCACCTCAGCAGATACAACACACTGTACCTCAGCATACACTCACAACACACTGCACTCAGCACCAAACACTCACAACACACTGCACCTCAGCAGATACAACACACTGCACCTCAGCATACACTCACAACACACTGCACCTCAGCAGATACTCACAACACACTGCACTCAGCACCATACACTCACAACACACTGCACCTCAGCACCAACACAAACACTCACAACACACTGCACCTGCCAGCACCATACTAACTCACAACACACTGCACCTCAGCATACACTCACAACACACTGCACCTCAGCACCTCAGCACCCATTGCACCTCATACTCACAACACACTGCATTCAGCACCATACACTCACAACACACTGCACCTCAGCATACACTCACAACACACTGCACCTCAGCACAATACACTCACAAACACTGCACTCAGCATACACTCTCTGGACTCTAACTCAGTTCCATAACCACTGCACACTGCAGCACCTCACAACAGACACAACACACTGCACCTCAGCACCATACACTCACAACCCATTGCACCTCAGCATACTCTCACAACACACTGCACCTGAGCACCATTCACAACACATTGCACCTCAGCATACACTCACAACACACTGCACCAAACACTCATAAAAAAGTTAATGCACTCATGTGTTCTCTCCAGGGAGATGTGTGCGGAAGAACTGTGAGAATCAATATATTTATAACCTTTACACTGGATTACCTCGATCCCCTGTCGAAATACTTTAGATTGAAGGCAGAGCACTCTATATTTAACAATCAAGGGAATCAGATAGCCGTTTATCTAAGGAGTAACAATCAGGTTTGGATTTTTTCCAATTAAGCAGAATTGTTTGCTTAGCTGTCATAAAGCCAGCTGCAGCAGGATAGTATCTGGCAGATACAGACTGCCCCCTGGTCTCAATTCCAACAGCCATATCTCAGGAGGATGTGGGATCTCAACCCCAACATCTCAGACAACGCAGCAACTTCACAAGACCAGTAGTGACAGATTGGAGGGCAGTCCCACAGGAGAGGTACCAATGTATCCTTCCCACCACATCCATGCCAGCATAAGTCAAACTTATAGAGTCATACCCATGTTGAAAGCCTTGGTGGTGATTCTAATATATTAATGTTCAATAAAACCAAATAAAATGTGACCTGAAACCCTAGCTTCAACTTCAATATACCCTGAGAAGGCACACCTCCATTGTAAACGTCCTGTATTAACAGCAATTCTGGATGCTGAGATGTCAGTGGAGCACAGGCTCTTATTCGAAGACGCCCAGAGAGATATACATCAAAACAGACTACTTACCCTCTGCGACTTCGCTGAATGGACTCCCCTGGGAAAGCAATGCTCTGAGGAAGACACTGGCAGTGTCGAAACGTCAGCACTGTTGTACAGACATTAACAGCGGTCTCTTTTTATCTGGACTAATTAATTAAATATACAGTGCAAGGTTACCATGTGTGCTCTCACAACTTTCTGCTTTCCCTGGGGGGTCCATTCAGCGAAGTCGCTGAGGGTAAGCAGATAGTTTTGATCTATTGTGTTGCTGTGATTGAGCACCTGTGGTGGTTTGAAGTTTACCTGCTGAAGCGCTGAGGCATGCTTATATATATATATATATATATATATATATAAATACACGGATGAAGGCTGTATTTGCATCCTGAGTAGTGATGTCAAAAAGTGATAATTCCTCTAGAGGAAAATATATTTGAAATTTGACCCATTCGACTCCTCGAGACCATCACTTTCAATTCAAACACAAAATGTCTCATTTTCAAGCACTCAAAACACCTACAGTACAGAAACGTTCATTAATGATCAACAAAATGAGAATACGTAAAAAAAAGATGTAAAGCTGTGTGACAGGATTAGCAGAGGGTGAGACTCAGAGACAGTATAAAGTTCAAAATAAAGCTTTTTAATAAACAAAAATAATCAAATAAATAGGCACAAGGGCCAAACAAAAAGGTTTTAAACATAAAATAAACACAAAACAAAAAGCAAAACTTACAAAAATAAAGGTTTCCAGGCTGGGCGTTGCCTTCACTGGATTCAAACACAAACAAACAGAAAACCAGCACACACAAAACACTGGCTCCTTCTCCTTCCAGAACTCTCCTCCTAGCCAGGCCCTCTCCCCTGGCTTTTATCCCCTGTGGCTGGAGCCCAATTAATCAATAATTGCTGATTATTCAATTAGGGCTCCAGCCACATTCTCACATGTTTTCCTGGCAGGGAGGGGGTTAATTTAACCCCCTCCCTGCCAGTCCCAACCACGTTCATAAAGAAGGGGCAGTCCCCCGTCACATATCCCCCCCCCTTGTGCCAAGCACAACATGGCCTAAATGGCCACCTCCCCGCTCAGTCTCAGTCCCGGAAGGGGGAAGCACAGTGTCCATGGGGTGGCCATGGTGGGACGTCCGCCCCCCCAATTCAGGGGCTGGCAGCTCCCTCTTCCGGGCTCCGGCCCACACTATCCTGCAGCGAAAGTGCAGCTGGGGGAGCTGGTCTCCTGACCTCCCCCCCCCTCTTCATGGCCGGCAACTCCCCTCCTTGGGGCTCCGGCCACAGTGTAGCGACCCCAGGCGAAGCAGGATCCCCGAAGACCCCAGGCGACGACAGCAGCAGCGGACCCTCGGGAGGCGACGGCAGCAGCAGCGGACCCTCGGGAGGCGACGGCAGCAGCAGCGGACCCTCGAGGCGACGCAGCAGCAGCGGACCCGGGAGGCGACGGCAGCAGCAGCAGGCGGACCCCTCGGGAGGCGACGGCAGCAGCAGCGACCCCGGGAGGGCGGAGGAGGAGGCGCCCGTCTCCCTCTCGTGACCCCTGGAGGAGGCGGAGCAGCAGCGGACCCGAGGAGGCGACGGCAGGCGGATGCGAGGAACGGGCAGCAGCAGCTGACCCTGGAGGCTGGCAGCAGCAGGACCCTCGGGAGGCGCGGGCGGGACCCTCTGGGGAGGCGGAACGGCGGCTGGACAGGCGGAGGCAACCCCTGGCTGGATGCGGACAGGCAGGCAACCCCTGGCGATGCGGACAGGCAGGCAACCCCAGGCGATGCGGACAGGCAGGCAACCCCAGGCGATGCGGACAGGCAGGCAACCCCAGGCGATGGAGGCAGGAGACCCCAGGCTATGCGGACAGGCAGGCAACTGCTGGCGGTGGAGGGAGAGACAGCTCCGGCTGTTCCCCCTCTGCTGGCGGTGGAGGGAGAGACAGCTCCGGCTGTTCCCCCTCTGCTGGCGGTGGAGGGAGAGACAGCTCCGCTGTTCCCCCTCTGCTGGCGGTGGAGGGAGAGACAGCTCCGCTGTTCCCCTCTGCTGGCGGTGGAGGGAGAGACAGCTCGGCTGTTCCCCTCTGCTGGCGGTGGAGGGAGAGACAGCTCGGCTGTTCCCCTCTGCTGGCGGTGGAGGGAGACAGCTCTGTCTGTTCCCCTCTGCTGGCGGTGGAGGTGGGAACAGCCTGTATTCTTTTCTCTGCGGATCCCTTCAGCCCTGGGCCTGTGGGCTTCCCCCTTCTCGGGCCGTGGATGCACCGACTCCTCCCCTTTCGGGCCGTGGACGCACCGACTCCTCCCCTTTCGGGCCGTGGGCGCACCGACTCCTCCCGCTCGGGCCGGGCGCACCGACTCCTCCAGCTCGGGCGTGGGCGCACCGACTCCCTCCAGCTCGGGCTGTGGGCGTTCGGGCTCCTCCCTCTCGGGCTGTGGATCGTTCGGGCTCCTCCCTCTCTGGGCGGCGGCAGCGGCTCCCCCCTCTCTGGGCGGCAGCAGCTCCCTCCCCTCTCTGGGCGGCAGCAGCCCCCATTCTGGCTCTCGGGGCGGCTCCTCCCCTTCTGGCTCTCGGGGCGGCTCCTCCCCTTCTGGCTCTCGGGACAGCGGCTCCTCCCTTCTGGCTCTCGGGACGGCTCCTCCCCTTCTGGCTCTCGGGACGGCGGCTCCTCCCTCTCTGGCTCTCGGGACGACAGCTCCTCCCTCTCTGGCTCTCGGGACGACAGCTCCTCCCTCTCTGGCTCTCGGGACGACAGCTCACCCCTCTCTGGCTCTCGGGACGACAGCTCCACCTTCTTTGTTTGAATGACTGGGGCCTCTCCCATATCTACCGCCAGGTAGTTAACGACCATCAGGGCAAGCTCTGCGAAGGACACCGGGTGATGCTGTTCCTCCCACTTTTCCCACCTCCCCCCATCTCGACGCCACAGCGTGTTGATAACTATGGGGAGGTCGTGGAAGAGGTCCGCCTCAGGGTGCATCAACCAGTCCCATATTTCCTGGGATGGTGGTGAAGACGGTGATGTTGGAAGTGGTGGGGTGGCTGCCGAGGACGGGGTTTGCAGCTGCTCCTGGTCCAGATTGTGGGGGCATCCTGCCCAGCTGTGGCCATCCGCCTCACAGCGCCCACACCAGTCAGCTGGTGGCCCATCTGGACAGGACCTCCACCGATGATCCACCTTCCCGCACCAAGAGTACCAGGGAAAAAGGCTGGCTGGGTCCTCCAGCTGGGGTGGCAGCAGCTTTTGGTGTTGCTGTCGCTGCTGCCGCTGCCTGCTTCTTCTGCCCATTTTCTCTTTTTTTTCCAAAAAAAACCTCACACAATTCAAAAAAACAAACAAAAAAAAAAATACTGCCCTGAGCCTCCAGGTAGCGTTATCCCACTTCTGAGCACCAAATGTGACAGGATTAGCAGAGGGTGAGACTCAGAGACAGTATAAAGTTCAAAATAAAGCTTTTTAATAAACAAAAATAATCAAATAAATAGGCACAAGGGCCAAACAAAAAGGTTTTAAACATAAAATAAACACAAAACAAAAAGCAAAACTTACAAAAATAAAGGTTTCCAGGCTGGGCGTTGCCTTCACTGGATTCAAACACAAACAAACAGAAAACCAGCACACACAAAACACTGGCTCCTTCTCCTTCCAGAACTCTCCTCCTAGCCAGGCCCTCTCCCCTGGCTTTTATCCCCTGTGGCTGGAGCCCAATTAATCAATAATTGCTGATTATTCAATTAGGGCTCCAGCCACATTCTCACATGTTTTCCTGGCAGGGAGGAATTTAACCCCCTCCCTGCCAGTCCCAACCACGTTCATAAAGACTAAACTAAACACTTAGCTCCTTCAGAGAACTGACTATATACTTGTCAGGAACCTAGCTAATACACAGGACAGCTAGGCTGTTTACCTGTTATAAAACAAAACACATAGTTTAATGCAATTTTTCACGGTCACACACAGTACCTTTCAGGTGACGGCTCGGCAGCAGGGTACACCTCCTGCTTCATTGTACTCAGCCGTCCTGAAGAGACTGTCTGTCTCTCTTTTACACCCTGCACCTGGCTCTAATTTACAATATGAACCCCAGGCAGGTGATAATTAACCACAAAATAATAATTCAACAATTAAACAAAATGTGCTTTTTAGGCAGGGAAGATATTAACCCCCTCTCTCTCTCTCTCTCTCTCTCTATATATATATATATATATATATATATATATATATATATATATATATATATATATATATATATATATATATATAATATCAAGGGAGGCAAGTCTCCAGTGTAGACTCCTATCCACTCTTCACTGCAGTACTAACAGTGGCAGATGACATAGTCTAAGTCCTGTTTTTAACTGGGGGAGCCCTGGAGTTTTTTTCCTCAAGCCTCCCCTGCTGAGCTCCACTCACCCTCCTACCCCCTGCTGAAGCACTACTGTACTGAGTATGCGCGATTATGAGTGAAATGTTGAAAAACGGAAATTGCATCATTCAGTTTCGCATCCAATTTTCTGAAGGAGCTTTTAAAAAGTGACCAAAAAAAATAAATCCATTCTAATGGTAGGAAAATGTTTTATCATCTTATTAGCCCTTGGTGCTTGTCTTGTGCAGGTAGAATTGTGGATAATGCAGTTGATCGGCTGACTCCGTTTGCCATGCTAGATTACATGGGAAGAAAAAACTAGAAACTTTGCAAATGGCAAGACTAGCACTTCCCAATACTATCCTAATAAAATCAAGGGTTTTCATTAACATGCACAATATAATAATCACATTAAGCCCTATAAAAAAAACTGCTTAATGTGAACTTCGCTTCAAATGAAAAGTAGCTTAATGTGCTTAAATTGAAAACAAATACCTACGAGCTTTGCAAATAACAAGCTTAACACTTCCCAATACTGTTCTAAAATTGGGGCTCTCATTAATATAAGATACTAATCATATCAAGCCCTAACATCATCACCCTGTGAGCGGCACTGTGATATCATCACCCTGTGAGCTGCACTGTGATATATCATGTGAGCCCTGACATCATCACCCTGAGCTGCACTGTGACATCATCACCCTGTGAGCGGCACTGTGATATCATCACCCTGTGAGCTGCACTGTGACATCATCACCCTGTAGCTGCACTGTGACATCATCACCCTGTGAGCTGCACTGTGACATCATCACCCTGTAGCTGCACTGTGACATCATCACCCTGTGAGCTGCACTGTGACGTCATAACCCTGTAGCTGCACTGTGACATCATCACCCTGTGAGCTGCACTGTGACATCATCACCCTGTAGTTGTACTGTGACACCTTCATAAGTAGGCTCGTCTGCCACCACTGCTATGTACGATATTAAGCGGAATGACTAGTTCCCATCTCTCTTTGGTGGGGGTATTAGGGTCTGGGATAATGGAGCCTATAAATGCCTGAGACTGTACCCACTGATTGCAAACTGAAAGGTGGAACAGAGCCCAGCATCAAAGGATCTCAATGGGTGGACAGGCACAACCAGTAAAGCCACGGCATGTACCGTTATACAAGCTAAGCAGTCCTGGGTCTCCAAGGAAGCTAAATTGGAGAAGTAGAGCAGAAGCTTCTTGTTGGTAAGAAATCAGAGGATTATGAGCCATCTGGGTCTAGTATCTGTTGAGACAGGTAAATCGCAAGTAATGAATTCTGCTAGTCAATCCGTGAAGAGATAAAGGCGAGGATTTTGCTGCTCAAATGGTTCAGTAGTTTCTCATATTCCAGAAATGGAAGAAGCTGTTCTTGCACGTTGTTTGGATGTGATCATCCAAGCATAGACCAGGACACCAGGTTTTGAAACGACAGGGTTCAGCATATTTGCCACCCGTCAATCATTGCAGCTTTCAGAGTTGATCTACGCAGCAGCTGACAAATGTCAAGTAACCTGACCTTGGTTTTATTACATTTCCGGTTGTTGAAAACTGTTGTGCATGCTGAATTTCATACTGGCTCGGCACCTAGGTAGCACAGACACCATTTGGAAAGTAAGACTTAAAAATACAAATGGGTCTCGTATGCAAATAATAACCCAACAGCAACAACAAATACTGACTGCGAATTGCAGGGGATCAGGAATTGAACCCTAAGGGATCCCTGAGCTCTACTTGTCAATTGAAAAAGAAAATTGGAATTGGTGAAGAGAGATGAAGAGAGATGCGGTTTCACAAGGTGAACCCGAGATTAAAATGAGTAAACAATGAAATATGATATGTTATGATTGTTGGTGTGGAAGGCAGCTGTAATATCTGAAAGGATAAGCAGTGTCAAGTACGCCTGTCACTGTTGACAAGTGTGTCACAGTTATGCTCGGCCTGACTAGAACTTTTCAATCCAGAGTTATGAGCGTATCAAACTTAATGAGAAGTGGAAGGTCTGATTGAAATTAGACCATGTAGTACTTCCACATGAAGTACCACACTGACGGAACTGGATCTCAGGAGGGATTAAATCTCAAGTGGGAGACACAACTAGCTTTCAGACATTTATTGATGTTTTATAGCAACATATAACACAGCAAAACAAGGTTAGAATTACAACATTGTAAAAGGTACAGTTCATATTAACTATTCAAACACATATGAACTAACACTGTCAAATGAATGCCGGTATTATTTAAATAAGCAGGACACAGAGACTGAGAGAGCAGGCGGGCTGGCAGAGGTAAAAGGTCACATTCTCACATGACTGCAATGGAATGAGGATGACAGTTCAGTTCCAGCTCTTAGGATTCACCAGACAACCTCAAAACACGCTCAACGCCAGGCAAAGGCAGCTTTCAAAATGAGAATAAGAATAACCCCTAACCACTTAGAACCCGAGTTGTAATGACTCGAGTCAATGACTCGACTCGACTCGGGATCACGTCGCAATTTTTCATGACTCGACTCGACTCGAGTCATTGCCATCAAATGACTCGACTTGACTCGGGTCCCTGCAAGCAAAGAATCAACTCGACTCGACTCCCTTCTCAAAAGACGTGACTCGACTCGAGTCAAGCAAAAAAGTCTCCATGTGACTCGAGTCATTGTCTTTATGATAAAATCAATAACAAACTTATTTCATTTTCAATACATGCAGCCCCTCTCTAACACACATCTTGTCATCTTGTCATTTTGCACATAAACAGGTTCCTCTCATGGTTGTTAAGACCATTGCTAAGGAAATAGAAAACACCTTTCTAGCCTATAGCACCGTTCTGTGATCATAACGTCACAAGCAGCAGGGAGCCCCAGAATCAAAATGTGTAGGTGGGAAGCAAAGACAGAATTTTACCTAGTGAAAGCTTGAAAATTAAATGATTTGGGAAGTATTTGGTGCTCACTATTCTCTTTTTAGTTAATGTATGTATGTATGTATGGTTGTATGTATTTTATCTATTTATTTATGGACACCATACCTCTTAAGGGAGTTGGTGCTTTGTAGCTATTTTTAAATTTCCCTTTAAATCCAATTCTGAATACAACATTGTTTACAGTACACATTTGTTAAGCTAATGTAAACTAATAAAAACTACAAACATTTGGAAGTTTACCTAAACTAATATTAGGTAGTCCAAGGTCAGTGCTAATCAGGGTCTGTGAAACTAGAGGTTTGTGTTTAAAGTCTTAGTTACAGACTTTAACCAAGGCTTAACATTTTTTTGTTTGTTTGTTTGTTTTTTACTTTCCAGTTCACGTGATCAAACTTGAAGTTTGATGTATATGTACATTAATTATAAGACATGACTGGAGAGAGTTTAAAAGATGAATTTGTTTTTGTACTTTTTTCAGTACATGTTTTGTTTTGCCATTAGGACTCCAACAGACACCATTTTATTGTGTTTTGTGCTTTTTGTGAAACAGTAGGCTATCTGTTACTTAAAAATGTCTAGTTGACATTTAATGGAAAAAGACCACAGCTTACACTAAGAGGAGAGATATGTAGTACACATTCTATGTTACCTGGGAATTATATAAAATGTTGCCTCAGTTTATTTATTTTTCTATTTGTCTCCTGTGTTAAAACCGTGAAGTAATATCTCAACATGAAATTAAATGCCACCAAATTTCCTTTCATTTGGTTAATGTATCTGAAACAAAACTAGAAGGGGGAGTGTCAGTGTTGAGAAACGGGAAAATATTAGATATGTTCTTTGTTTTGTGAGAAAGTGGAAAATGTGATTAATAGATCAAGGAATCAAATTCACTAAAATGGAAAGACAAAAACAAAGCAGAAACCGTGGACTTTTGGTGAACATAAGTGGGGCAACTGTGACCACATTATTGTGCATCCTAATTTTGTATTGAACAGATTTTTTTTTTTTTTTTTTTTTTTTATATATAGATGACTAATCTCGTGTAAAACTAATCTGATTAAATCAAGATATCTTGAACTGTCAGAACCAGTGCTTAATTTGTGCCGGGGCTTGCCAGGGCTCAGCCCCGGAACCTCTGGACGTGCAGAGTCGTATTCCCGGTACCTCTAGTTAACCATCTCATAAAATGCTTTCTTTTTAAATTCTCAACACAGTTGTATCAAGTCTACAAGTTCTTGCAGTTTTAATGAAAAAAAATATTGTAGCGTACTTCAATAGGAACATTAGCCTGCTATATTACATTAAACCAAAACAATAAAAAATAATAACGATCTGGTTCTCTCTTGCCTTTTTCAATGAATATAATTTAATTAATAGAGAATAAATACATACTAAGATAACAACTACCTAGCCTAAGTTTAATTAATCGTTTTTGTAATCTACCAGCGGCTTCTGTTGCATACACATCACTGATAATAGTGCAGACCGTGGGGCAAACCAATGTTCGTGTTGGGGTGCGTTTTTTTTTTTTTTTTTTTTTAATGCCGTCCTTCTGGAGTCCTCTGAATGCCTTTTAATGTGTTTGTTTTTTACACCATTTAAATGCAAAACCACAACAAAACATGTATATAGGCTTTTTTTTTTTAATGTGTTTATTATTTGTCCTGCGGTTTCCTTTAATTAATTTTCTGCACGTACTGCTACTTTGTATATGATGTAGATTACGTGAATGTAAACATCTAACACTAGTAATAATAATAATAATCTTTATTTGTTGAGCGCCTTTCATACCAAGAGGTTCAAGGCGCTTCACACAGCGCTTCTGTTGCAGCAGGGAGCAGGATCTGCATACACTGCGATGTTTACAAGAAAACTTTCTGCTGGCAAAAGTTCAAAAGTAAAATTTGATGAGTGAATAAAAAAAAAAATCAAAATAATCGTGAACATGCAATATGGACTATGGACAGCACAGGATACAGCAAAACTAAAGCAATGTGCAGGGTAGAACATTATTTTGTATGTAGTTTATATACATCCGAATAATAATATAACATGCCTGTGCAAGCATGGGTACTTTCATTGGAGTCCTTGGAACAGGAAACAGCTGTGATATACTGGTTAATAACTGTGCTACTTTGATAGGACAAGCTGTAACAATAATTCTTTGAATATGGATGTACTGTAGATTGCAGGTGTAAGACATGCTGTATATAATGCAAGAACATGACAATTTACATTGATAAATTATTTGTGAAAACAACAATATAAAGTGTTTTGCTACAAATTCTGCAAATTATTTGAAAAAAAAAACGTTAAACCGTGTGTAAACCGTAATGACAATATGCAGCATAGAAAGGGATGACAAGCAATAAATATTACAGCATCACAGATCTGAGGGGTTGTTGAATGATACAATCATTTATAAACAGCTGTACACCCTGTCAGCCAATCAGAGTGCATGAATTATCATTTATAAACAGCTGTAGATCCTGTCAGCCAACTAGAGTGCAGGAGCTATCCCTCCTGTATTCTGCTGTATTGGGTTATGAAGTCGATTTGTATATCAAGCTGGAGAATCACTTTTCCAATTGTCATGACACTCAGTATTAACATTATTAGCACAAGCGATTGAGATTGTGAGTGTGTATGGAGGCCTCTGTCTGTCCTCCCATCTGTCTCTCTGTATGTACACTTACATCGTTGCATCTATCTGGAGATCTGCTTATCCAATTGTCTTGTAAACCGATATTAACAGCATTTAGCATAGGTTACTGAGAGTGTCCGATTCTGGGTATATAGCGAGGTATTTGGCTGTCTGTTCATCCATCCGTCTGAATGACACAACTAACATGTTTTAATATATCTGGAGCATAGCTTATCAAATTGTGATTAAACATTTCATTGCAAATTCTTACTCGATACTTTTCTGTATATGGTGTTGATTTGTGGACTACTGTTTTAGATGTAAATCGTTTCCTTGACTATTTTGCCCATCCCTAGTAATGTGATTCTTGTAAACACTGTGCAGGGGGTTCTAGAACACTTTTATACAATCAGAAAGGACAGGGGCAACCAAGTAAGACTACCAGCCTCTAAATGAGCAGGAACACAGGTGCAGGTCTTAGAATACAGGGGCAGTACCTTTACCAGTTCAGTAATGCACACAGTGCCGGTGTTGAGAATACAGGTGCAGTACCTTTACCAGTTCAGAAACGCACACAGGTGCAGGAGACCTGGGTTCTATACCAGGTTGGCTTCATGACCACAGAACTTGCTAGAGGCAATGTCTCACTAGCCCTTCGAAAAAGTTTTACAAATTATTTCTGTTCTTTAGGTTTATAACCCCAGTGTATTACCCAAGCTTTAGTAATCCATTTGCAGACCACAGAATAATCAGCAGCAGAAAAAAAACAAGTCTTCAAAACTAGAAGTTCAAAAATAGAGCTATCAGTATGACAAACAAGTGGCTGACCATGACATTTATCAACAGTATGTACAGAACAGTGTAGAATAAGAAATGCCAATGAACAGAGCAGTGAATATGTGGAAGTGGTATTAAGACCATCACTAGCTAAGAACATAAGAAAGTTTACAAACGAGAGGAGGCCATTCGGCCCATCTTGCTCGTTTGGTTGTTAGTAGCTTATTGATCCCCGAATCTCATCAAGTAGCTTCTTGAAGGATCCCAGGGTGTCAGCTTCAACAACATTACTGGGGAGTTGGTTCCAGACTCCCACAATTCTCTGTGTAAAAAAGTGCCTCCTATTTTCTGTTCTGAATGCCACTTTATCTAATCTCCATTTCTGACCCCTGGTCCTTGTTTCTTTTTTCAGGTCGAAAAAGTCCCTTGGGTCAACATTGTCAATACCTTTTAGAATTTTGAATGCTTGAATCAGATCACCGTCTTTGTTCAAGATTGAATAGATTCTATTGTTTTAGCCTGTCTGCATATGAGGTAGACAATGATGTACAGACAGAGCAACACCACAATATATACCCACAATCAGATACACCCAAATCCTTACACTAACCCTAACCCTAACCCAAATCCAAATTCTAACTCCAACCCCAACCTTCACCTTAACCCTCACCCTAAATAATTTTCATTCCAATATGATCACAATTATCCAGATGTATGGAGCACACACTCTCTTCCACTATATCCCACTCGCTGGAGATGTCATTCCTGTGGGGATAATAAACACATAGTCTTAGCTGCTGCAAGCACTGACTGTTACAAATTGATTTGCTTTTCACATTTTCAACTGACCTGTAAGACCAGATCGGCTTCACTGCCTCCCCAACCCAATGTAAATCTCGACTGCAAACCACTGAGTGATGTAGAGGCAAACTGATTGAGGATCTTCACTGGAACAGAGGTATTTTTGCCAATAAATCCAATTGGAAAATCTCATTACGTGCACTTCAACAATTGACAATAGCAGGATACTTAAAATGCATATTTACTATTCTCAATTATCGGACATGACAGATTAACCAATATCAATATTTTTCAATATATTTAAATCAATACAAATAAAATAGCAGTGACGGCAGATAGGAAACAATGAAAATACTGCAGCCGGCTTCACCCCATCCCTTACCAAGACTCATCATGTTGCAGACCCTCCCATACAATATTAAAGCCATTGATTATACTTCCATTGCTGCAGTGGCAGCACCTTCTGTACTATATAGAACAACACACACCCTTGCATTGTCTGCTCTCTGAAGAATGTATCAACCCATTCCTCACAGACATGTACATAAGGCACACATTGAAACATTTTTTTGAAAAAGTTTGTCTACTTGACATAGTCTCAGCTTTTGACCCAGTGGCTGCAAGTCACAGCATTGTGTAGCCATATAATAAAATAACTTTGTGTAGGACTTGAACTCACACAACCGTTTTGTATCTTTTTTTGGTAGGTGTGTATGCATGGGGAAGCTGCAGGAGCTCATTGTATGATTAGATACACTGTTGTAGAATGTAGGGGTATAAGCTGAATACAATGTTAGTTACAGAATGTACTGCTGAACATGCATTGTTTTTCTAACTTAAGTGATAACGATTTGAAGCAAACAGAATGATGTAACCAGAACACTGATAGTGACGAAAGGGTTAAAGGTTAGGATTAAAGGTTAGGGTTAAAGATTGTTGAAGTAAGTTAGGTATGAAACAGGATTATTTGGGTTCTATTGTTAGAACAGGAAGAATGAAGTAAAGACTGCGGTCCTGTCTCTCCGAAATTGGTAAATTCTCACACTAAAATAGAAAGACGAAACTGCCAAAGTAGTTCATGTGCAGACTGTGCCCAGCTCTGATTGAATGATTAACAAGCAACCGAGCCCAGGCACAGCTGCATAAAAGAGGAGAAAATCTCTCCTCGGGGTTGGGTCAGAGAGGAGGTACGTGAAAGTGATATTAACAATTGCTAGTCGTGCTGGATTTAGACCAGCACGACACTTGTTTGTTTTGGTTCACTGTTTAGTTTTGTCTGTTTGTTTTTGCCATCGTGCTTTTTTGTTTTGAAGTGTTTTGCTTTGAAGCACTGATACTCTCTGATACTCTCAATAACTGAGGCTCTGATACTCTCAATAACTGAAGCGCTGATAGTCTGATACTCTCAATAACTGAAGCGCTGATACTCTCTGATACTCTCAATAACTTCAATAAATGATGTGAACACCAAGCTTCAGGGCAAAAGGCCCCTCTCTGATACTCTCAATAACTGAGGCTCTGATACTCTCAATAACTGAAGCGCTGATAGTCTGATACTCTCAATAACTGAAGCGCTGATACTCTCTGATACTCTCAATAACTTCAATAAATGATGTGAACACCAAGCTTCAGGGCAAAAGGCCCCTCTCTGATACTCTCAATAACTGAAGCGCTGATACTCTGATAATCTCAATAACTGAAGCACTGATACTCTCTGATACATTCAATAACTGAAGCGCTGATACTCTCTTATACTCTCAATAAATGATGTGAACACCAAGCTTCAGGGCAAAAGGCCCTTCTCCAGATACGTGCAAAAATGTGACAAACGGATGAATGTGTAAACAGACAGCCCCCTTTATCCCCCGAATCTGATACTCTCAATAAATAAAAGGAAAAGGGGGCCTATGCAAAGGAATGTTTTGTAAAGTACATTTTTCCTTATATCATTTATTTAACACGAGAAGCGCCAAGCCGGTCAATTTGACCGTGTTGGGTTTTAAAATTTAAATTACTCTGCGTTCCGGAATGTACTGAGCATGCCCGTTCGTGTCTTTTCCTAAATATATGTATTAGATATACTGACGGCGTTTGAGCCGCATATTCACAAGACATTGATAATTATAAACACGTTTACCTAGAAGCGCCAAAACGGGTCATTTTAACAGCTTATTTCAATACATATTTATTTATCAAATATAGCCTATAACCCTGCCTGTCCTTTTCAATACAATCAGGCCCGTGATCAAGTGGCGTCTACCTGTCTACATTCTTTGAGTGCTTGAAAAACATGCCTCTCTGAGTCATAGGTAACCTACTTGCAGGTTCATTCTTACAACTGTACTGAGATTGAGTGGACATACTGAGCTGGCTCAGAGACAAAGAATGGCCAGAGAGCATGTTCTAGAAATGCTACACACTGTGGATGAAGATGACTCTGATGTAGGGTCATCAGTGACATTGGGAATTGAGCCACTCTGAAAGCGACAGTGAGGACAGCGCTACAGAATTGCAAGCAGCCCTACCTGTAACAGGACCAACCAGATGTCGAGGCAGAGGTCATGGTCATGGAAGAGGCTCCAGAACAGGTGAATCACCTACCGTGCCAGCTGGGTAAGTTCAGTCTGCTGCAGCCCCTGCTGTCGTGCCAGCTTCAGCACCACCATCACCAGGGACAACATCTCCTGCTGCATCGACACCAAGCAGTGGATTGCAAGAGATCAGAAAAGACGGTACTGTCTGGGAACGTATAAATCTAGGGGGAGGATGCACTTCTGAAAACATAGTGACTGAAACACCAGGTCCAGCACTGCACACCAGACGCAACATTGACACTGTACTGAGTGCTTTTATGTTGCTGATCAACATGCAAATGCTACTGCACATAGTACAACGTACAGTAACGCAGGCACATTGCATACAAAATAATGATTTGTGGACATTATCTGTGGAGGAGTTGCAAACATTTATTGCAATGTTGTATGTTCGTGGCGCATACGGGGGCAAAAGTGTTCATCTGGAGTGCTTGTGGTCCAAGCAGTGGGGAATTTATTTTTTTACTCAGACAATGGCATGCAATCGGTTCAGAGAAATAATGCAATATATTCGTTTTGATGTCAGAGCAACAAGAGTCACACGCCTTCTTATTTATAAATTTGTCCTGGCATTGGACATTTGGAACGGTTTCATTACAAACAGTATTGCCTGTTACAAGCCAGGCCAAAACATCACGGTAGATGAGCAGCTGGTTCCTACAAAATCACGCTGTCCAGTCACCCAGTATATGGCTAACAAACCTGACAAGTTTGGCATCAAGTTCTGGCTGGCAGCGGACGTTGTTTCAAAATATCTCGTCAATGGTTTTCCCTACCTGGGCAGGGATGACATTCGCCTTGCAGGCCAGAGACTGGGAGACAGCGTGGTGCTGAGGCTGACAGAGCCGTACCTCGACAAAGGGAGGAATGTGACCACGGACAATTTTTTCACATCACTGCATTTGGCCAGAGAATTGAAGAAAAAAAAACACCCTGGTAGGAACTGTAAGGCAAGACGCAAACTACCCCCTTCACCTCCAGGCTTGAAAGCACTCTTGCACTCAACTACACTGTTCAGGCACAGCGACTGTGCCATCATCAGTGTTTACAAGTGCAGGAAGAACAGAACAGGGATTATTCTCAGCTCTATGCACAAAACAGAGCGATCGGAACCGATGGCAAAGAAAAGCCTGAGACAGTGGAATTCTAAAATTCCACAAAGTTCGGTGTGGATGTGGTGGACCAGATGGTACGACCTGTGGCCTGTGGCTGTATTTTATAACATTTTGGACCTGGCAGTCATCAGTGCGTATGTTTTGTACAGGGAATGTACCGGGGAAAACTGCAATAGGAGGGACTTCATCTTGCAGTTAGCCATGGAGCTTCGGCAAGCACTATGGATCAGAAAAGGGCAGAGACAGATGCCCCTTCTGGCAGTGCTGCTGCCGCTGCACCCACACACAAGAGGAAACAGTGCCAGGTTGCAAAATGCAACGACAACAAAACTTTGGATGTCTGCGCCGGTTGTGGAAGGGCAGTGTGTGGTAAATGCTCTGGGAAAGTGAAGAAGCGTGTATTGTGTGTAGACTGTACAGGTTAGAAAGCTGCCATGTATGTAGGCTAAATTAATATGTAAATAGTTTATTGTATTATAGTTATTTATGTTTTGAAGTAGTGCATTATATACTATTTTCGAAAAAAAAGACCCTTCAATGTTATTTTTTACAAACAAATAAAATGTTTATACAATTTCGTATGTACAGAGACCCGTTACAAAATAGTTACTAGTGAAATGTTTATTTTAGTATAGTTTTATTTAAGTTTTTCTTGTTTTGTACTGCTCCTTTTGAAAAAAAAAATGTGTTTTGTTTTCCATTTAAATATGGTGTTTCTGCTATGCAAATGTTTGATTTGATGTTCATAAATAAAACTTTTGAGTTTTATACAATCGTTTGTTCATTATCATATTACAGCTGTTAAAAAGCTACCGGTTAAAATGACCGGTTTGGCGCTTCTAGGTAGTTCAAAATTCCAGCGCTTCTAGTGTTAAATTGTATTACTTAAATGTCGTATTTATTTATTTATTATTGTTTTCTCATTCAAATAATATTGAACCTTATGCAATGATTTTGTCCATCCGTCTGTCTGCCTGCCTGTCTGTCACACTGTCACACAAAATGTCTATCATACACTCAGTTCAGGGTGGCACTGGGCTACAATTTCATAAACTCAATTTTATACAATTGTGCATATAAGGACCCTATGAATGTGCCTACATTGGTTTTCTAATTATGTTAGGAGTAGGATTTTTGACTTTGATAACCCGAAAATGAAGCTTGTTTGTGCCTGAAATTGAGAGATTGCAGGATAAAAGTTACTCCTGTTTTCCAAGAAAATGTCTCTCAATGGCAAAGTCAAACCCAAGAGTTCTCAGCACCATGGCCCTGCTGGGGAAAAGGCTCTTTCAGCACTCCACAGGAGCTGCAGCAGTCGTCTCTCAGTGTTCCTAGGCTTTAGATATGTTTCATGCTTTGCTGAGGGATGTAGAAATGCTATCCCAGCACAGCTATCCTTCACCTCTCTGCTAATTTAAAGTAAAAGGAAACAGCAGAAGATTGAAGACCAGAGGGGCTGATAGCAAAACTGTATTATATTTTCAGCAAACTGATCTTTCTCTTGTGGCAGAAATCATCACAAAAGACAGTTGAATACACTGTGTCACTCCCATCTAAACAAGGAAGCACATTAACTCAATGTTAATGAAGAGTTCCTGGGAGCTGTGCCCCTGTGGTGTGCAAGGCGTCCACACTGCTGCAATGCAAAACAACAGCTGTGATGAGAAAGCAATGCGTGACACGTCCCTCTTCACTTCCAAATGAAACCTGACGCCTCTCAATATCCTTCATTAAAACACTGCTCGCTATGATAATCAAGCTGATTCCAAATCCGGCACTTGTAATGAAGCACAGATTGGCTTGCAGTTCTTACAAAAGCACTGCTAATGAGAAAGGGTAACTAAAGAAGAGCTGAACAAAGGGTTTAGTAGACTTGCAAATCCAAAGTGACTTTTTAATTTTGTTTCTGGGTAAACACACCTCAAACTTTACCAAGCGCTGAGTTTCTCAGACTGAAAGCATCTGTTATTTACCTAGCTGAATAAACACAATCTCAGGGGTCCTCTTATTAACTAGAAATGTCATCCTGAGAGTCTTGTTTTCTCAGCTGCTAAATATGCAACAAAATTGCCCTGATGAAAGAAAGGTGGTGAATTTAGAGGACTGGCTTGATGAAAACAAATGTGAATAAAAGTTAGAACGAGCAGCAGAGTTTGAATTGGAGTTACTCTGCAGACACTTGTGCATGCACTGCCAGCAAATTGAGGATGGCTGCTGTGGTTTGAAGAACTGGACCCTCGTCCACCCAGCCTGTTTTCAATTCGCCAGTAAAGTACATGCACCTGTACATCACTACTGAAACAGTACATGAATCATATAGATTAAGTGAACTGAAGTGTTCCCAATAAATGTGCTTGTCTGCTTTCAAAGCATACAGATTTAGAAACATAGACTTTTTCAGACCCAAACTTTTATAAAAAAATTCTAGATAAACAATGCATTAACAACACTGTCAATAGAATGTTGGTCCACCTTGGCCAGCTAGAGCAGCACCGTCTCTTTCCTTCAAGAAAGTTGAGGATGGAAATCAGTTCTCCAGAATCTCCAATAAAGTAGATACTTTTAAATCATGATTTTAGAAGTCTTGGAGAGGTAGCCGTGCCGGTGTCAGCCCTCAGTCAACCTGGGCAGCTGCCTGGGGCCGAAACCAAAGGGGGGCCCACCAGAGCTTTTTCTTTATTGCATCACAGATTCAGCCTTCACAGAGTTCTGAGGGCCGTGGGTTCACACCCCTCCTAGGGTGCTGCTTCCTGTACCGCTGTGTAGAATAGAACATTAAAATATAGGCCATAAAAGAAAGAATAACCTGAAAAGTAAATCAGGCAACCAGGCGCTGCTGTTTTTTTTTTTTTACTTCAATACTAGTGCTGTCTTGGGGTTCAGATGATGTGGGGGAATTGCCTTTTTATTAATTATGCAACTACATGCAAACAGATGACTTCACATTTTTATTCAGTACATTATCTCAGTCATACACACTTCCTAACCCAACCCTTCACCTCTTTTTGTCCCCCTTGTGTGTGTGTGTTTTTATAAAGTTGTGTGAAGCATTTTTTATAAAAGTTTATGCAAACGCAATGTGAACAATCAGTTGTCAAAAAGCTCTGCATCCATTACCTTATTACTATTGTATATCTCTTTAGAAATAACCAGCCAAAGAATCAGAGTATAACCTTACACCAGGAGCATAACCTTACACTAGGAGCATAACCTTACACCAGGAACATAACCTTACAGCAGGAGCATAACCTTACAGCAGGAGCATAACCTTACACCAGGAACATAATCTTACACCAGGAACATAACCTTACACCAGGAACATAACCTTACACCAGGAGCATAACCTTACACCAGGAACATAACCTTACACCAGGAGCATAAACTTACACCAGGAGCATAACCTTACACCAGGAGCATAACCTTACACCAGGAGCATAACCTTACACCAGGAACATAATCTTACACCAGGAACATAACCTTACACCAGGAACATAACCTTACACCAGGAGCATAACCTTACAGCAGGAGCATAACCTTACACCAGGAGCATAACCTTACACCAGGAACATAACCTTACACCAGGAGCATAAACTTACACCAGGAGCATAACCTTACACCAGGAGCTTAACCTTACACCAGGAGCATAACCTTACACCAGGAACATAACCTTACACCAGGAGCATAAACTTACACCAGGAGCATAAACTTACACCAGGAGCATAACCTTACACCAGGAACATAACCTTACACCAGGAACATAACCTTACAGCAGGAGCATAACCTTACAGCAGGAGCATAACCTTACACCAGGAACATAACCTTACACCAGGAACATAACCTTACACCAGGAGCATAACCTTACACCAGGAACATAACCTTACACTAGGAGCATAACTTACACCAGGAGCATAACTTACACCAGGAGCTTAACCTTACACTAGGAGCATAACCTTACACCAGGAGCATAACCTTACACCAGGAACATAACCTTACACCAGGAACATAACCTTACACCAGGAGCATAACTTACACCAGGAGCTTAACCTTACACTAGGAGCATAACCTTACACCAGGAACATAACCTTACACCAGAAGCTTAACCTTACACCAGGAGCTTAACCTTACACTAGGAGTATAACCTTACACCAGGAACATAACCTTACACCAGGAGCTTAACCTTACACCAGGAGCATAACTTAAACCAGGAGCATAACCTTACACCAGGAGCATAACCTTACACCAGGAACATAACCTTACACTAGGAGCATAACCTTACACCAGGAGCATAACCTTACACCAGGAACATAACCTTACACCAGGAACATAACCTTACACGAGGAGCATAACCTTACACTAGGAGGCAGACTTTTTTCCTGTGAAATGGCAGTACAAGTGTGACCCACTTCATTTATGCTGGCATGCCTGCTAGTTATTACAAACAATAAGATGGGTAGATGTGGGAGGGACTCCATGGAAACACACAACACAGCTGTATCACACACTTGACATTATACCATTGATAAAGCAGAGAGCCTCTCATCAAGTCCTGGGAGAAAGAAGAGGCAGTGTTTCACTTTTCACATGCTCCTCTAATCGCCTGACTCAGTTACACAAGAATAGTGTTGTGCTGGTAAGTTATTATTATATAATGTTAATATTATTGAGGCGGGGCGGCACGGTGGCATAGTGGTTAGCGCTGCTGCCTCACAGCGCCAGGGTCCTAGGTTCGAATCCGACCTAGGGTACTGTCTGTGTGGAGTTTGCATGTTCTCCCCGTGTTCGCGTGGGTTTTCTCCGGGTACTCCAGTTTCCTCCCACAGTCCAAAGACATGCTATCTAGGTTGATTGGTCACTTTAAATTGCCCTCTGTGTGTGTGGTGCCCTGCAATGGACTGGCGTCCAGTGCAGGGTGTAGTCTCGCCTTACGCCCTGTGTATGCCTGGTTAGGCTCCGGCTCACCGCGACCCTGTAAAGGAGTAAGCGGTTAATGATAATGGATGGATGGATTATTGAGGCGAGGGTATGTAAATCCACACGACAACAGTTATTGCAATGCTGAACTGGATTTATTAAGTAACAGGATGGTAGTATGATTACCGAGCAATCAACTGAACTGGAACAGGAACAGTATCCCCTTTTACTCTAGCTTTTAATTACATCTGGTCTAAACACATCCTGCAATTGGACAGCAGTCAGGAAGGACTAGTAATAGCACAATACAATAATAATCCAGTACTTGAGTGTGGTGTACTGCAATATGCAGCCGTGAGCAGCGGCAGGTGTTCGTCCCAGTTCTTCTAGCTCTGGTCAACATAACAGCGAATCACTTGAAGAAGGGTGCGGTTAAACCATTCAACTTGCCCATTAAAAGGATGATAGGGCGTTGTTCTGGTCTTTGTTACTTATTATTATTATTATTATTATTTATTTCTTAGCAGACGCCCTTATCCAGGGCGACTTACAATTGTTACAACATATCACATTATACATTATTTCACATTATACAGATATCACATTATTTTTACATACAATTACCCATTTATACAGTTGGGTTTTTACTGGAGCAATCTAGGTAAAGTACCTTGCTCAAGGGTACAACAGCAGTGTCCCCCACTGGGGATTGAACCCACAACCCTCCGGTCAAGAGTCCAGAGCCCTAACCACTACTCCACACTGCTGCCAACACACTTCTTTGAACAAAACGCTCTCAAAATTCCGCCTTTGATCGGTATGTAGTTCGAAGTGAGCCCCAAAGCAAGCAATAAAGTCATACACCAGCTTCCTGGCTGTTGTTTCAGCCCCTTGATCTGGTACAGGGAAGGCTTCCACCCATCGGGTAAACTACTCGATATTAACTAAAATGTATTTGTTTCCTGCAGCCGATATGGGGAGTGGGCCTAGAATATCCATATGCAGCTGGTCTATGGGTGCTCCTGCTTGGTAATTTTGCTGCTGGATATACTAAAACCGGGGCAGTTGTCAATTTTGTCTTGAGCTGCTCAAAGGCACAATGTTGTGTCCCACCCTACTGGAACTCAGTCCCTTTCTTGAGGAGGGTGTTTCTTACACAGTGCGAGGAGGTTGCCAGTCCTGAATGTCCTTTATTAAGGCAGGGTTAGTTCTAATGCCTTCGCCACTGACGACATGTCCCAGAAACAAAACCTCCTCTTTGAGCAGCTGGCACTTTGATGGTTTGAGTTTTAAACCGTAGCTATATAGGCACTCAAAATGTTGTAGGCTTTGTTCAACTCCTCTTCCCAGGATGATGATGTCATCAAGGTAGATTAGAACTGTCTCCCATTGTAGCCCATGCAGCACCAGCTCCATGGCACTTTGAAACGTGCTGGGAGCGTTGCACAGTCCAAATGGCATTCTCGTATATTCACACAGCCCGTACCTCGTGACAAATGCAGTCTTGTCACAGTCTTTTTTGTCTACTTCAATCTGCCAGTAGCCGCATTGGAGATCTAAAGTTGAAAAAATAGTAGCACCACCAAGGACATTAAGACACTCTTCGATTTTTGGCAGCGGGTATGCGTCTTTGACTGTTATGCTGTTCGGGCGCCGGTAATCCACACACCAGTGGACACCTCCATCCTTTTTACGGACTAAAACTACCAGGGACGCCCATTCAGAGCTGGATGGCACGACAACACCTGCAGCTAGCATGGCTTGAAGATGCAGGAACAGTATCCCCTTTTAATCTAGCTTTTAATTATATCCGGTCTAAACACGTCCTGCAATTGGACAGCAGTCAGGAAGGACCGGTAATAGCACAATACAATAATAAACCCCGGGGCAACAAACTCCTGTAACAATAGCAAAGAGTAGATTTAGATTTCAAAACATGTAACAACCACATAGCTTTTCATGCACATATAACTGGTATAAATATCTGGAGCAATCAGTCAATCCTTTACTAGACTGGAAGAAAAACTATTGCTCTTCACTGCAAATGATGTAAGTATAAAGCATAGGATCAAATGCAGTTTCTGTTTTTAGTTCTTAAAATAATATTTCTAAAGCTATTGTTAATTGAACACAATTAATTGAACTTTTTAAGAAATATTTTGAAACTTCAAACTGGCATTCTGATACATAAAACACGTTTAACTACAGACAAAACCTGTATTAATATTTCCACAACATGTGAATCACTGAATGAGGAAAGGCAATATTAAAAACAGAATTTATTTCCGGTTCTTGCTTGCAGTGGAAAACATATTCAGCATTACTATTATTATTATTATTATTCCTTTTGCGTTTTTTTTCTTCTAAATTCCATTTCAATTTCTGGCTGGCAACTACGCCTACATATTAATTATTCTGTTTATATATATATATATATAGAGAGAGAGAGAGAGAGAGAGAGAGAGAGAGAGAACCCTTTGAGCTGGGACTGGCACCTTCCCATTCCATTCAAACCATCTGACAATATATAGGCAGAGTAGGTTGGCAAGCAGTTGAAAGGTCACATTGGGGTCTCGTCATAAAAGTACTTGCCAATTGTCCTGGTTAATCACATTTCATTAAAACTAACGAGTGTCATCCATATTGATATTGATAAAATGATCTGTGCAGACAGGAGACTGTCGCTAAGCAATTTATGAATGGGCATATAGTTGTTAAATAACTAAATTATTGGCTTAATTAGTCAAGATTAACATGTGTTTCAAATCTTTAGCTATAAAACCTGCAAGATTGGGGATCTCCAGGATCAGGGTTTGAGACTCCTGGTCAAAGGAATCTACCGACAGGAATACAGAGGAACATGCAAGCACGTCAAAGAGGTGAAGGAAAAGGCATTTTTGGGCACATGAAAATTTGTTACTGATTGAAGGAGTTTTGAAAAATTAACAAACTATATGGTCCAAAACCCAGTCTGCAGCATGTCTAGATACATTTTGTTCATGTTATTTTTTTCAGAGATCAGCATTTATCATGAAACATTTTATTAGTTTAATAAAGGAAAAAAATTCTAAATTATAAACGTTGCCCACACAAAAAAAAAGAAAAAAGCTATTATGTTCTTCAGGATATTTAAATAATATATTTGTTTAAAAATATACTTTGTTTGGTTGGCTTTGTTTTTTTGTTTATTTAGCTATCTCAGAATACATTTATTATGCAATTTCTTTCTGCGTGACCTTGTCTGCTCACATCTGCTGGAACAGGTGCTGCTGCATCTGCTAGCACTCCATGTCATGTTCTGTGGGATAGTAACACAGATGCACTATGACCATTTATACAGTATTACTAGTTATTTTTCAAATTATTAGGCAGTGTTAATCTCAGGGACAGCAAATTGTATAACAGTGCACAGCAGTCTAATCAAATATTTGGAATTTCTTTCTGTGTTGTTTATTTTAACATTTTATGGGTGGAGGTCCTTATTTTAAATGCTCAGATGACTTGTTTTGACAATGGTGATCACTTGACATTTTTAGACTGTCGTTAGTTTAGACTTGACTGCACACAGCGTTCAATAACACCTCGTTGTCGACAGCATTTTGCTGTCGTTCAGGTTTATGATGAGCAGATTGACATTCAGAACCGATGAAAACATTATGCTAACGAGGTATTCGTTAACCTTTATCTCAAATCGTTTAAAATATTCCTTCAGGAACGAATGTCCTTGGGGCTTAACGACACATGTCCGTTGTGCTTTATGAATAGCAATGGTGGTTGAATAAGCGGCTCAGGTGGAAATCCAATCATGTACTCCCGTTTCCCTGACGACAGCTGTTAACCCTTTATGAACAGAACGCATTGTCACATGATTTGAATAGAACGAGGAAGGTTGTCAGTCCCGGCACTCAAAGTAAAGACAGATTTAGAGAAAACATAATAACTCAATATTGGAGCGTGAGAGCCCAGAAGCCTCAGAATGCGGGCAAACACCATGAATAGTAAGGGGAATGGGACAATGGAATGGCATTTGTAGCTATGTACTCTTTGGTGTAAGCTATCACATGGAAAGCATTCAAGAGTACAGCCCTCTTTTTTCTGGTTTCTTGATAGTTAACCATATTATTAGAAATCACTTTTAAAGCGATGCTTGTTAAAAACAAAAACAAAAAATGTTTGTCAGCCTTTATGGGATTAAATCCCACCTGTTTAGATCTACAGTACCATGGTCAGGCATGGATTTACAGTAGCGTGTCAGGGGATGTTAATGCAGTGCTTCACTGTTTTACAGCCTCTATCGGGTCTGGATAGCCTTTCAATTAGTAGGTAAGTCATCGTCCTGCAGACAATCAATATCCCATCATTGGCGAGTGCGCTAGGAAGCGGCGAGAGGAAGTAATGTGTTCCAACACAGCAGGGCAGTGAGCTGCACTAATCCTCACCATGGGACGCTCTGTCAATCACCCTAACGAGCTGATCAGAGGGGGATTAGAGGAACAGGAGGGACGTGCTGTTTTACAGCACTGAAAACCAATCATTTCACAGCAAGGCTGGCTACGAGCCGGGCTCCCACACTATCAAACAGTAGAGCCATCTCCAGCAGGAACCTGACCATTACTGTAGGAAGCATTTTCACACTATCAAACAGTATAGCCATCTCCAGCAGGAACCTCACCATTACTGTAGGAAGCATTTTCACACTATCAGACAGTATAGCCATCTCCAGCAGGAACCTGACCATTACTGTAGGAAGCATTTTGTTCGAACAGGATCCTAATTCATGAACTCACACATAGTCCCACTCAGACTTAAAACAGATCCACTTTTGGTCTGAAGTTTAAACTTTTCACAGGATCTTTTAAAGACAACACTGATGAAATGTCTGTCTACTTGAATCGAGTTTAGGTTTTACCTCCAACTTTGTTTTTCTTTTTTTTTAGCACATTTTCACTGCAGTTGAACAGCAATTGTTTTACATCCAGGTGAGAAGTAAGGAGCCTACAGGATCAGAGAAAGAAATGCTCCACTAACTGTGCTGGCATAAAAAACATTAGTGTCTGGTTTCACACACCCTGACTAGCACTAATCCTGGACTACCTAATGTCACCTGAGGTAGGATAGCCCAAGACTGGTGGTAATGGGGGTGTGTGAAACCAGCCGTCAAACCAGGGTGGTTCAAATCAGGTCGACTGGTCACCAAATGCGACCTTCAATTTTAATATGGCCAGTAGATTTTACCGTAAAGTCGCCACGTTGGCGAGTAAGCATTTACAGTATATATGTTACGGGCAAATCAAAAAGCAGGCAATTCAATGACTCTGGGTAAAGCTCGAAATCAAAATGAAAATAACTTATTTCGAGCGTTGACCCGGCAAACCTTCTTAAAAAGCAAAACTTTAAAAGCAAGTGGATTCCCCTCATCCCAATAACAAGAAGGGATGAAAGGAGTGTTGAGGTGTGTGTGTTGCCTTATGGCACAGACAGGGGGGTTTAAAATAGCTGCACAGCTTTTAAAAAAGTCTCTATGTTGCAGGAGCACAAGAGCACTACAGGCCATTGCGTTTCCCCGACTCGCTCGGCTGATCAGCTTAGACAGCACGGGAAATAAAAAACAAATGATCTCTTACTCTAAATAACATATCAAAGAAACTGAAGCAACAGTCAAATCTATTTGCATTTGGATTTATAAAATCCACATCTAGCCAGCTCCATGAAAATGAGAATGCAACAGAAGATGAGGAGGAGGAGCTAACAGAGTGTTAGTATTTTAGCCAGCTTGTCTGTGACAGTAACTGAAAAATAAAGAAATGTGTTCACTTCCCTGGAATTTGTATATAGTTATCTTCCCTCATCCTGGCATTTGATTAATATAGTTCTATTTCCTGGCATTTTATGTATATAGTTCTCTGGTATTTTATGCACAGATTATAGTTCCCTAGAATTTCATGGAGTTAGTTCTTTGGCACATCGGTTGTATATAGTTCCCATCCCACAATTTAAACATACTTATGGGATATGTCTGCCTTAGGTAGGTATTCACTGAGCTCTTTATTTCAGAGCTGCAGATATGCCCCTTCCTGGGGTGACGTCCTTGGTCCTGCATACCGAGGGATTAAACAGATTAAACACCCACGGAAGCCATGTTCTCTTTTGCAAGTGGGCAGGGTGTAACTGGGTCAAGAATGTTTTATTTCACACTTGTATGTTATTATTTCTATAATTATTTATTGATTTGATTAGTGCACGCTTTGTGTTGTCTGACACTTTATAATTGATTTGTATCACGTTATGTTGGATTCTCCACTCGTTTCCCTTGATCTGCCTTTTTGAGCACAGACTAATTGAATTATTGATATATTTAAGCATCAGACTATAAATAGCCCGCGTTTTACAAACGGGATGGCCATCCTGGGGTTTGTATTTTGTCTGTCTGTCTGTCTGTCTGTCTGTCTGTCTGTGCAGGACTGGGAACACAGAGTTTGGAGCTTGGAACGACGAGTAAGAGAGAGTGAAACAGATCAGTAAATGGAGCATCCCGACAATAAGTATTGGGCTGACTATATGTCGGTGTTGAATAATGAACGTGAGCGATTTGAGTGTTTTTAGCCTGTCGGTAGCCGACCGGAATTTAGGAAGTGAAACAGAATAGGCTATATTGTGATGCTGGTTTCTCGGTTTCTCTCTCTCTCTCTCTCTCTCTCTCTCTCTCTCTCTCTCTCTCTCTCTCTCTCTTACAGACAGTGTGGGTTTAGATTTTTAAACTGATTTAAACCTTGTTTACCCGTTCAAAATCTCGTTACCTATTTATAGGTGAATGGAATGATTGTCTTCAACAAGTTCTACCTTTTAAACAATGTGTTGCTATTATAGGATTTTTACAATAAACAAGCATCTTTAAAATGTATTTGTGTGATTTTCTTGGCGACCTTGTTCCTGCCATTTTAGATCTGTTGTCTGATTAAAAAGAACCTGAAGCTATCCTATAATTGGCTCTGTGCCTCATCGCACTGAACTGCGTAGTAGCTCTACACTCTGTGATATTTGAGAAGGCATGTGTGCTGTTTCCATATGCTCCCTACCAGGGAGGTGTTACAAATGACAAATAAGTCTTTCTGTGTGTTCTCATCATTTCTGCTGAATAATAAAGTCCTCCAGGGTTTGAAATTCAGTATTTTCTAATCATTTAAAGCTTTTGTGTACATCCACATTTTTAATGTGTGTGCACTGCAGTCCTTGAAAAAAATACATTGCAACACCTAGGATCTGAGACAACATTAAAAAACTAAAATGATATGAACATCATTTAGATATTATATTTAACATCATCTATCAAAACAACTACAATATGATATCGCAAAAGTCTACCAGCAGTCATAACATTAGTACAGTATTTCATATTAGATTTGAAAATGTGATTGCAATTAAAAATTAATTGAAATAGTGGCCACATGTCTGCATTTAGATTTTTCTACAATCTATAATAGCCAGAACTAGGATAAATATTGGGTTCATTTGATAATGTTGCAATTAAATACTCTTTATCTTGTTGGATACTAAACAGAAAGTCAGATTTCAACTTAATGGTCTAATGTATGCATTGTATTTACATTGCTAAAAGGTACAAAAGCACAGCATAGCCTTTACTACATGATTAATGTAAAGTATTTACGATTATTGCTGAATTAAAGCTGCAGTGAGTTTAATGTATAAAACAGCAATACTGACTTTTTTTATATTTTCATAAAATGTTCTGATTAATACTGAATATTTAGTATTGATTTATGTAACTGAAAGGGATTTCTTTTATGAATATGGAAACTTTGGATTGTGCCAATAGTCTTTGGCAAAGAGAACACCCCTCAGGAAGCAAGCAAAGTGTTTGAAGTGTTCTCTCAAACAGAATGGACCCCTGGACACAATATGCCACGGACAATTACGATATGAATCAATAAATGCAAATGCATTTTTACCTATGTCATGATGCACGTGCATCAACATATGAATTTACCAGAATAATCAGAAGAAAAGCAATAGGCAAGCGTATGTTAATAAACTATAATAATAATAATAAACTAACTGACAAACTAAATTAACAAGGCACCCCTACATGCAGTAAACATGCAGCAGCGGCTCTAACAGTAATTCTGAATATGAGAATGAGTTTTAACAATGGTTATTAACACAGCACCGCCCAGCACACGTTAAAATAATCCAGCAGCAACTCTTGATTACTCTCGCTATGACAAGTCCGTTTTGAAAAGATTGAATAAACCATTTGAATTTGAGTTTGATGATGATGAGTTATCAGGTTACAAAACAGTACTGCATCAGTTTTTAATCAGTTAGCAAGGAATCGCTATCAGTACCAAAAAGGTGTTCTTTTTAAGCAAAGTTCCGTGCGGTGATAATTTAATGATAATGTAATTGTAACATAAATCCTTAAGCTATCTCAAGACAAGTTAACATGTATTTGATACCTTCTCAAGACACTCCTTTAGCTATGTATAAACAATATCTTACTATAATGATCTAGGGTTTTAATATCCTTCTATATCACCATCAAAACTACATTCATATCCAAGTGCAATCAAAAGTTTGAGTTAAACATATGAGTATATATTTACAGTAATCTTTCGGCATATGATTTAAGGTTTAGACAATATTCAAATTCAATGTTATTATATATCATATATCAGTGCTTGTTTCAACATAAAAAATCAAAACGAAAAATCTTGTTGAAAGTAAATACCTTTTATTAAAGTTACAAAAATAAGAGTAGATTGTATTAGATTGTAGAAATTTGTTTTCCATGTATAACCCATTCATGTAAAGTATTATACTAAGTACACCCACCCCTCGTTATATCACCCCTTGTTAAACTGCGGATTCGAATATATCGCGATCCTAGAGTTGGCTCCCCATTTTTACAGTCTTAACTGTGCAAAATTAGCTGCAATATACATAGGCAAATTGACTTCGAATTACTGATCGTTTTATTTCGTACTGCACATCACAAACAAAAATATACAAAACAATTAAAAACAAAGCCTTAAAATCGTACTGTTATCATATACACACGTATTGCACAATAACACAAAGCAAATTAAATATCTACTTGCTGAAGCGTTTTTTTTATTTTAGCCAGCGAGGTGTTCACGTGTGGCAGCAATACACTAGCAAAAGTCACAAGGCAGTGACGTCAGCTCCCTAGCAACAAGCCTCCTATGTTGTGAATGAATTCTTTCAATGCAGCGGGTTTGTGCATTTGAGAAAGGAGAGGAAGACTCATGAAATTAATTGGAGACTGAAGTTGATGAGAAGCAGTTACCCTCTATGCTGTACAAATTAAAACGGTGTGCTGCTTTTTATACGAAAAATAAGAAAAAGCAGGTTGCGTAGAGGACTTGTACTGGACCATGACTCCCCTGATAAATCGAGGGAGTGGTTGTACAGTATTTGTTAGCCTATTTGTTTTTCTATGGGTCTCTCGCTATATCGCTGCCCTCGATATATAGCGGATTTATATTGGACCCCGACACCTACAATATATTGAGTGGGTGATGTATGTTCAAGACAAATTAACCATGTATTCAGTTGTAATTAAGATTCTAAATATCTTTAACATTCAGTAATGCATTCATATTCTATCATGTAGTTCAACAGAGGTTAATATTGCTTTATACTCAGTTTAAACAGAATTAATCATACAGTCGATTTATGCACCATGGAAATTCATAAGTTGTTTAGTTACCAGTCCTTAAATGTGAAGAAAGTTGAAACAGTCTTGCAATGAAGAATGATATAGCTTTATCAGCTTGGTTAAAACATTTCCACTTTATGATCTTGATCTTCAGTTTGTAGTCCTCTTCACTCAGGGTTGCAAAGGAAAAACAAGACGGCTTTTTCTTCAGGACTCCATGTCCCACAATGCAACAGAACCCCACACCAAGGGGTTTCCTCTTCCTGTTACAAGCTACAGCAGCTGTGTTTAGTTTTCCTTCCTTGAAGTTAGAATGTTGAGAATTGTTGTTGAGTCTTCAGCGATTCAGTCCAATTGTACACACTTAGATGTTTCTGTGTTGCTTTTCCAAGAGTAGTATTGTCTTTTTAGTTGTCCTTGGAGAGAGTACTTGGAGACTTGTTGTTTTTCATTGAGATTTCTTGAGAGAGATTCTATGCTGCAAGCATTTTTATAACATTTGAGAATAGGTGTATCTCTCAGATTATTATCTTTCAATTGGTCGATTCTGCTAGTCATTCCATTGGTAAACTCTCAATCAGGTAATTGTATTGGCTGTTTTGAATGTAAGCAGATGACATCATAACTTCATCAAACAAATACCTCTGCCTCTTAATTTGAACAATAGATTGTAAATCACAGAAAATGCATTCAGTTAAAATACTCTTTTGTGAAATAACTTTTCCTAAGTTATTCGTTTTTACTTAATAATCATATTTCTATTTTCCTGATGTGAAATGTATAGGTTGGGCCAGCAAATACAGCATCAGAACCCAGATCCACGGGCAATGCATTCTCACGATACAAGTAAATACAATGGTCCAATATAGAACAACATGTACATCATGTTCCTATCATGATCATGTTCCTTCTCAAAGTACAAAAGGAAGTAATTTGACCCATGACGCTTGTTTGGATCCTAGTAGCTGATTGATCTCAAAACTTCAAGTTGGGTCTTAAAGAATTCTAATGATTCAGCATCAGCAACATGGCTTGGTATCCCTTGGTAACCAATTTCATACTCTTTTTAAGATTTTAAAGACTTCAATCATGTTCTACCTAATTCTTCTTTGTTCTAGGCTCAATAGATTAAGTTCTTTCAGTATCTTCATAGCTCATTCCTTGTTTAAATACAAAGAGCTAACAGGGTAATTCCAGTTGATCTTTCCCAATATTAATTACTGTAATTTCGTAGTTCTCACATTTTCCTGTATAAGAGATTCTGGCAAATGTGTATTTAATATTTTAATGTTCATTTTTTCAAAGTTACTAATGAAGATATTTCATTGCTGCACTTCATTCCACTGCAAGAAGTCCCATCGAGGAACTCAGGGACATTGGAGACATGTGACTGATAGAAATGCAGTGATTGGTTATGGTACGGAGAAGTGTGAGGCTTCTGGGAGTTTATTAACCAACCATTGATTTTCCAATGACTAATGTGTTTCCAATGTCCATCTGATCTTCATCTGACATCCTGAAGTGGAGTGCAGTGCTGATATCTTCAAAGAGCAAATACCAGTAAAGTCAAACACACGTTTAGCATACAGTGTGTGCATCTTTCATACAGCAAAATGTGAGATTTATGTGATGATGGCAACTCATATTAGGTAAGATTTACTGGAATTATTTCAGCTATTTCATTGTATTTTAAAACCAAATTGATAATTTAGCACAATAGACAACATGGACAGTAGGCTTTATCATGTAACTTGCAGGATACAATCAGGGCAAAATGCCATAGTGGGTTACAGTACTTTTACTAACTGTCTTATATTATTTAAATAAAAGGATGAATCTAGAAATGCCACAGAATGCCTTGTGGAAACTGATTCATATTTAGTGGGAGTTTAAAATAAAAGGGTCAAAATGTTAATGAAATTCGTAAGTAGGCGAAGCTGTGAACCAGATTGTGTTCTCTTACAGAATGGTCTTGACAGCTCGATAATTAAATAGAGCTAGTTGCTCTAAATCTGTTTGGGGGTTTTATAAGCTAGCAGAAAATCAGTATGAAATGATACCTTTTGCAATTCTCCAAATATTAGCTGGTCACCAGCCAATCGGGTTAGAATCCAGTGCACATTGTTGGTACTGTTACCTCTATCTTGAGTATCACTCATCCAATTGGGAGGGAGCGTGGCACGGCCATTCTTTAGCAACGTCATTAAGGGCAGTCAGAACTTCTGGGTTTAATAAAATCTACTAGTCCTCTTTGTCCTTCACAGGCCGGTAGCTCGCGACATCCACTCTCGAGATGACAGCAACTAACATTCGGTTCTCCTGAGCTGTTGTGGAGAATTACTGCTACTTGGTCACTGTAAATAAATACTACTACTACTGGGACTAATAATAATAATAATAATAATAATAATAATAATAATAATAATAATGAATTAAATAAATAAACCAGAAGACACTGCGGTCCTCCAGGAGCTGAGTTTGACACCCCTCGATTACAAGAACCCATTCATGTAATGGCTGCAGATTGATCTAATCACAGTTTAATACATCGCAGGTACAGTCCTGACTGAAATACTAATCAGTAGAATATTGTACTGTATAAGCAAAATACAATTGTTTTCTATGTAGCGGTCAATTTGACCGGTCTGGTAGTTCTAGGTATGCGGGCATTATATCTCCCTTATTTTTGCACCCCCACGTCACAAACTTTGTCAGGATAATGAATACATATATTAAACACACAGTCCTGTATCTGCCAGACAGGCAGAGTAAATTAAAATTAAAAACGGTAAAATTGAATGTTAATATGAGTTTCTCCATAACGGTTGATAGGATAAGTCAAGTATATTTACTAGTAAATGTATTTTAAAAGTATAATTGTTGCATGGGTGTGTGTGGCAGTGCGCCCTGCCCCTGTGTGTATTTTATGTTTATGTGGTATGTTGCGTGTGGTGTATTAATGTTGGTGTATATGTATTGGTACATGGGATATAACGTGGGGTTATGTGTCACAGGTGACAAACCTTGTTTATTTTGTTTCTGTGTGTTTGTTTGTTTGTTTTATATTGCTTCACTGTGTGTTTCCTGCACGAGTGAATCTGCTGCACCAAAACACTCACTTGTTTTTTCTTTGTTGCACTATTTGTTTCTTCCACTGCACATTCACCAAGGCTGAGACAAGGAAGTCCCGCCCTGAACACAGAGCAAGACTGGCGATTGGGCGAATGGTTAGGAAGGGGAGTATAAAAGGGAGGGCCGGGGATCCAGGAAGGGTGGGTCTTTCTTTACTGGAAGTGTGAGGTAGGGCATTGTGAGTGATTGTGGAACAGTGTTGTGTTGGAATTACTTTTGGAAAGAAGGAGGATTCAGAAGGGGTTGAAGGAATACTAACTGGAGCTTTTGACTGTGGATTACTTTGGACATCAGGACTGTACTGGAGCTCAGGTACTGTAGCCAATTTGGATTGTGTTTTGTTTTTTTTTCTGTATCAGGACTGTTATTTTTTCTTTTTTTGTTCACTTATATTGGCTATGGTACCTCACTTTTTTTGAACTACACCTCATGTTGGCTCTGTACTGTGTATAGCTATCAGTAAGAAGGAAGAACAGACTCATGACTACAGTATTTTGGTTTTAATGTGGGTTATTTATTTTATTAAACTGTGCTCTCCCTTGGCTTACATTATGGATTGTGTACTTTTTCTAGTTTTGCTGCTGTGTTTTTTTTTTTTTTTCTTTCACTTTGCATGTGAGTCAGGTGGGTTGGCCAGAGTTGGATGCTACCTGGATGGAGAGGAAGAGAGGCAGTGATGCAGCTATTGTTGGAAGGCTGAATGTTTCTGAGTTACTTGCCTGGGTGCACAGTAAATCCATTCCTTAAGCAGAGGCTGCTTGGGCCCCGGAGGAGGACAGTTTGGGAGTGCTGGCCAAAACCTGGGAAGATCATGAAGGGGACTAGAGTTTCTTTTCATTCTTTTGAAAGCCTGTTTTTGGTTAGTTAGCTACAGAAGAGAAATTTAAATACAAATACTTACACTCTATTGAGTTGTTCCATGTGCATTGTTTCAAGGCACTGCTGGGGCAGCTGATGCTGGAAGTACTTACCGGTTACAGTATCCAGGGGGCAGTGGTGATGCAGGCTTATCTACATTACGAGAGAGAGGTGGAGACACGCAGGGGTCAAAGACAGGCCAAAGGGAAGTAAAACAGCTGGGCTGTTTCCTGGGATCTCCCCTCCAGGTTTGACGGTGGAGTAGGAGACATTGCCTGATGGGTACAGGCCCTCCTGGAGGATGACTATTCCAGGTGGTGGCGACTGTAGAGTTTGATGCTCCATCTTCTCTTTCTTTTGCAGCCTTTTTGGCAGCTAACTGGACTGTATTTTTCTTCTTGGACTTGTGTTTTTCTTTTCTGTTTATTGCTGTGCAATACTTTTTGTGTGTGTTTACCCACAGGAGGGGAACTCCTTTATTCATTTTTAGTGTTTTTATTGTGTGGGAGTATTCCTTGTCTGCTTTTTTTAAAAAAAAAAAAAAAAAAGCATTTTTATCCTGTGGAGAATTTAATAAAGTTTGTTTCCATTGATTACCAGTGCAGGACTATTAATAGTTATATTTGGCCTCCAAGGTCCTTGCCCTTTTAAAACACAAAGTGGTGTAGCCGGCACTACAGTTGCAAGTATTTTGTTATAATTAAATGTTTGGTTACCGCTGTCATCCTACCCATGACATGTAGCACGAGTGTTTTAAAATGTATATTTGTATTTGGACACGAGGATGACACAATCCCTTCACGTGCAGATTAAAATGTGTATAGTGTGTGAGCACGGGATTGCACAAATTAGTTCACGTGCTGAGATTCAAGTGAATGATTAATTAGTAATTGAATCTCAGCACAGCTGTATATATAGAGGCATGAAGCACTCACTTGGGTTTGGGTGTTCAGGGAGAAGGGGAGAGAGAAAATATGAATTAAAAGAAGAATTCACAATTGCTATCATGCTGGAGGGCCAGCACGATACTTGTTTAGTGTTCGTCCACGGTCCGTTTTGTCTATTTTGTTTTGGCCACCGCACCGATTATTATGTTAAGTGTTTTTGTTTTGTTCAGCCTTTTATTTTCTGTGTGTTTTATTAAGCAGCGCTTTCAGTCACTCACAGTGCTGTGTGTTTCTTCCGGGTCTGGCGTCACTGCTCAGGCCAGCTTGCCACAGTGTGTGATCTTGATTTTCTTGTGGTGGATTGTGATAGAGAGAGAAAGGATCGATGCTGCAAATCTCCCTCCCGATTGGAAAGGGCGCTGTGTAAGGGGGAAGGTACGCTGCTTCCTAGATCTGCCACCTCGGTGGTAGGTGGAAACCGGAAGGTGACCATATTAGGAGGGGCGAGTACTCAGGACGATTCCATTGCAGTCAGCTGCGGGGCAGCCCTCTATTGGAGAAACCAGGCGACGCGTTGACTGCAGGGAGGAGTTTGCTGGGTACAAAGGGGAAGCAGCTATGTCAAAACCTCCCCTTGCGCTGAGAATGAAAAGCAAATGGCCGGAGCCTGTATTGTTTTTATGATCTGTTGGATTACGTGTGTTTTGTATTGCAGAGGAGGAGTGAGCCGCGGACCGGCAATATAAAGAGCACGTCCCTGCACTGCACAGCACAGCACAGCACCGCACCGCACCACTCACGGCACCACGCTTCTCTGGACCAAGAGCACTGCGTGCACAGAGAACGTGGGGACGGACAAAGTCCCATTTTTGTTTTTTTTTAAGAGAGCTGCCGTGTACACCCCAATACCATCGCTGGTAAAGGGGTGGACTTATTTTGTGTTATTTGTTATTTTTATTATTATTAAAACCCACAGACTGTTTTGGGAGAAAAGATTGTGTGGACTTGATTTATTTACTGCACCTGACCACATGGATATACAGAATGCTGTGTGTGGAATATGGTACAAGAATATGTCTTTCAGTATTTGTCCATACAGGGGCTGTCCTTTCATTGTGTATGGCTCTGACGTATCTTTTAAAAGGAAATGCCCAACGATAATACTGTAGATTAGGAGGATTTCCTTAGGTGTCTGTAGTGTTAATTGGAATCTTGCTTTGTGTTTATTCAACAGAAAATCCAAAATAAGCCTGTTTCTAAACCCTTTCAGGCTCTGCAATGGGTAACATATTAAACACATAGAAATGTTTGGGTATGACCATCATCTTAACTGAACTGATCTTTCCCCATAATGACAGATTCAGCCTGCTCCACCTTTCAAATTCCTTGCTGATCATACTTGGCTGTATGCTAGCAGTGTTTGTAATATCAGGGGGTAACAGTGTACCCAGGTATTTTATACCTTGTCATATTCTGTAAAACAATCCAGGGATCCTGTGCAAGACAGCAAGTGTGCCTCAGTCCAAAGCCATTTGAGTACCAGGAGTATATACCTCCATTCTACACTATCAAAGGCTTTTTCTGCATCCAGTGCTACAGCAGCCGCGGGAGCAGTCGAATCCCCCATAAGCCATTTCATATTCAGCAGTCTTCTTATATTATCAGAACCATATCTATTGCGTAAGAAGCCAACCTGATCACTATGAATTAATAGCGGCAGCAACAATGTAATCCTAGACCTTAACAAATCCTTGTACTCTGCGTATTTAGCCAAGTATTTAAAAGTACTTCCCTTAATCCAGTCATTCAGGCAGTTCCTTGCTACATTTCTCCCCAGCGCTGTGATTTGTGAAGGATTTCAGATTTGAATACAGCGGGTAGGCCATGTTGTACTGGATTTTCTTTTGTAGCAGCTTCTTAGCTTCTGTGAATTGTTTCCTGACAATCACAGTTTCTTTTGAGAAGTCCAGACTTTTTAAATTTACATTTTACAGTTTTGACCTCTCTTGCAGCTTTCAAGACCTGCTCTCGTGCCTGAAAATTACAAAGCGTAATTATCCTCCTTGTTTTAGTCTTGCGATGTTAGCTCTGTGCGCTCATTCCATGGTCACGGCAGTATTGCTCCCCAGATGTAGAATCGGGTTTTCTGACATGAATTCTAACATGTTGTCTTTCTCTGCTCCCGCTGGCAAACCTAAGATACATACGTTGCTAGATCTGGAGCAATCTTAAATCTCTGTGTGTTTTTTTTTGATAATTTTACGTTCTTGTTGGCTGGAGAGAACGTTCTCTCTTGCTATTTCTGTCTTCAGCGTCTGATGTTTGGTTTTCAACGGCATCTGTTCGCTTATTCATGTCGGCCATTTCTCTTTTAATCAGCGACATGTCAGATTTAATCTTTCTTATATCTTCTGCTACAGGAAGCACTAGCTGCTTTAGAGAAGTCAGCTCAGCTATAATTTCTGTATTACTCCAGATGGCCTAAAAGCTCTTCTGCCCCGCCTCGCCATTTTCTCCCTCAGAATCCATCACGATTGAGTAGCCGTCTTATGTCTCTCTTTTTTTTGTTTGTTTTGTTTTCTCTTGGAGCAAAAAAGCTTCCTGAGGCCATCTTTTAGATCTTACAATTCTTTATCTCCAGTATTGTGCCATTTTTTAGAAATAATTGGGTAGATACACTGTGAAAAATAAAGAAAAGGGTTGGAGAGAGCTCCATGCTGTCCTTATACTGAGATACCATCACATGACTTCCTCAATTAACATTTGTATCATTTATAAATGTGCATCCTACAAACACAGAGACTTTGAGATGGGTTGTCTCGAAGGAAAACCAGCATTGGCCGGCCAGTCCATGGCTTATTGATCAAACCTGGAGCCGTGCTGTGCCCTGAGTGCTTGAACACTCTGGGTATTATGTATCACAAAAGCGTAATCAATATCCAATCCACAGCTAAATACAGCAAACCATGTCTCAAAGAGACCCCTTGCTTGTCAAAGGTGAGGTTTCCATGGAGACCAAACAGGTTTGCTGCTCAGCCTCTGGAGAGCAGATTTGACAGAAGCTAAGCATCATTGACAGGCCCGCAGCACACTGACAGACAGGTAGTCATTGACAGATTCTAACATACATGGAAAACATTACAGAACTCATCAGGCGCTGACAAACGGGATAGCGATACCATTCATGTGTTCATTCTTGTCTGAGAAATACTGAACATGTATTTGATAATACTGAGAAAGTGTTTTCAAATGGCATGTTCTTTTTCTTTAACTGTTGTATGATTTGTGCAATCATTCTTTGTGATTCTTATCGCAGTTACTCAAAGACACAGAGTTGGTGGGGCTGGCAGAGTTGAAAGGTCATGTTCTTGTATAACTTGACTGGAATGAGGAAGGCACTGTCAGTCCTGATACTGAGGATCTTCAGCTCAGCTCCAAGCCAGGCAAAGAGAAATTTAAAGAAACAATAATAACCCACAACTACTCACAATGACTGCAAACACCATAGAATAGTCATGACACTGATTGACTCTTTAATATTGTATTGGATCCTAAGGGTCTTGTTTGCAGTGCGTTTGTGCAGTCCCAGTCGAGGCCTGTTCACTGACCTGTATGCTGCACATGCTTCTGTGGATCAGTCTGATCACTGTCCCTGTACACTTCAGTACACATCAGGGGGCTCTGCTGTGTTGGAGTCAACGGGTTCAGGCAAACACTTAACTTCACAATGATTACAAATGGAAACAAATCTATTGTAAAGAAAACACTAGGACCCTGGTCCCTGATTTGCATTCCAGCCTTGTCGGCTCTCTATAAAACATTTACGAAATTGGCTCAAATGATTTTAATTGATACGTGTAGATTGATGTGGCATTTCTCACCCTTTCTTCTAAATGTCATGCGCGCCGTCAATGCAAACCCTGGGGGGATTCGGAGTGCAAACACTCTGTATGGAGATAAGACTGTGTCTTAGTTAGAAAAGCCAGCGGCTGCACATGCGACTTATTCAGCACCCACAGAACTGCAGGCCTGAACAAAAACAGACCACAAGTCAACACTGCAGAAATGTCACAGTCAGGCAGGTTGAGGCTTGCTGTCCAATGAGAGTTCTGTTGACCCCAATCTCATTACTTCCATGCTATTCAAGTAGTCCTTGTTATACGACAGCCAGTCACTGCTCTCCTGTTGTTTTCTATAGGGGTCAGCCATTCTGTTATTACTCAATAACGCAATGGCAAATAAAGCACGGCTGAGAGATGACACCTGTTGCCATGGACACTCACGCCCTGCTCTCAAATAGTGCCCCCTTTCAGTGGACTATTGTAGGATGATTATTTCAGACACATAAAGGTAAACAAATAAACAAGGATAATGGCATTGCTGTGGTGTAATAATGGAACTCCTTTATTCAAATAATGCTTTATTGACTTAGGTGTTCCTTTATTACCTCGTAACATGCCACAGCATGCCAATATCCCTTAGATAGCACCCATCCTTTGTACAGTAAGTACACTATGAAATTCCTTCATTCGTTTTTTCTGCTATGTATTTCAGTGCTGTCAATACAGCTCTGTAATTTACCATGCATATTTTCACTGTATCATTTTATAAAATGACTCCACCAACCTTTATACATGGAATTTCTGAATATTTTAACAATCACATTTTTAAATGAGGGAATATCTGTATAATCTATTCTTAGGAATTTGAGGCCAGTATTTAAACACATCAGTAGCTCAGTGTTCTGAGAAAGCCTCCCTGATACTGAGGAGTGGTTTTGATCAGAAGAATGCTGTTGGGGGTCTCTTGCTGTCTAAACGGCACACTGTTTCTCTCAGGCAGCACTTTGATTGGAGAGCGGATGCACTTTCCCTGGCCTCTCAGCACTTTCCCTGGCTCTCTAATAAAAGCCATGTTGGTATTTTGAGGGTCAATGCAATTTAACCTGCCACTTTTCAGCCATGACACATAATCCATTCCCATAAATCATACAGCAGCCCCATTATTCTCCAATTATCGTGCTTTAATCACACCCAGATTGCTCTCGGACTCTGAATGCAAAATCACAGCCAGTGGAGTGGAGAATGGACTCCTGACTTCTGCAAGACAAACAGACACACAGTATCTGTACAAATTAGGGCTCCCCAAAAAGTTCAGGAAACTTCTCTTTTGTAAAACAGCAAATATTTTTAATGTACTAAAACTGACAGACAATATACAACAGGGTAGGACGATAATGACATCATGTAATCCATGTTTCGTGACTTTCTCGCTAGGTATTAGTTCTTACTCTCTCTCTCACACACACACTCTCTTTTTTGTCTACTTTTCACTTGTTGGGTTTTTAAATAAAGCTTCTCTCTCACACAGGTGGGAGTCTGAATTAGCATCATTTCCAGATGCCCAGTGTAATGATGTTAACTTCTATCTTTCATGTTTGTGATTTAAGTTAACTTAGTTTTCAGTCAGAGGTTCTTAAATAATTTGTTAAAAGGGTGAGAGGGAGGTGGTAAGTAGATACTGTAGATGGCCTGCTCGATTAAATCCTGTTTGCGCAAGATGTCCATACTGGACAGCAACTCCTCAATTCACCAAAATACTGTGAAGCAAATCCATCCAAGTGAGACAAGGTGCTACTTTAGCTCCCAAGCACAGGTTTTGTGTGGAAATATTTGTTTGATGTTATCTGAATGACATCAAACCAATTCCATTTCCACCGTGGTACAGTCCTCCATTGTGCTCTGCATTACAAAGGGTCTCTCCCACTCATTCATGCTTTCTCTTTAAAGTTGTAATTAATATAAAGCTTGTGAGGTTTCTGGCACCCTAAAACCCTTCCTCCTTTGTACAAGGTGCGAGCACCTTTTTGAGTGAAAGGTGTATGTGGCAGAGATGCACGGCTCTTTTTTGAGTGAAAGGTGCATGTGGCAGAGATGCACAGCTCTTTGATAGAGTCAGCTTAGTGTCTTTGAGGTTTTCACACTGATGATGGGAATGAGAATGTAAAGATGGGAGCCCGGCTAACAAGAGTTAAGTTTTTTTGCAGGTATCAGGCTTTTAAAGACTGTCACCCACCCCTGTGATGTGCAGAAATGGATAAAGGATCCTGTAATGGCTTTGACAGACTCACTGAGAGCAGAAACTGAGCAAAGACTGTCACCCCTGCTGGAAGCAGGACGATCTTCGGGATACAAACTGAACATTTGTGAAACTGCAACAATGTTAAAATATTGTAATAACTGTACTGTGTTTTAAAGAATATAAAGCCAGCAGAAAACGAAGAGCAGGCATTCACCTAATGTTAAAAAAAGCATGTCTGTGTGCCAGTGTTTATTGGTTCTTGGAAACAGACCAGTAAGAGCCGTGAAATGAACTAAGTTTGTCCTTACCTTAAGGAGAAAATCAGAAGCGAGCATTTCATTTAATTAAATTAGAAAAGTGTCCACAGTGAAAGTTCATATCAGAAAAGCAACTAACTTTAATTGGAAAGAAGTTTGTAAGCCAAAAACACAGAAGCCTTTTTATGTTGCAAATAAAAAGCAACCTTTAGACAGAATTACATCTGAAACTAAAAAAGTGTTGCACCTATTTAAGTTTTACTGTCATAGAAAACTGAAGTATTTATTACAGGGAAACTGTTAAGTTTAAAAGTGAAACAAGTTAATACAAAGCTGTAACCTAGTTTACTAACTTGGGCACATGCATAAAGCTACAAGCTTGTTGTCAGTAGATTTCCTGCAGGGTACCCCTCAGCTCGGTCTGCCTGCCTAAAGCAGTACTGGGACATTCAGAGCTGGTTTGCTGGTCAATTGATCTCTCATTCAGGACCTTTGGCTTGTATAAACTGTTATATTTTACTAACAAGAAGCACTGCACTAGCGACGCAATAGTGGACATTAGCAGGTAAGTTAATCTTGGCATCCAAAAGCGGGATTTGTTGGTCAAGCGGTCTCGAATCCAAGGTCTCTCTAAAATGTATAATTTTTATATTAACTAATGAGAAGTACCTCATGGTACTAGGAAATAGAGAAAATGATCTTACTCTCATTACCTCATATTATGAAATGAATGTGAACTTGGCAGTGACAGTTGGGATGTCAGCCTTTTCTCTTATCAGTTTCTTGGGTCCGGCCAAAGCATGATTTCATGCAGTGGATTTGGAAAAGAGCTGAAGTAGAGTTTCATATGAATTAAAGTAAACTCTGGTTAGAAAGTGGGCCTCTTCGAGTCTTTATCTATACATTGTCCCAGGTCTGTAGAAGCAGGGGATTTTTAGCTAGAGAGAAGCCAAGTTTGTTGAACAGACACTTGTAAATGAAAAGAAACAAGTTTATTAAAAACACACTGAAAAGCATGTCTTTGCTCTCTCTCTCTCTCTCTCTCTCTCTCTCTCTCTATATATATATATATATATATATATTTGTCTTTTAATAAGGACTCTGTGGTACAGGAAAATAGTTATCAGTCTGAGGATTACCTCATATATTTTAGAGATTAGGAAGGTAGCGGACATGAGGTCATATCCAATTAATTTTAACATGTATATGTGGACTGTTTGCCCTATGTATGGAAACTTTTGAAGCAGTTTCTGTGTTTATTCACACACAAGAAAACCTGGATTTCTGCACCAAAGTTTTTACATCTCCAATTTCTGGTAAATGCGCTGCCTTTGATGTCCTTGATTCTTTCTGATAAATGGGCTGCCTTTGATGTCCTTGATTCTTTCTGGTAAATGGACTGCCTTCGATGTCCTTGATTCTTTTGGGTAAATGCGCTGCCTTTGATGTCCTTGATTCTTTCTGGTAAATGGGCTGCCTTCAATGTCCTTGATTCTTTCTGGTAAATGTGTTGCCTTTGATGTCCTTGATTCTTTTGGGTAAATATGTTGCCTTCGATGTCCTTGATTCTTTTGGAGGCAGTGGAGTCTGAATTTTCTTTTCTGCGGTGGATTGTCATCTTCACTGGATTCTGAGGATGAAGTAGTGTCATTCTCTTCAAATAGACCAACGACAGCAACTGACCTGCAGCTCAACTGAATCACAAGTAAAAGCAAGCAGTATCTCCTCATCATGCCATTTGATGACTGTTACCTTGTAATTTCTGAGTACCATATCTGTAGATCCTCTTTCTTTCAATATCTTTTGTACTACGCAGTCTGTTTTTAGGAACTCTGTTTCTCATTGAGGTTCCAGTACAGAACAGCCCCTTCTGCAACAACAAGTCAGCGAGCTTCAGAGACATGAAGAATCTGTCAAAGTACACACAGTGTCCCTTTCCAGCTGTGCTGTTAAATGCGCTACAACAGCTTGTCCTTGGGTTATTTTTTGCTCCTGTAGCATTCCCTAAGATTGCAAGCAGGTTGTCTATCTCCTGGTACAGCTCAAAGTCCAGCACTATACCATTGGCTGCAGCTAACACATAATTCAAGATCCCCTCAGAATTTGGTTTTCAGATTTCTCTAAATGTCACACAGCTAATTCTTAAAGATCAAAAACACTTCAAACAGTAATATGCCCAGGACATTCAATTTCATCATTCACATTATTTTTCTAACCACAGGTTAGACTAACTTACCAGAAGGGAATTCCTTCAGTTAAGTTATAAAGAGCCATCTCTACACGTTTTTATAAAAGCTGCTTGTCACTTAGAATCTATTATACTTGCTTCTCTAATGTATTGCTTCACACACCAATCCTCCAGATGAACAAACCATCTCAACGGATCCAAACAGAAAATCTATTCTAATTTGGAAATGACGCTGCGGGACATTCAAGGATCTGCTCCAACATTCAGGATACAAATGTCGCTGCAGGACATCTAAGATCTATTCTAACCATCTTCCAAACCACCCATCACAAAGGAGTCCTGGAGCTGTCAACATTCTGCGCTCTGGATGCTTCTCCCCATTCAAGGATGTCCTTCTAGAAACTACGTTGTCTCTGCTACTGTGGGTTCCTCTGGCAAGGCAAAATCCACACCGAAACCTGTTCCTTGATCAATCATCGGACCTCTGCATCGGAGACCTTAAACTTCAATCTCAGGTCCTGTATTCTGTACATTTTAAAGCACGTAAAAAAATATGGTACCAATCGTATTAATTGCTCTTTCTGCTTCTAGCTGCCTGTCAAGGCGTTTTGCTGCAGTTTGTGTATTTCACTGAGCAACCACAGCTGCTCAGTGAAATATTCCTGTGGATGTCATAAAAAAAACTTGATCGGTGGTCTTCAGAGGCTTATGAGATCTACATAAGGAACAATATTAAAGACATTCTCATTGCCCAACAACATCTGGAATCAACAGGCTAAAGAAGGACTTTATTCCAGGATCCAACCCTACTATATCCTTTGCATATATTGAAATAAAAACAAAACAAACTGCATTCGGCTATATAATAGGCAACAGTGTGGAGTAGTGGTTAGGGCTCTGGACTCTTGACCGGAGGGTCGTGGGTTCAATCCCAGGTGGGGGACACTGCTGCTGTACCCTTGAGCAAGGTACTTTACCTAAATTGCTACAGTAAAAACCCAACTGTATAAATGGCTAATTGTATGTAAAAAATAATGTGTAAAAAAATAATGTAATTGTATGTAAAAATAATGTGATATCTTGTAACAATTATAAGTCGCCCTGGATAAGGGCATCTGCTAAGAAATAAATAATAATGATGTCACCTATTATGTATATTTATGTTAGTTTTTAGTCCTGGAGGGGAGGTGGCTGAAGGTCTAGGGCCCTCGGAGATTTATTCCTTTTTAGGTTTTTTCTTTTCTTCCCTCTGTTGCCTTCAGACACGCAAAAGTAAATCACATTATGTGTTTTGTTTTTTGGGGGGGTGGGGGAATTAACTGTTTATATTTTTCACATTCAGCAATGTGTGAGGTAGTGTAGGTGGCCATAATTTATATATGTATTTGGTTTTTGTTTACCGGGATGAACACAGCGCAAATTAGAATACATTTTTCTGTATTAGATTTATGCACTATTGACAAATTCAACAACATTATTATCAGACATTGATTCAATACACACACACACACACACACACACACACAAAAGTGTATAATTAAATAGGTATTCTCCGCGAATCTCTCAGCCTCTCTGTTCCTTTGGGAGGGAGTATACAATGTTCCTCTGTCTAATCATTTTTGTTCACCGGGATGAACACGTCGCATATATTTATTATTTTATTTGTTTTTTAGCAGGCGGCACCGGGATGCTCCAATTATTTTATTTGTATTCACCCATTGTTTGGGTTCAATGTTTTTGGAAATCTGTAAGATTCTGTATTATAATAAAGGTGGTTATTTAATGCAAGATTGTCCTGACTGAAAAAGAATAGTCAATGACATCATTGAAATGAACCACTTGTGATTCAATATGTCATTAAGCAACACAGTCACTGTTAACACAGAGACACGTAGAGACTCTTTGCAAACTTTTTTTTTATGAGACAAAATCAAAACTTTGTGTTTATGTAAAACTAACTAATTATCGCTCATTTCAATGTGCACGATACAATTATCGCCCTTTAGTGAATACGGTGTGAATGAAATTATCTCATTATTCAAAGCAGGGTGCCTCATTTAAATACATCAGCATGCATTACCATACAAATCACATATTCATTCTGATTACCATCGTGTGGCACAATAAAACCAGTGTGCTCCATAATATGCCCACTATTTTGCGCGATAGTGAATACCATTGTAATAGTAAATACGGAAATCATTAACGTGAACAGTAATTTCAATTATCATGCACCATAAAGTTTAGCGCCCTTTCGTAAATGAGACCCAATGTGTAGGGTCTCTCTTGTATTAGAAATGGATCGGACTTTTCCTTTAACCTGATTGGTCAATATGAGCTCTCTAAACTCTGGTAAAGGACCTCGAATATTATCTTTCAAACTATGTTTAATCTCTGTTCCAAATCAATTCACTGGAAATATGTAAATACAGTATTCTTGTGTGTTACCTTGTTCTGCTTGATGAAAGAAAATCTTTATTCTAGTACATGCCCTTACATGCTGTCCAAAACGTTCAATTTATCTATTTAAATTTAGTATAGCAAATAAAAAATAAAAATAAATACAAATTAAAAATTAAGAATTGAGAATAGTGTTTGCTGTCAGAGACAGTACAGTAACCACAAATAGCAACTCAAACAACTGGATGCAGAATGATTACCTTCAGCAACTTTAATTCAGCTTAATAACAGGCATGTGCTCTCATTTCTAACAAAACCTTTAATACACTTTCTGAACACACTGTCATTAAGTTACTGAACAAACAGTACGATCAGCATTAACACGTGTAGTCTACTAAAACTTTTTATTTACATTTTGCTAATACATTTTAGGACCTAACGGTAACTTAAATACTGGAACTTACACAAATAAACAAATCTGTATTTAAATCCTATTTAAAAAATAAGAAGTTACTGGCACTTTTATTCTTTTACATGTTTTACATTTTTAAAAAGCTCAATTTTGTTTAGTATGAAGTATTATTTAGCTATTGGAAATACCCGGGATGCAACATTGTTCACCGCTGGGATACTGAAGCCTGAAGGCTACCAGATCACAGATGGAATTCTGAGCAAACCGCTTTACTCATGGAATATTGAGGAAAATTACGTGCTTAAGACACGCTTATCTTGTGCACTTTTCTGTATGCTCAAACTGAGATATTTCTGTTATAAGAGACATCCCAAGCAAAGAATATACCAAGGACCTGCGATTAAACAGAAAAAGGGGTTTACTTTATTGTGCCATATGTTTTCTGCACAGGATGACATCTCTACACAGTACAAAATGCACTGGAATTCTTACCAGTGATTGGTTGATTTCTCCTGTGTGATTTATAATCGGGGATGAGTAGCACTGCTTTAGGGAAGTAGGCATGCATGTGGCCTGTGTCTATGAGAGACACGTCTGTAGGTTTGAGAGATGTGCCTGATTGTTGTGGCCCTGTGGTGACACATGCCATCTTCACTACATGCGCTTTTCAGGCCATGGAACTAATTAATCAGACGTCTCCTCATGTGACTGGGGCCAGCATCCAGGCAGAATGTCAGCTGTGAATACCACCTCCGGAGGGAGGAGGCATGAACAAACGGTCAGCCACAAAGAAAGGACTCCTCTCCAAGGACACCCCCCTGTCTGCAATCTGCGCACTTTGGTTCTATCTCTCATCGACTTTGTAAAAATTGTTGGGAAATGTCTAGGAAAGTTTATAGTTCGGTAGAGAGGCAAGCCGTAAGAAAAGGGAGAAATTCTTCCTGGTGTGTTGATGTGACTCACACTCTACTATGAACTGGCTGAACAGTGAGCTTCCTGTGCTAATGTTACAGACCAGCAGATTCTGGTTGCTGATTGATCTCAAAACTTTGCCAGGTTGGATCTTAAAGGATCCCAATGATTCAGCATCAACCATATGGCTAGGTAGTCCATACTCTGTCTCCTAACCTCTGTCCTGTCTATCTCCACTTAATTTCTAACTGTGTCCTCTGGTCCTGGTTTCTGTCCTGCACTTATTAGTTAAGGTTATCTCTGTCAACTCCTTTTAACATTTTAAAGACTTCAATTCAGTCTCCCTATTATTCTTTGTTCTAGGCCAGTGGTCCCCAATTATTTTACAAACTAGGCCACTTCAGACGATGACCCGAAACAAAGAGTCATCGTGCATAGCCAACACGTCCTCCCAAAGAGTCATCGTGCATAGCCAACACGTCCTCCCAAAGAGTCATCGTGCATAGCCAACACATCCTCCCAAAGAGTCATCGTGCATAGACAACACATCCTCCCAAAGAGTCATCGTGCATAGCCAACACATCCTCCCAAAGAGTCATCGTACATAGCCGACACATCCTCCCAAAGAGTCATCGTGCATAGACAACATGTCCTCCCAAAGAGTCATCGTGCATAGCCAACACGTCCTCCCAAAGAGTCATCGTGCATAGACAACACATCCTCCCAAAGAGTCATCGTGCATAGCCAACACGTCCTCCCAAAGAGTCATCGTGCATAGACAACACATCCTCCAAAAGAGTCATCGTGCATAGCCAGCACATACTCCCAAAGAGTCATCGTGCATAGCCAACACATCCTCCCAAAGAGTCATCGTGCATAGCCAACACATCCTCCCCAAACAATTCTTCATCTGGTGAATAGAAAATTCTTCATTTTGTGCAGGCTGTTTTGTGATTTTCATTACTCTCTTGCGCCATTTGGAAACTTTGACCACTGGACTCCACAGCCTCCTATTATACTCTACACTTTTGACTGTATACCCAAGCATTCTGTTTCCCTTTTTAATTGCATTCTCACACTGTCTGCTTGCTGAGAGCCATGAGTCTATTACAGCTTTGGCAGAGTGTAGGATAGATAAGCTTTCAGTTTCAGCATTGAGAAGACACAGGTGTGAAGATGGAGAAGTAAGAGAAATACTTCATCTTGAAAAAGCTAGGTATTATGAAGGTTGGCAACTGGACACATGAAGAGGCCTGAACTACAACACCATCTATAAATAATCAGTTTCCACCTTGTAGGCTTGGTTTTACTGTGTATGTTAAAAACTGCCAACCTTCCTACATTTTTTAAAGTTCATTGTATTATTAGAAAAAGTTTACACCTCCCTGTCTCTCGGTTCTGAATCACTGTGTAGCATAGCAACAGGCATAGCAACTTGCATGGCAAAATAGGGAAATGTGCGAAGCCACTTATTAACCTGTTGCTATGACGACAGTCCAAAGAGATAACTCTCTCAAATACCACTTAACCCTTAGACTGATTTCAATGCATTTGATAAAGCCCCAGCCACAAAGGGGGAATTATTTATGCATTATTTTCTGATTTGCACCCTTATGGGGTGATTGCTAAGCAACAGGGTTTGTGTAAAAACTATGGAATTACAGGTCTTCATAAATATTTATCTTTATTTAAATAGATAGTAATGCGAAGTGGAAATCCTTGATCTGAGATTTACACAGAAGCACTGTCACAAAGACGGCCAGAGTGGGTTGCGTCAGACCAGAAAGGAATTCAAACACAGACAGTTGTTGTGATGAGCTGAGTGCAATGGCTGCACTCAGCGTTTATTAACAAATAAAAGGGTTGTAAACAGCACAAAAAAACAGGACACGGCACTTGCGCCAAAATAAACAGACATACAAAACGACTAAACACTAAACAGACGGTGCAGGACAGACGAACAAACACGGTGAGTACAAACACTTATATTTACGATCTATTTACTATTTAGTTTCTCCTCTCTCTCTCACCCGTTCTCCTCTTCCGAACACCTAACCCCGACTGAGTGAAAATGTGCATCTATTTATACTGTTTGTGCTGGGATTCAATTACTACTTAATTATTCACTTGAATCCCAGCACGTGAATTCATTACGTGAAACCCCGTGTTCACATATTATATTTTAAATGCATGCGTGATGTGCAATCCCGTGCCTAAATACAAATATACAATTTAAACACACGTGAAACACAGACCTGTTTATATCCCGTGTACCAATCTATACACCAACATTAACATACGCACCATACATACAACACATAACACACAAAATACACACAGGGCGGGCACTTTGCCACATATACCCCCTGTGCAAAGCACACATGGCCTCAACGGCCACCTCCCCTTAAATACCCAGCAGTCCAGGCCAAAGTCTCGGGCTGGGAAGGGAGGCTTCAGTGGGCCCATGGCTGGAAATGCTGTCAGCTCCCCTGCCGGTAGTGGCACGGCTGACAGCATGCTGGTCCCGCCCTGCAGCGAAAAAGCTGCGGGGCAGGTGGTCCCCGACCTCCCTTCTTCGTGGCCGGCAGCTCCCTCCTGTGGGGCTCCGCCACAAGAACTCCCGAGCTTAAACTGCTGCTGGGGAAAGTGGTCTCCAGACCTCGTCCCCCCTCTTCGGGGGCGGCAGCTCCCCTTTCTGGGGCTCCGCCACCGTACCCTGTGGAGGTACGGGCAGCAGAGGCAGCTCCTGCCCTCCGCTCCGGCGGTGGCGGAAGCAGAGGCAGCTCCAGCTCCTCTGCTCCTGGTGGTGGTGGAGGCAGAGGCAGCTCCAGCTCCTCTGCTCCTGGCGGTGGTGGAGGCAGAGGCAGCCCAGCTCCTCTGCTCCTGGCGGTGGTGGAGGCAGAGGCAGCTCCTGCTCCTCTGCTCCTGGCGGTGGCGGAGGCAGAGGCAGCTCCTGCTCCTCTGCTCCTAGTGGAGGAAGCGGTGGCGGTGGCGGAGGCAGAGGCAGCTCCTGCTCCTCTGCTCCTAGTGGAGGAAGTGGTGGTGGTGGGAGGCAGAGGCAGCTCCTGCTGCTCTGCTCCCTTGCGGTGGTGGTGGCGGAGGCCATGGGGCTGATGCTGGCCACTCAGAGGGAGGCTGTGGCAGTGCTGGCTCCCTCTGCTGTGGCGGCTGGGCTGGTGTGCGCCGTGCTGCCCTCATCAGCATGAATAGAGGCTGCTGGGGACACCAGCCTCCTGCCCCTCTCCCCCCCAAAAATTTTCAGGGGGTTGAGCCTGTAACCCCTCCCCTTCCGGCTCTTGGGGCTGAACCAGCAGGCATTCTCCCTCTGCTGGTGGCTTGGGTCCCAGGGCTGTGGAAGCCCCGACTTGCCTTGCCGGGCTGTGGGCGCACCGACGACTCCTCCCTTTTGGGCTGTGGACGCACCGACTCCTCCCTTTTGGGCTGTGGACGACCGACTCCTCCCTTTTGGGCTGTGGGACGCACCGACTCCTCCCTTTTGGGCTGTGGGCGCACCGACTCCCCCCCTCTTGGGCTGTGGGACGCACCGACTCCTCCCTTTTGGGCTGTAGACGCACCGACTCCTCCCTCTTGGGCTGTGGACGTCGGGCTCCCCCCACTCAGGCGTAGGGACGTTCGGGCTCCTCCCACTCCAGGCGTGGGACGTTCGGGCTCCTCCCACTCAGGCGTGGGACGTTCGGGCTCCTCCCACTCAGGCGAGGGGCGTTCGGGCTCCTCCCACTCAGGCGTGGGACGTTCGGGCTCCTCCCACTCCAGGCGTGGGACGTTCGGGCTCCTCCCACTCAGGCGTGGGGCGTTCGGGCTCCTCCCACTCAGGCTGTGGAGGCAAAACCAGCAGGCATTCACCCCTCTGCTGGTGGAGATGGGGACAGCAGGTACTCACCCTCTGCTGGTGGAGATGGGGACAGCAGGCATTCACCCTCTGCTGGTGGGCCTGCTACCTGGGCTGCTGTTCCTTTTTATCGTTGCCTCCAGGTAGCTGAGGAGAAACTCCACACCTTCCTCCAAGGTGTTTGGGGTGTGTTCCTCCTGATATGCCTCCCATCTCTCACTGTCCATCATCCACAGGGCCCGGACGACTATGGGTAGAGCCTGGGCCTCCAGCCCAGCATTCTCCAGGAACCAGCCCCGCAGTTTGATGGCGTCTTCTGCCATTGACTTTTTTTTTTTTTTTTTTTTTTTAAACAAAACCCCTCCTGGTCTGACGCTTGAGGCGCCGGCTATCCACCGAAGACACCACGTGTCACAAAGACGGGCCAGTGGGTTGCGTCAGACCAGAAAGGAATTCAAACACAGACAGTTGTTGTGATGAGCTGAGTGCAATGGCTGCACTCAGCGTTTATTAAATAAATAAAGGGTTGTAAACACACAAAACCACGTGTCACAAAACGACTAAACACTAAACAGGCGGTGCCAGAGAACAAACACGGGGTACAAACACTTATATTTACGATCTATTTACTATTTAGTTTCTCCCTCTCTCTCACCCGTTCTCCTCTTCCCAGACCACCCCGACTGAGTGAAAAGGCATCTATTTATACTGTTTGTGCTGGGATTCAAACTTAATTATTCAGACAGTTGTTGTGTTCACATATTATATTTTAAATGAGCTGATGTGCAATGGCTAAATACAACCAACATGAAACACAGACCTGTTTATATCCCGTGTACCAATCATACACCAACATTAACATAACCATACACAAAAAATACACAAAATACACACAGGGGCGGGCACTTTGCCACAAGCACATACAAAACCAGGGAACAGATAAGCTCAAGTGTTTGTATTTAAAAAAACAAGCAATGTAAGTATATTTATAGCTTTGAAGGTGTGATAACTGGTTTAGTATAAGAATACACATTTGACAAGACTTTTTGCACAGAAATGCTGGACAAAATGCAAGGAATTGTATTGCATGAACTCATTTCTAGTTACCTGCATGCATTTAGAAGCAAGGTGGCAGGCAGGCAATGCAACACGCAGTTATAAGAGATTGAGCAGTAATAACTGTATTGAGATCACTGTCCATTGGTTTCGCTCCTAATACATAATGATTATTATATTAATGACTGTTTAGGGATTCAGAACTGCTGTTCCTAATTGTTCTAAAAAAAGCCACGCCTAATAGCAATCACCAATCATATTGCACATTAATAGAGTTCCCTTAATGATCAGATGGCAGTCACTGATGAAATTAAATATCATTTCTATTGATCTAGAAGGTGACCCAGGAGATTAAAAAGTTAATAGGGCAGTTCATCAAGCTGCAGTATTCACATTGTGTAATTACTGTAGGTATTAAACTGAATCCAAGGTTAATACAGTAAGTTAACTCCAATGGCTGCTCAGATGTGCTTGCGTGAAAGACACAGTGATGTCGCAGCTGCTTTACAAAGTGTATTTTTTCCAATTTGAGAAACGATAGAATCATACTGAAATGTATATTTAAAGACTTTTATGGCAAATAAAGCAAATAGATTTCTCTTGTTGTTTTTTCTATATTTGGGAATCCGATACATGATGATAAATGTGATCATTAATGTGCACTTGATAATCTGCATATTTTATATGATGGGCCTGAATTTGAAATCGTGTCACAGATGCAGGGAGTGATTCAGTCTCATGTGCAGTCACATCCTCTCCTTCACACACACACAGAGTGATTCAGTCTCATGTGCAGTCACATCCTCTCCTTCACACACACACAGAGTGATTCAGTCTCCTGAGTGGTCACTCTCTCTCCTTCACACACACACAGAGTGATTCAGTCTCCTGAGTGGTCACTCTCTCTCCTTCACACACACACAGAGTTATTCAGTCTCCTGAGTGGTCACTCTCTCTCCTTCACACACACAGAGTTATTCAGTCTCCTGAGTGGTCACTCTCTCTCCTTCACACACACAGAGTTATTCAGTCTCCTGAGTGGTCACTCTCTCTCCTTCACACACACAGAGTTATTCAGTCTCCAGAGTGGTCACTCTCTCTCCTTCACACACACAGAGTTATTCAGTCTCCTGAGTGGTCACTCCCTCTCCTTCACAGACACATGGAGTGATTCAGTCTCTGCACAAGCACTCATTTCACAGACAGGATGTCTCTCTCTGATCACAGGCGTCGATTCACGCAACAGACGCGTATAAAATTGAATCCCTGTCACTTTAAAGGAAGGCTGAGGACAATGTGAATTGTAAGAATAAATATTTGCATCATAAGTACCAGCCGCCTTCAATCTCAACTCAGACTGGATCTTCCAAGGCCTCCCTTCTAGAACACCTCTATATTAAACTCTTATTAGATTGAATAAAAATGTCAGGAAAATGAAAACAGATGGCACAGAAACCCCCAGAAACAACTCTGTTAGCATAATAAACCAACATATTTGTATGTGTTAATTTCAGAACAGTATTCACAGTGGAAACCTGAACAAGTATCACAACACTGCCCCCTAGAGGACATGCTGGCTCATGCAGTGCTAAAAGATGGAAGCGTTCTCCACAGAAGCACCTGGGCTGATGTTTTTAACAGTAACCTAGCTGCGAATGGCAGGAATTTACTGTAAAATCCACAGAGACAGGAAATGTAGGTGATTGTAGTAATCAATAAATTGCAGTTCCATCCATCTCCCGTGCCATTCACAATATAGCTCTCAAATGGGTACTTTTGAAAGACTTTAGCAAACATGTATCTTCATTTTAAAACATCATACACTAGGCTAAAGGAATCTCTTTGTTTGCTGGACCATGCTTTTAGACTGTCTTGCACTTTCTTAGTCATTTCACCTGGAGAGTGAAATTGTCCCCACCCCTTCAGGGCCTTATCCAGGGATGGAAATAAGACTCCCATTGCATAGCAATTGGATCCATTCCTGGTTTTACTATGAGTTTAATAAGACACATCTGAGCTTATTACCTATACACCGTGGCTAATCAAGCTCATAGTAAAACCTGGAAAGGGTGAAACTGCTATACAATATGCATCTTATTTCCACCCCTGCCTTATCATTGACTTGCTTTGCAGCCAGTAAGGTATTTGGATTGTGAAGACATTGCTGAGGTGAAATGACCTAGTAAGGGAAGCAGTAATAGGTCTCCTGGAGGACAAGGCAAGCAAACTGAGAACTTTCTTTTACTGGGTAGTACCAGATAGCATAGACGTCGACTTTCCCTTTCCCATTTCAATTGTTTATGGAACCTAGTGCTTTAAGTTAACCAGGTAAGGATTTGTTCACCAGCGTAAAATACATATGTTAAGGTAAATTATCTATAATGCACAGTACACTTTCAAAGATTAGCTGTTCAAAGAAAATGCATCCTCTTTAATAGAAGAGCTACTTGTGTTCTTAGATTGGCATTTTTATATTTCATAAAACACATTATCCGTTTTAATTGGTTAACAGTTCTTAATTATGCAAGACACTTAATTATGCAAGACAAGCACAGTTAATTTGAGTGTCAAGAAAGCCAAAAACCCACTAAAAATACATTGACTAACATTAAAAAGAAGAAGATCTATTACCAGATATAAATATGTAAAGTAATATGACTAACTTTTTCAACTTTTTCACCTAATTATACGTCTCGATTTTCAACAGGCGCAAGTAAATTTCTCCTACTCGCAACGCCCATTGCGACTCCTGCCTATGACTGATTTAATTGAAGCGACAATTGATTTTCAGGTTCATTAACAAGTCAATTAGTCACATTTCAATAGTCTGGACTTCCATTTAACTGGAAAACAACGAGGCAGCGCACATGTCATTGCAACAATGGGGAAAAAAGAAAGGAAAAATACATTCTTAGACACCCAAGTTGAGCTTTTGCTCGGTGAGATTTTAGCACATCAAACTGTTCTTTTAGGTAAAAGGTTCTGAGCCACTGCTAAATTTAAAATATGGAAGGATATAACCGAAAAAATAAACACAACCTCTTCCATAAAAAGGTCAAATAAAAAAAAGTCCAAAAAAGATTCTGGGACATAAAGCACAGAACAGCAGTTGTGATGCACCCCCTAGTCTCTGTAAGTCACTTTGGATAAAAGCATCTGCTAAATGACTAAATAATAATAATAATAATAATAATAATAACAGTACAGCGTGCCTATAGTCTCTGATGCAATATTAATATTCATATTCGTTAATGCAATATCTGAATGTTTATGTATGTTTGTGAAAAATCATAATAAAGATGTTAAACATTACACATTTGTTACATATGTTTTCGAATGGTCACGTGTTAACTATGTATTTAATATATTCTAAAAGTAGCCAGCCTCCACTTATAGGCCCCTGTTTGAATTTTCTGAACAAGGCACTGTTCTCCATGATAAATGAGTCGTGGCATGAGCCAGGGTACTTGGCAACTGCATCCGTGATAATACATTGAGCATCACATAACACTTGCACAGTTAAAGAATGATAATAATAATAATAATATTTATTTTTATATAGCACCTTTCATAGTGGGCCACCATCACAAAGCGCTTTATAGAGGTAGGCTGTGAACTGTGCAGAGTCACTAGAACATTGTTTTAACATCTCATCCGCAGGATGGAGCACAAGGAGGTTAAGTGACTTGCTCAGGATCACACAATGAGTCAGTCACTGGCAGAGGTGGGATTTGAACTGGTGACCTTGTGGTTACAAGTCCTGGACTTTAACCACTGGACCACACTGCCTCCAGATAATGTTTTCATTCCTTGAATCTGGGGATGTTGCAACATGTGAACAATCTATTACACCTAGCATGTTTGGGAAGACAGACAACTGAATATTTGTGTGGTTTTATTTTGTTCCACATCCCCAATTGACATAGAAGACTGACAGATGCCTCATCTGTCCCCAGCTGTTTTCTGGATGGCACCCGTTGCATGACAATGAATGGCTACTGCAGTGGCATTGGGTTTCCCAGTAGGTCATGCAGCAAGACTATATGAATGTAACATTAGATAGAGGTCGGCACTGGTACCCCCAGACACGACCCGGGTCCAATTTTACTACCCGGGTATCAATTTATTAATTTGAGAAAATATGCCATTGATTATTTATTTATTTTTCTCAGTAATTTATTCGAATACCAAGAGCCAGTACTAGGCGCAAACAAAATTAAATCAGTATGCGCTAACGACATGCTAATTGAATACAGCATGACTTGAGCTCCGCTAGGCGCGTGTGGCTGCGACATCACTCAGAGAGCCTGGTACTGTTTAAGTGCCAGACTAGTCATGCAGAGCTAACGCAGCGTGACTCGAGCACAGCACAAAGAATGGAGCGGTCTGCACAACGAACACGCATAAAAAAAAAAAGATTATATAAAGACAGAAAGACACATTTTATATTATAGTATTATCACAACATTGTTAGTTTTCTGATTGGTTTTGCCGTGTAGGACTTGCATGCCCTGACTGCATGCCACTGGGTAACTGTAACCTTTACAGGTACAGGTACGGCGTGACTGCGGGCTGCTTGTGATTCTAAATCAGACTTAAGCAGATCACACAGCTCTGTTATAGTGCCTAGATCCAATCTGTATCTACGCATAACTTGTTTTAGAGTTAGATCGAGAAATGTCTGAGGGATATGAAATAGTCTGGGTTTAGGGTAGGCTCGTTTTTTCCTCATCCATGGGCATGTCTTAATTAGCGAGTGTATTTTGGTGTTTTGCACTGTTTGAAAATAAGGCGTTATTTGCAAAATAGAACCAATTATGAATTTCAATTGCTTAACAAGCTGTAATGCGAGTGTATTGTCAAAAAAAAACGCAAAGCCTACAATTCCATTGCGCCTGCACTGACTTCTATGACTTTTGAAAATACATTGTGTAACTTATCTGGAGTTGAAATGTGTTTTGTGAGCTGTTTTTCCCTCTGCCCCTTTTGAAATTCAGGCTGTCTGTACCTTTCATTGTGGGTTAATTTTCATTGCGGATTAATGGGGGCAGTGCTGACAAACTTATTCTTTTTTTCCCCTGGAACTTGACATGGTGAGCTATAGAGCCCTACACCTCCCTGTTGGCTGCAACTTATCAGCATCTATCTAAAAACAATAAATACATTCATTTTATGAAAGGAAGCTAGTACCAACGCTGTTCACAATTACCTTAAAACGTTGCTGTTGAGTTTTTTAAAAACATGTTTTACAGAATAACATACAGACATAATAACACTTACAACATGCACTCCACCCAGAGCTTTCTCCTTTTAATATAAAACATTATTATTATTATTATTATTTATTTCTTAGCAGACGCCCTTATCCAGGGCGACTTACAATTGTTACAAGATATCACATTATACATTATTTCATATTATACAGATATCACATTATTTTTACATACAATTACCCATTTATACAGTTGGGTTTTCACTGGAGCAATCTAGGTAAAGTACCTTGCTCAAGGGTACAACAGCAGTGTCCCCCACTGGGGATTGAACCCACAACCCTCCGGTCAAGAGTCCAGAGCCCTAACCACTACTCCACACTGCTGCCCTATATTGTGAGCAACCTACAAAAAAATGGCAATTATTTGTATTTCTTTGCACAAAGAAAAGACTGAAACCCAATCTAAGAATGTTTTAAGTTGTTATTTTTTTTACTACATTCTGAGTCGTAAATAGCCTATGTGACATGGCTGTAAACTCACAACTATTAGGACTAATTCATCAAGATGTTTTTCTAATTTATTCATTTAGATCAAAGTATTTTAGTAAGTTGCAGTCCATCAGCGTGTTTTTAAATTTGGAAATTCATGTGAAAAGGGGTTTATTCCATTAGTAATTTAAATCATACACTTTTCAAAACACGACTGCAACCAAACATGAAGAGAGTGTAAGATTCATCAAACTAAACCGATGAGGAAGTTTGCTGTCTGCTGGTGCACACTATCACACTGACTGAGGCGGGGAGAGGAGTGAGGTCAATACAGTGTGGAGTAGCAGGGCAGCAGTGTGGAGTAGTGGTTAGGACTCTGGACTCTTGCCCGGAGGGTCGTGGGTTCAATCCCAGGTGGGGGACACTGCTGCTGTACCCTTGAGCAAGGTACTTTACCTAGATTGCGCCAGTAAAAACCCAACTGTATAAATGGTTAATTGTATGTAAAAATAATGTGATGTAACAATTGTAAGTCGCCCTGGATAAGGGCGTCTGCTAAGAAATAAATAATAATTCTGGGGAGCCCGAGCAATCGTATTGTTCTGAATGGAGTGGGCAATCAGCTGAAGCAGCATTATTATTAATTTCTTAGCAGACTCCCCTACCCAGGGTGACTTACCATTGTATACAAAAAATACATATCAAGAATTACAGTACAATTAAGAGCAAGATACAAAACACAATGACTTCAGTCCTAATAAGAGCAAATACAAAACACAGTACGATTTGATATCGGGGCAGTTCAAGAGCAGATAACAGTGTTGATAGTTACATCAGGGTTAGATACAAGTGCAAGTGAATTACAAGATGCTTCAGATTGGGTTAAGTGCAGGATTAAATACAGTAAAATAGGGAGCAGATAAGTGCAAGTTAAAGTGCATTAAAGGCAGAGTGCTATATTGTCCAGAAGGGAAGAGTTGAGTTTTACAGGTGTTGTCTGAAGAGGTGTGTCTTGAGGAGGCGCCGGAAGGTGGTCAAGGACTGGGCAGTCCTGACATCCATAGGAAGGTCATTCCACCACTGCGGGGCGAGGGTGGAGAAGGAGCGGGTTCTGGAGGAGGGGAGCATAGAGGAGGTACAGCCAGTCTTCTAGTGCAAGCGGAGCGGAGAGGTCAGGTGGGGGTGTAGGGAGAGATGAGGGTCTGGAGGTAGCTGGGTGCAGTCTGGTCAAGACATCTGTAGGTGAGTAGAAGAGTCATGGACTGGATGCGAGCGGTGATTAGGAGCCAGTGGAGTGAGCGGAGCAGTGGAGTAGCGTGGGAGAAGCGAGGCAGAGGGAACTCCAGGCGAGCAGCGGAGTTCTGGATGAGCTGGAGAGGATGGGTGGCATACGCAGGGAGGCCGGCCAGGAGGGAGTTGCAGTAGTGTAGGCGGGAGAGTACCAGGGCCTGGACAAGGAGTTGTGTGGAGTAGTTGGTGAGGAAGGGTCAGATTCTTTGTATGTTGCTCAGGAAGAAACGGCAGGTGCGTGCTAGAGTGGATATGTTCTGGGAGTAGGAGAGGCAGGGATCCAGGGTTACTCTGAGGTTCTTGGCTGAGGAGGAGGGAGAGAGTGTGGTAGATTCCAGAGGAATGGAGATAGAGAAATCAGAGGAGGGGGAAGATGAGGAGGGGAAGAAAAGGAGGTCAGATTTAGAGAGGCTGAGTTTGAGGTGATGCAAGTGCATCCAGGAGGAGATAGCAGACAGACAGGTAGAGATACGGAAGGGGATGGTGGGGTCAGAGGGGGGGAGGAGAGGAAGATCTGAGCATCATCAGCATAGAAATGGTATGAGAAACCATAAGATGCGATGAGGGGGCCCAGGGAGTGGGTGTAAAGAGAGAACAGGAGAGGACCCAAGACTGATCCTTGGGGGGCTCCTGTTGAGAGAAGGTGAAGTGTGGAGGTTGAGCCACGCCAGGTTACCTAGTAGGTGCGGTCGGAGAGGTAGGAGGAGAACCAGGCCAGAGCAGTGCCAGAGATTCCCAGGTCAGCGAGGGAGGATAGGAAAATAGAGTGATCGACAGTGTCAAAGGAAGCAGAGAGATCGAGGAGAATTAGGACAGAGGAGAGAGAGGCAGCACAGGCAGAGTTTAGTGAGTTAGTGACAGACAGGAGAGCAGTTTCAGTGGAGCGAGAAGAGCAGAAAGCAGATTGGAGAGGGTCGAGAAGAGAGTGGTTGGACAGGAAAGCGGAGAGCTGGCAGTGTACTGCCCGCTTGTGGGTTTTAGAGATGAAGGGTAAGAGGGAGACAGTAGTTCTGGAGGGAGGTGGGGCCGAGGGTAGGTTTTTTGGGGAGGGGGGTGATAGAGGCTTGTTTGAAGGCAGAGGGAAAGAGGCTTTGTGGTCCAGTGGTTAAAGAAAAGGGCTTGGAACCAGGAGGTCCCTGGTTCAAATCCCACCTCAGCCACTGACTCATTGTGTGACCCTGAGCAAGTCACTTAACCTCCTTGTGCTCCGTCTTTCGGGTGAGACGTAACTGTAAGTGACTCTGCAGCTGATGCATAGTTCACACACCCTAGTCTCTGTAAGTCGCCTTGGATAAAGGCGTCTGCTAAATAAACAAATAATAATAATATAATAATATGGGCTTGGTCACACAACTAGGGACGTTTAGGAGTCCAGTATTTTAAATGAATTTGTCTTTGCTTATTTTAACGACCTAAAGTCTGATATTGTACATGTTGCTTATTGACATACAGTTCATACAAAAATACACACATTTACGAAGTTAAGGTGTTTTTGCAAACCAAACTATTAGAGCCGGATCGGCATTGTATCTGAGCATGCTGTCTAAACTTTAAAATGCCAACAGAATTGAAATTATCCTTATAACAACCTTAGGATTTATACTCATGTAAAGCAAACCAACTGTCATAATTTAAAGAATTATTTTAAAATTATATGCGTGACAGCTGTCATCTCCTTTGTCCTGCAAATTCAGTAAATGTATGTGTGATGCAAACACACAATATAAATACATCCAATAAGAAACGTCTTAAGAACCTTCATCCACCAATCAGGAAGCTCCATGCAGAGCACTACCGCGGAGTATAATGACCGATGAACTTTCAGATAGGATGCATGGCTTTAAAAAAGAAAAATGGAAGGAAAGCAAAACATTGTAAAGGTAAATCTATACATTAGAGACTTGAACTGTTTCCAATTACAATAAAGGCACTGATTACTGTTTTATAATCTGTGACAGAGATCGAATGATTCTTGGTGTTAGATCTCCCTCTCGACCTGTGGGGGCACGGTGCAAGAGGAACAGAGTACTTTTTTAATGGCACGACAATTTATTCCGTAAGGGTAGGTGGAAGTCAGTCATTTGGGAGAGGAGACTACGGTATCCAAACTCAATGATTTGACGGTAAACGGTGTGGCATCCGAGGACTGGAGGAGCGAATGTGCTGGGTTAACTTAGGGGTCATGGCGAGGATATAAATAGGGGGGTAGCGTACGTGATCTGTTCCTTTGTAAATGGTTAGAACAACCTAAAAGGAGCCCGCTGTTTAAGTGAAAACGTGAGTGTTGTGTTTGTTTGTTTTGTCTTAGTAATAACTGTTTGTTTTGTTTCTAAAGACTAACACTATCCGGAGCTGCAGCCGCAGGCCAGCACTTACCTGTTTCACAACGTACTGTCTTTTCACCACAAGCACTTAAATCACGCACCGTAGGAACTGTGTCTGTGTCTTTGTGTTTTGTGTGGGTGACAAAACTGGACTTTTTGGTTGCGGGTCAAACCCGTGGGAGTTTACAAAAACCCAAGTGATACGCGCTGTAATCACTTCCAACATTATTATTTACAGGTATTTGCATTTAAGGCTCTGGATATTGTAATTTATCAATAAACACCCTTGCACCTGTTAGTAATTGTCTGTGTGATTTGTACCTGCACTGCACTCAACACTTTGCCACATAATCACACAAAAAAAACCTTGCCTGTACGATAGCTCTAACCTTCCCAACATGGTCAACTACCAGACAGTAATGCCTCTAATCAGGCTTGCTTAAAAATCAAACGAATATCTAAACAAATAAATGAATGCTGTCTACATTCACGCCTGTGTCTTTTGCTTAAAAAGATTGAAATAGCGTAGACAAGTGGAGTCTTGTTAAACAATTAACCATCTTCTACTCTGGATTAGAACATTAGATTAAGAAGATTTTCAAATAATTTAGAACAAAAGTCTTTCTGAACACTTATTTTTTGACATCCTTCTCCCATTATTTATCCCCATTAGCGTCATGAAACCCATATACGCAGACTCATACTGGGAAGTGTGTGTTTTGTGGCTGCCTTTGCACAGCCACACAAGGTAACTTGGGGATTGAGCCAGAATGGGAATCGCCTGGCACTAATTTAATTAGGGACATCTGCCTCTAATTAGACAGGCAGGTATTTAAACAGGTCTGTAAGGTGTGTCTGCTGTCTGTGTTAAGGCTAAGGCCTGTGTTCAGGCCTGTGTTCAGACCTTGTCACCGCCCTGTTTTTGCAACCTGTCTGTGGTCCAGAGGATCTTCATTTTACAGAAGAAGACAGTGTGAAAGATCCTGAAGTGTGGCAAACCATACCCCGTTTTGTCACTTTATACAATCTTACATGGTCTTTGGCTGAAAACAGGGTAGTAGCATTGCTAGTGAAAGGTTTACTGTAAACCCTTGTTATTTAAAATAAGCAGGAAAACCCCAGAGATTTATCTGTGGTCATTGGGAATTGGATGGCTCTGCATTATTTATGAAGCAAAGCGTTTAGAGAGTATTCCTTCAACTGCCGACTTATCAAAAATTCTATTACATTACTACTGGCCAGACCTTTGATCCCTCTGGAACCCAGATTAAATTACAACCAAGACCTAAACATGTTCTTACCTTTTCCAAAAACGTATTGAGCTGGAACCCATTTCACCTCGTGGAAGGGAAGCGTTCTGGTCAGGCAGGCTAATGGCGGGATCAGCCAATGCTGGAGTCACATGATGCGGTTAAATACAAAACATAAATTACCCCAGCAGAGCTATCTCAGTGAATGGGATGAAACACACACACACACACACACATGCTACTCCTGAATCCCTAAACGAGCTGCCTCCCAGCTTCTCCTTTACGTATGTGGTCAGACTAGATGAATTGGTAACCAGTTATTCAATCTAGTTTGACCACATTCAGCACATGTTTTCTTCTATCCCCTCTAGTCAAACCAGGCCTCCAATTTAAAACACACATTTTCACATGTTTGGCTGGCCAGCCTAATCTGATGTGGAAGTACACAGCACTTTATATATTTCTATAGCCTGGAGGGGCTATGTAGGTCAAGACAACCTCCATGCAACTTTTAGGCGCAATGAGTTAAATTGGATGTTTTTAAATAAAAAGGTTACTCAAAATCTAAAATGTTTTGAAGCTGTTGCTTGAACTTGCAGTTGCTGGAAAACTGTGTCTGTCTTTCTGTCTGTCTGTCTGTGCGCGTCTGTCTGTTTGTCAACTTTCTTCATATATTAGCAGAAGTGCTTGACCAATTGTGATGAAACTTGCCAAGGACCTTCTTCAGCACAATGACTGAATGTATGATAATCTTGGTTTATGGACACTGTTTGTGCGGCTGCCTGTCCGTCACCCTTACGTTTTTACATATATCCAGAGAACCGCTTTTCCAATTATGATGAAATCTGAGGAGGCGTTCAACTAGGAGAACGTTCGGGATCAGCTTTTCAAATTACTGATGGCTCTAGTTGTATATGTACAGCAGTGGCAGGGGATGAATGTCACTGACATGCTTGTTTAATAAAGTCCTTTATCATTTTGCAATACAAGGTCACATTCTATAATTGATTGCCATCTCATACGAAAAGTTATTGTTGTGACGTCAAAGTCATAAATCATTGCTCTGACATTACATCAGTAAAATACATTGTCGTCCATTTCTTTTCCTTTTCAAAAAAGCTGTCAAACCATACGCTGGTAGTTAAACAGACCCTTATCATCATCATCATCATCATCATCATCATCATCATCATAGTAATAATAAATGCATACATATTCATTGGTATAAACTAATATATAAATTACTGATTGGGAAATCACTATTTTATCTGAGAAAATTGTTAAAGATCTCGGTCTCTTTTTATAATTTGCAATCTAACGCTTTTATTAATTTGGATGTTCCCAGAGTATCCACTGCTGCTGGGTGTAATTCATCTCAGTGTGCTGCAGCTCATGACTGGAATGAATTACAACTCAAGCTAAAACTGCCTGGCTTTGTTTCTGAGGGTGTTTTTAATGGCCAGCTTGACTCACTGTTGATCGACTCCTGTATCTGCCGGATGTGATTTGATCTGTGATGTACATGCATTTGTTTAATTATGTGTCTGTTTTCTTTCATGTTTTGTGCACTTTCTGTCATGCTGTAACATTGTTCTCCTCTTAGCCAGGTCGTCATTGCAAATGAGAATTTGTTCTCAATTGACCTACCTGGTTAAATAAAGGTTTAATAAATAAATAAATAGTGTCACAAAGATATAAATGGGACTGCAGTGAATTACAAGCGTATGAAACATGGAATTGTTACTCATTGCAACCAATGATTATTTGCAAATTACTTTGAAATATTCCCACATACTTTGCTTTAAACAAAAAATTTGCAGCCACGCTAGAATATCTAAGTTTCTTCAGCGACAGGCGGTACTGCATGCCCATGTATATTGCAGCAAAGGCATGCGCAGTTAGACTGTAAAAATGGGGAGCCAACTCCAGGACCGCGATATATATGAATCCACAGTATAGCGAGGGGCGATATAACAAGGGGTGGGTGTAATTGTGTAATTGCTTTGAAGGGTAGTTTAATTGTAATTTTATGGTTTCTATTGTATTTCATTAGAGTATACACCACAGGCAAACAGCTTTTATCTTGTGTGCGTGTGCGTGGGGCCGTGCCGGGCCGGGCGGGGGAATTTTATGGGTTAAGTTGTAGTGAAAAATCAGCATACAAAATAAACAGGGAGGAACATGTTAGCAGCTGTGCATACAAAGTTGAAATGCCTGCCTATGTGCCTGAGTGAAATGACCTAGGAAGTAAGGCATAGCAGATTTTCTGATAGTAAGGCATAGAAACTGAGACCTTTCTTTAAACTGGTGTTCTACCAGATATCAAGAAAATCCTGTCCCCACCCCTTCAGGGCCTGTTTACCTGTCTGTAACCAACCTGCTCCTGACATATTTTGTAGCCAATAAGATGACCCCAAAGACACTGTTGGGGTGAAATGCCCAAGGATATAAAACAGTAATGGGCTTCCTGAAATGCATGGAAAGCAAACTGAGTACTTTCTTTTCCAAACCGCACATTTGTGACCTATATAGTGAACGAATGTGCATGACAGGTAAGATTAATGAAATGATCTGTCAGCTACAACCATGTTAAGAATTATTAACAAAGCAATTGCATTCATCCTTATATTAAATCAAATCATTGCATAAACAACAATAACAATCAATTTTTCTCAATCAGCATGTTATTGAAAACCTGTTTCAGAACCTGGGTGAAAACTAAAGGAAACTTTCCTTCACGATTGCAATTGAACAGAAAGATAATGGAACTGCCTTGATTAAAGAATGCATGTCAAGTCTGACATTTGGACCACAGGCTATCAAGTGACAATGCATTGGAAATGCGATGAGTCTGGTGCATTATTCAACAGCAGGTCCAGACTGGGCACTGAAGTGGAGGAGGCTTAGGGGTCACGTCCCAGAATGACCTACATCATGTGCATCCTGATAACAAAGCAATTAGTTTGAAACATGCTTAAGTTGGTTATAATAAAGGGGTATGATGACAGATCACAGCAGGTCGCTGCCTGAGATGGAGCTCTGCACAGGCAGGACAAACAGCACGCGTTGATCCTCTTGAAAGTGTGGACTCCCTGCCTCTGTTCTGTAAGGCAGCCGGATCCCTTTGTCATTCAATCAAGGGGGTCTTTGCATCAGCTGTGCCCTCTGAAACAAACAGACAAGTCACATCTCACTCATTTCAACAACTTTAAGGGTGTCCATTTTAAAGCCTCACTTAAAAGAACTGAAACTACAATGCATTATAATGGCATTATTCAAAAAAAATCACTGAATTAAAAAAAAATCTCCCTCAATCTGTATCCTGCTTTATTGTAACAGAGCCCCCAACTCTCCTTCAATCTGTACCCCTCTATACTGTAACAGAGCCCCCAACTCTCCCTCAATCTGTACCCCTCTATACTGTAACAGAGCCCCAACTCTCCCTCAATCTGTACCCCTCTATACTGTAACAGAGCCCCCAACTCTCCCTCAATCTGTACCCATCTATGCTGTAACAGAGCCGCCAACTCTTTCTCAATCTCTACCCATCTATACTGTAACAGAGCCCCTGACTCTCCCTCAATCTGTACCCCTCTATACTGTAACAGAGCCCCTGACTCTCCCTCAATCTGTACCCCTCTTTATGTAACAGAGCCCCAACTCTCCCTCAATCCCCTCTATACTGTAACACAGTCCCCAACTCTCCCTCAATCTGTACCCCTCTATACTGTAACAGAGCCCCCGACTCTCCCTCAATCTGTACCCCTCTTTATGTAACAGAGCCCCAACTCTCCCTCAATCTGTACCCCTCTATACTGTAACACAGTCCCCAACTCTCCCTCAATCTGTACCCCTCTATACTGTAACAGAGCCCCCAACTCTCCCTCAATCTGTACCCCTCTATACTGTAACAGAGCCCCCAACTCTCCCTCAATCTGTACCCATCTATGCTGTAACAGAGCCGCCAACTCTTTCTCAATCTCTACCCATCTATACTGTAACAGAGCCCCTGACTCTCCCTCAATCTGTACCCCTCTATACTGTAACAGAGCCCCCGACTCTCCCTCAATCTGTACCCCTCTTTATGTAACAGGCCCCAACTCTCCCTCAATCTGTACCCCTCTATGCTGTAACACAGTCCCCAACTCTCCCTCAATCTGTACCCCTCTTTATGTAACAGAGCCCCCAACTCTTTCTCAATCTCTACCCCTTTATACTGTAACAGAGCCCCCGACTCTCCCTCAATCTGTACCCCTCTACACTGTAACAGAGCCCCCGACTCTCCCTCAATCTGTACCCCTCTTTATGTAACAGAGCCCCAACTCTCCCTCAATCTGCACCCATCTATGCTGTAACAGAGCCCCCAACTCTTCCTCAATCTGTACCCCTCTATACTGTAACAGAGCCCCCGACTCTCCCTCAATCTGTACCCCTCTTTATGTAACAGAGCCCCCGACTCTTCCTCAATCTGCACCCATCTATGCTGTAACAGAGCCCCCAACTCTTCCTCAATCTGTACCCCTCTATACTGTAACAGAGCCCCGACTCTCCCTGAATCTGTACCCCTCTATACTGTAACAGAGCCCCGACTCTCCCTCAATCTGTACCCCTCTTTATGTAACAGAGCCCCAACTCTCCTCAATCTGCACCCATCTATGCTGTAACAGAGCCCCCAACTCTTCCTCAATCTGTACCCCTCTATACTGTAACAGAGCCCCCACTCTTCCTCAATCTGTACCCCTCTTTATGTCACAGAACCCCCGACTCTTCCTCAATCTGTACCCCTCTTTTGTAACAGAGCCCCCAACTCTCCCTCAATCTGTACCTCTATACTGTAACACAGTCCCCAACTCTTCCTCAATCTGTGCCCCTCTATGTAACAGAGCCCCCCCACTCTTCCTCAATCTGTGCCCCTCTTTATGTGACAGAGCCCCGACTCTTCCTCAATCTGTACCCCTCTTTATGTAACAGAGCCCCAACTCTCCCTCAATCTGTACCCCTCTATACTGTAACACAGTCCCCAACTCTTCCTCAATCTGTACCCCTCTATGTAACAGAGCCCCCAACTCTTCCTCAATCTGAACCCATCTATGCTGTAACAGAGCCCCCAACTCTTCCTCAATCTGTACCCCTCTATACTGTAACAGAGCCCCCGACTCTTCCTCAATCTGTACCCCTTTTTGTGACAGAGCCCCAACTCTCCCTCAATCTGCACCCCTCTATACTGTAACAGAGCCCCCGACTCTTCCTCAATCTGTACCCCTCTTTATGTAACAGAGCCCCCAACTCTTCCTCAATCTGCACCCCTCTATACTGTAACAGAGCCCCCGACTCTTCCTCAATCTACCCCTTGTAATATAGCGGGTTGTGAGAGCGGCAGGGAGGGGTTAAAACCTCCTCCTGCAAAGAAAAAAAAAAACATGTGAAAATGCACCTTTTTTGTTTGATTTGTGTTGCTTTTATTTCATTTAATTTGCTAGTTGATTTCTTAATTGTTTTATTATTGATTATCATCCTCACCTGGGCGTTATTGGGGGAATTAGATCCAGGTGGGGGGGGGTTTAAAAGGGAAGCAGGCAGTCTGCTCGAGACGGCTGGATAGAGAGAGGCAGATGAGGTGCTCTGCTTCTGAAAAGTCGTGGGAAGTAAGTGTTGGGTTTTTGTGTGTGTGCGACAGGTAAACGGCTTAGCCGTCCTGCGAGGTAGTCAGGGAGTATCTGTTTAGTAAGCGCTCCAAGACGGAGTTAGGTTTTTGTTTTGTGTTTTGTTTTATTTTGTGTGTATTAAAAAAAATAGCGCGTCAGCGCTGGAAAAATCTACTTTTTGTGTGCTGGGTCGTATTTTTAAAGGGGCAACAAACCGAGTGAGGGCGAATCCTGTTACATATGGTGTCAGAGAGTGTGGGCGCCCCTAAGACCCAGAGAAGATGGATTTGCTACAGATGATCGAGCAGATCAATAGAAATGCAGCTGCTCAGAAGGAGCAGCTGGAGAGATGGAGAAAGAGATGGGGTTGGCACCATGAAGAGACAGAGGAGGAGACAACCGATTGGAGTGGTTACTCCTGAATGGGACAGGCTAGCGAGTCCGCAGTCTCCTGAGCCCAGAGGGAAGAAGCTGACGCCACAGCCCAGAGGGGAGAAGCTGACGCTGCCAGAGCCCAGGAGGGGAGGAGCTGACGCTGCCAGAGCCCAGAGGGGAGGAGTTGCCGCTGCCAGAGCCCAGGAGGGGAGGAGCTGCCGCTGCCGGAGCCCAGAGGGGAGGAGCTGCCGCTGCCGAGCCCAGAGGGGAGGAGCTGCCGGCTGCCGGAGCCCAGAGGGGGGAGGAGCTGCCGTCGGAGCCCAGAGGGGAGGTTGCCGCTGCCGGAGCCCCAGAGGGGAGGAGCTGCCGGCTGCCGGAGGGGAGGAGCTGGCTGCCGGAGCCCAGAGGGGAGGAGAGCCGCTGCCAGAGCCCAGAGGGGGGAGGCTGCCGCCCGGAGCCTAGGGAGGAGGTGAAAAGCGTGCCTCCACCACAGCCCCGACCACCACCCCTACGGTCCAGTCCGCGTCGCTGCGTCCAGTCCCTCCCTTGCTCCTGGACACCCTGTCCGGTTAGCCTGGACCTCCTTCACTTGACCTGGAGCCCAGGAGTCGGCAGAATCGGGTACAGTTCTCCACCTGGTCCCTGCTCGCTCCTCCCGGACACTAAGACGTGGCCGGCGCTGCTCCCAGGCGTCGCTTACGCTCCCCTGGTCACTACCGCTCCCCTTGCTGACCCGGACATCAGCTGCACTGGGTCCCAGCTGCAGACCTCTGCCCCCTGCTGCAGCCTCCAGTGCCCGGTTGTCGTGCCGGTCGCCCCTGACAAACGGTGGGGTCCCTCGTCGCGGCGCGCGGTCCCCCTGGCTGACCCAGGGCGTGGATCCCGATCCACCCTCGAGTTCGCCCGTGGAAGAGGGCGAAAATTGACATTATGGACTCGGGGTGGGTGGTTGTGTTTACAGGGAGGAGGTGGCGTCTAGAGTGGCCTGTGTCTTGTAAAGACAAGGGGGATGTGTAATATAGCGGGTTGTGAGCGGCGGGGAGGGGGTTAAAACCTCCTGCAAAGAAAAAAAAAAAAACATGTGAAAATGCACCTTTTTGTTTGATTTGTGTTGCTTTATTTCATTTAATTTGCTAGTTGATTTCTTAATTGTTTTATTATTGATTATCATCCTCACCTGGGCGTTATTGGGGAATTAGATCCAGGTGGGGGTTTAAAGGGAAGCAGGCAGTCTGCTCGAGGCGGCTGGATAGAGAGAGGCAGATGAGGTGCTCTGCTTCTGAAAAAAGTCGTGGGAAGTAAGTGTTGGGTTTTTGTGTGTGCGACAGGTAAGCGGCTTAGCCGTCCCTGCGAGGTAGTCAGGAGTATCTGTTTAGTAAAAAGCTCCAAGACGGAGTTAGGTTTTTTTTTTTGTGTTTTGTTTTATTTTGTGTGTATTAAAAAAAATAGCGCGTCGGCGCTGGAAAAATCTACTTTTTGTGTGCTGGGTCGTATTTTTAAAGGGGCAACAAACCGAGTGAGGGCGAATCCTGTTACACCCTCTTTATGTGACAGAGCCCCCAACTCTCCCTCAATCTGTACCCCTCTTTATGTGACAGAGCCCCCAACTCTTCCTCAATCTGTACCCCCCTCTATACTGTAACAGAGCCCCCGACTCTTCCTCAATCTGTACCCCTCTTTATGTGACAGAGCCCCCAACTCTTCCTCAATCTGTACCCCTCTATACTGTAACACAGCCCCCAACTCTCCCTCAATCTGTACCCCTCTATACTGTAACAGAGCCCCCGACTCTTCCTCAATCTGTACCCCTCTTTATGTGAGAGCCCCCAACTCTTCCTCAATCTGTACCCCTCTATACTGTAACACAGCCCCCAACTCTCCTGAATCTGTACTTTTCTTAACTATACCTTACTAATCTGTTGAGATTTCCAAACTGCACTTTAAAAAGTTTTCTGTCAGCTATTAAACTAAAATAACTTAATTTTCCTTATAATAGGTTTTATAAATACAAGATGTCATCTAACATAATCATTGTTAAGAAATCTTGCGTTTCAGGTAAACTGCATAACTATCGGCCTTCCGTACTTCAAAGCCTATTTTATTGCTATTATAATGCAAGCCATCTATTATTCTGAATATAATCTGGAATATGAAATCAGAAACAATATAATACTACATCTTCAGTGATTATTACTCTCTTTCATTGTGGTAGGTTTTCAGATATTATTTCTGCTTGAAAAGTTGTGTGTGTGTGTGCTCACGTTGCCATGCCAACAGTTATTATTGATTTTTTACTTTTTTTTATCAAAGTGATTTTTTCTGGAGCCACCAATCTGAAGGACCCTCAGCCTCCCACATCCCTCAGTTTGATATCTGAGCAATGCGCTTAGCCACCACCCCACTATATGTTTTCAGCTATACTGAGGATATTGAAGCTTAGCCAAGACTTGCCATAGAGATAGTTTATGGTTTTAGACTGGGGTTCTTAACGTGAGAATGGTGGCTCTGTAAGCTTCCCTTTTCTGCATTTCACTGACAGGACATTCATGATGAAAGAGTCAGTAGTTTAACATTTCTCTTTTTTTAACTGTAGCTTTATCATGCTGTGTGGTTCTAATCCGTTTTTTTGGGGAAAGTCTATGTTGAGGTGCTTCTCCATGAGCTCAGGAGCTGCTCTTCAGTTCTACTATTCAGTTCAGTTCTTTATATTAGTAAGCACCAGCACCATCTAGTGGACAGCAGTGTATTGCCAGCAAAACCAAAGGAAACTGGACCTAAAATGGCAGATCACTAGATAGCGTTGACTCTTACTTTTATAAAGACATTTGAGCTGATCTAGCCTGTGTTGCATATATTAATGACAGCAACTAGAACTGAAGAGCTGCTCCTGGACTTGTATAAAAAGCAGTATTTGAGTAATTGCAATAAAAACCACTTGGAATGACTGCAATGAGAAAAGATAAGGGGACAGTAAAAACACAGAAGCTGCTAATGTTCATAATATAATTCCACCACCTCCAATTATAACAAATATAACAAGATAACAGGGAAACGTCTGATATTTGTTGGGGTTCTCTAGTTTCCTATTGGACTCAGAGTTGGTTTTTTTTAGAGGTTCAAGAAATACTTTTAGAAATACTCTGGGTCTCATTCTTGGCCTCTTCACAGCACTACCACCGAGCACCTGCACAACCACTTCACTGCAACCTGACACAGCACCACGGAGCCAGCACTACCACCCGGAGCACCTGCACAACCACTTCACTGCAACCTGACACAGCACTACCACCCGGAGCACCTGCACAACCACTTCACTGCAACCTGACACAGCACCACGGGTCAGCACTACCAACGGAGCACCTGCACAACCACTTCACTGCAACCAGACACAGCACCACGGACACAGCACTACCACCGGGCACCTGCACAACCACTTCACTGCAACCTGACACAGCACCACAGAGACAGCACTACCACCCGGAGCACCTGCACAACCACTTCACTGCAACCTGACACAGCACCACGGAGCCAGCACTACCACCCGGAGCACCTGCACAACCACTTCACTGCAACCTGACACAGCACCACGGAGTCAGCACACCAACCGAGCACCTGCACAACCACTTCACTGCAACCTGACACAGCACCACGGGTCAGCACTACCACCAGAGCACCTGCACAACCACTTCACTGCAACCTGACACAGCACCACGGAGCACAGCACTACCACCGGAGCACCTGCACAACCACTTCACTGCAACCTGACACAGCACCACGGAGCCAGCACTACCACCGAACACCTGCACAACCACTTCACTGCAACCTGACACAGCACCATGGAACCAGCACTACCAAGCGAGCACCTGCACAACCACTTCACTGCAACCTGACACAGCACCGCGGAGCCAGCACTACCACCGGAGCACCTGCACAACCACTTCACTGCAACCTGACACAGCACCACGGAGTCAGCACACTACCACCAGAGCACCTGCACAACCACTTCACTGCAACCTGACACAGCACCACGGGCACAGCACTACCGAGCAAGCACCTGCACAACCACTTCCTGCAACCTGACACAGCACCACAGAGACAGCACTACCACCCGAGCACCTGCACAACCACTTCCTGCAACCTGACACAGCACCACAGAGACAGCACTACCACCCCGGAGCACCTGCACAACCACTTCACTGCAACCTGACACAGCACCACGGGCACAGCACTACCCACCGAGCACCTGCACAACCACTTCACTGCAACCTGACACAGCACCACGGAGCCAGCACTACCACCCGGAGCACCTGCACAACCACTTCACTGCAACCTGACACAGCACCACGGAGCACAGCACTACCACCGGAGCACCTGCACAACCACTTCACTGCAACCTGACACACCACCGGAGCACCTGCACAACCACTTCACTGCAACCTGACACAGCACCACGGGCACTGCACCCTGGAACTGTATTTATTGTTTATATGTTTATTGTTTTTGGGAACTCAAGCCCAGTGATAATCCCCAATCCCATTGTTGGTAGATATTTTGTAAATATACCCATTGTTATGGACACTGAATCCTTACCCGCACCACTTACATCCTGACACATGGTCATTAGACCCCCTCTTAATTCAATCACTGCTTTCTTAACGTGAGATGCTCAGTCTTTTCATGGCTGCCTGTAAAATTCATTAGGTGCTCTAGGCCTAGCCCTCTCTCACCAGTTTAACTGCGGTTATAATTCAAATAAACTTCTAGAATTGCCAACAAACCATAATCCAATTAGAATTTGCCCTGTCATCAAATGTTTTAGAGTGTTGTCAAACCCCAGCTTACGTGTCCTCTAATTTCTGACATGAAAAATGTGACTCCTGCTTTTATCTAATGTACCTGAATCCACCCAAGGGAAAGGAGCTCCTCTGAATGAGATTTCACTTGCACTCAAACCCTTGTACATTTTGTAAAAATAAATCAATAAATAAAAAGATATAAAAACAACTGCCCAGATTGTTATGTCAAGCTCTTTTACTTAATGAAACGTTGGTATGACTCTTATTGTGTGATTTTACAATTACATTTACTCAGTCTGATGGATTATGCTCTCTAATGATTAAACACACAGGTCTGTCATTCATTGTAAATGTTCATAGCAACCAGAAACAAAACCCTATTCTTCTGTGGAGAAGGCCATCAGTAAAAATATCACCATTTGTTGCAGAAAGAAGCTTGGCGCTCATAGCTTCCAGCAATATTTCAGTCTAAATCAGTTCCGAGAGCTACTCAGCATTACAGCCCCCATGTTCACAAAATAAATACAAACTAGAGGGAAGCCAGCTGTTCTGGCAATCTGTCTAAAAGGCATTGGAAAACTGAGTTTGATCACATTCATGTTAAATGTGTAAGTCATTGTGGCAAAGTGGTAATAGTGCGTGCAGGTGAGTGCAGTGCAGAAGAATCACACAGACAACGTTGGTACAGGTGCAAGGGTGTTTATTTAATTTAATAAATGTCCAGAGCCTTAAGGCAAAACCTGCAAATAATAATAGTGCTGGAAGTGATACACGGCGCTGTATCACTTCTATTTGTAATCCTACGGGTTTGACCCGTAACCCCAAAGTCCCGTTCAGACACCCACACTAAACACAAACACAAAGACAGTGCGTGATTCAAGTGCTAAAGGTGCAAACAAAAGACAGTTCCTGTAGTGAAAAGGTGAGTGGTGAAGTCCGGGTTTTTCGCTGGCCTGCGGCTGCAGCTCCGGATCGTGCTCAGTAATCTTTGTGAGAAACGACACACAAGACAAACAGTGTAAATACACAGACAAGCAAAACACTCACGGTTTTTAGCACAAACAAGACGGGCTCCTTCTAGGTTATTTGGTTTAACCATCTGCAAAGGAACAGATCACTCAAGCCATGCCCCCTATTTATACCCTCGCCCATGACCCCGAGGTTAACGAGCGCATCCGCTCCTCCAGTCCTCGGATGCCACGCCGCTTACCGTCTGGGTCACTGAGCTCGGGTGCCATAGCTCCGCCCCTTTCCGAACTGACCGACTTCCATCTACCCTACGGAATAAATTGTCGTGCCATTTCATTAAGGGTACTCTGTTCCTCGTGCACCGTGCCCTCACAGGTCGAGAGGGAGATCTAACACTAAGACTCATTCGATCTCTGTCACAGTCATTTATCAGAATGTGTTTTATATTGAGAAACTCATGCATATAGGCATAAAGTTGTCTTCTATTATCTTATTTTTTATATTTATTGATGTATTTTAAGAATCTTTTTAAAAGATATTTATACAAGGGATCTTATTGGCTGTGGTCTGTGACAGTGATCGCTATCCATGGTCCTAAATTGGTCAGCCTAGAAATGTAACTGAGGAAACAGCTAAAGGGAACTGTAGGATTGTGCCCGAGTACGGATACAAATTAGTATGTATTACGAGTATGGTCATTTTTTCCGAGTACAAGTAACACACAAGTCATTTTGCTATTACTTGTTATTCAGAGAAAAAAAAATATGAATGTAAAAAAATGTAATCAGCTCCTAGATCCTAGCTGTCAATCTCAAGTCTAGAGACAGAGCCAATCCAAGGAGGAAGGAGGAGGGACTTGTGTGACACAGTCTCTGATAGGGTGGAACTAAGCATCATTCTGTGTTGTGCTACAGACAGAACATTTTTCAGAGATGAAGTACTTTCTCTTTGTGAAGAGGGTTTCCTAACAAGTTCTAAAAGAATATCATTTATTAAAATATCCTTTTAAAAAGTATAAAGTTGATTTTGGGGAACAGCCTTTTTCAAGGCTAGTCCTTCAGTTTGTGTGTGTGTTCGACTGTGAAAATTATTGTATTTTCATATTTCCAAGAAAAACTAAATACAATAATTTATGTTTTATGTTGGATTTCAGAATTTTTTGTCTTTTTCTGGGATCTTCTCTTCGTCTTGCAAGAACAGTCATCTTGTTTGTCTTTGTGTGTTTGTGTTGTTTCTTGTGCCGCTGTGTCTTTAAATTCAATCTTCCTGTCCTTGTTTTAGTTAAACCAAAGTAATGGAATCCTTTTCATTTTCCTTGCTTTTTTAATTTGAGATCAGGTGTATGATTGCATTTTGTTCTAGTAGTGCTGGTGCTGGTGTACACACATACAGCTTCAAACTCTGCTTTTAATTCACTTTGCATTAGCTTTTAAGAAGACATATTTATGGCAAAGATATGCTCCACGAGATGTCTGGGTTGCATTTTTTTCCCATAAGTTGTGTGCGATGTTAAATGGACCATGTATTTTTTCATTAGTGAAACATCTAATTTCCAACGTTTGGGGAAAATGTGTGTCTTTGTGCATTTTTGAGGTTGCATATTCAATAAGCAGACATTACCCTAATATTAAAAAACAATATTTTTCTTTTTTTGTACACAAGCACCTCTCCATCACAGTTACATGAAATAACACTCAATAAATAGTATGCTTGCAGATGTGTTGCTTTATCTGATTGATCTCATTATACTTTACTATGTACTCCACACAAGCATAATAATCCCAACAATAACTAGTAAATAATACTACATAAATACATCTTGCAGATTTGCAATCTGGTCTAGGTGGTCTCCACTTCACTGTGCGCATTAATCACCAACCCATCACAGACATCCCATGTAATTTGATAACAAATAAATTATTGTGCAACAAGAATTCAACTGACACATTAATTAGGACTTCAGAACTATAAGAAGCATTGTTAAATACACTTTAAAACACTGTCTGGTCACTTTCTGCTTTTAGCCCCGCCCACTTCCAGTGATGTCATGTGATTAAAATCTGAGTACGACTATTTGTATTATTTCCAAGTACGGTTCTGAATATGAGGAGCGGGTTCTGTGCACACCCTTACTGAGGAGTGTATTGTAACAGATTCATGAGGAGCGGGTTCTCTGCACACCCCTACTGAGGAGTGTATTGTAACAGATTCACGAGGAGCGGGTTCTCTGCACACCCCTACTGAGGAATGTATTGTAACAGATTCACGAGGAGCGGGTTCTCTGCACACCCCTACTGAGGAGTGTATTGTACCAGATTCACGAGGAGCGGGTTCTCTGCACACCCTTACTGAGGAGTGTATTGTAACAGTAAGTGACTCTGCAGCAGTAGTTGTTGATGCATAGTTCAAACCCTAGTCTCTGTAAGCCGCTTTGGATATAAGCATCTGCTGAATGACTAATTAATAATAAAGATTCCCGTGCTGGTACACCTGGAGATACAGAACCCAGTGAGGGAACGCCAACTGCTGCTCAAAACTTCCCAGGCTTAGCCTTCCACACTGCATCCCTGCACCCTTCCACACTGCATATCTGCACCCTTCCCCACTGCATCCCTGCACCCTTCCACACTGCATCCCTGCACCCTTCCACACTGCAACCCTTCCACACTGCATCCCTGCACCCTTCCACATTGCATCCCTTCCACACTGCATCCCTGCACCCTTCCACACTGCAACCCTTCCACACTGCATCCCTCCACCCGTCCTCACTGCATCCCTGCACCCTTTCACACTGCAACCCTTCCACACTGCATCCCTCCACACTTCCACACTGCATCCCTCCACCCTTCCACACTGCATCCCTGCACCCTTCCACACTGCAACCCTTCCACACTGCATCCCTCCACCCTTCCACACTGCATCCCTGCACCCTTGCTTTCTGAACATTCTTCCATTTCTTTTTCAGCTTATCAACTCATCAAAAGCAAATGAATAAGAAGGTGCCCTAAGAACTCAAAATTAGCAGAATTGTTAAAAGCACTGCTTAGTGTTTACCACCTGGCTCATTCAAATTACTCACATATTTAAGAGAACATCACCGCCTAGTGGCAGAAACATTCATTTTTTCTTGCTGCACAAGAAGGTAAGCTCCAGTGTAAACAAAATAAAACATTATTATTTATCCACATTAGGGTTCAATTAATATATGAAAAGAATGATCTCCATGTCCTTGTTTATAATTGAATGTAGAGAGGGTTTGTTTGAATTGAGTTTTGTGTGACTGTATATTGAAAGACACAAAAGTGTGTTTGATGTAATTTGTCACAAAACCAGGTTTCTAAAGAGAAGTCATTCTTCAGGAGATTGACAAGAACACATTCCAATTATTTTCCTATTTTATCCAAAATTGTCATCACTTTTTTAAACAAACAAGAAACAAGTTCATAGTGAGTTTAACTGAAACGGTTTACAGTCTCCAGCCACACCTTACAAAGGCAGCACCTAGTTCCCTTCTTAAAAATGACTAACGATACAGTCACTCAGAGCTGCCTTTCAGCTCTACTGGTGCATTCTGGGAAGGGTTTACAAACACGTATCTACAATGTACTTTCCTCAAAACATGATGGATTTATTTCTCTTGTTACATTACTAGTTTTCAGTATTTTTTTACACCATTATACAAAAAGAAACAACGATGTTAAAAATATTATAGTTAGCAATTAGAAAGAGCTTTATTGCAAAGGGAATCCAGTGCTTACAGTAAGTCAGAATCAAAACAGGATTTAAAGAAACAGTGGTTTGTTTGTTTTTTTCATCTGGTCTGCAGTCTGCTCCTTTTAATGTGCACACCTCAGGACAGTGTTTTCTACAATAAACATCAGTGCAAGAAAAAAAGATGGCCTTTTTTCATTGGAAAAAATGAGCTTGAGGTAGTTAAAATGCTCTGATATTTAGCTTTCTAACAAGCTGGTCATTTTATTCCTTTTGATAACGGTTTTGTAAACACAATTGTTACACATTTTTCCATCATGTGTTAGAAAACAACTCTGGATCCACATTCGTTTACCCAGCCTCACCCTAACCTCAGAGGAGGACTTGCACTTGCTTTATATTGTCACAATCTGCACACGGCAGCTATTTGGGGGTATAATGTTTCAAATCTGTGGCCCTTTTCATGGCCTACAAATGTTTATTTTCTGAACTTTTATTAATATGTGTTTCGTGCGGTTACCCTTCCTCACTCAGCAATGCGATCATCAGCATCAGCAACATCGCTGTAAAATGAATTTCAAGGTAAAACACAATACGTAAAAGACAGACAATTCTTAACTCAAAATCAATAACATTTTCAAAGAGAGTTTATAATTACATTAACATAAGATGATCTTTGTTGTATTAAAACACTGTTCAACAGCAGGATCCGATGCTACAATCTCAGGGACTGTAAGAAAAGGCTGTATTGATTGTGCTGGAGAGTCCAGTAGATGGCGATATTTCAAAGGTTTATCAATGACAGTCTGGAGGTGTGTATATCTCAACTGTATTGTATTTGTGATGTACATTTATAAAACATGTACAGTATAAACCCATGAACCTGTTTTGGCATGATTCAGAGAAGTCTGTTGTGAAAGCCTTGAGAATGTACTTTTGTGGGTAAGCTCCGATGCAGCTCTGATGTGCTCTGATGAAGTTCTGATGTGCTCTGATGCAGCTCTGATGAAGCTCTGATGTGCTCTGATGCATCTCTGATGCAGCTCTGATGAAGTTCTGATGTGCTCTGATGCAGCTCTGATGAAGCTCTGATGTGCTCTGATGCAGCTCTGATGTGCTCTGATGCAGCTCTGATGAAGCTCTGGTGTGCTCTGATGTGCTCTGATGCAGCTCTGATGAAGCTCTGATGTGCTCTGATGCAGCTCTGATGCAGCTCTGATGCAGCTCTGATGAAGCTCTGATGTGCTCTGATGCAGCTCTGATGTGCTCTGATGCAGCTCTGATGAAGCTTTGATTTGCTCTGATGCAGCTCTGATGCAGCTCTGATGCGCTCTGATGCAGCTCTGATGTGCTCTGATGCAGCTCTGATGTGCTCTGATGCAGCTCTGATGAAGCTCTGATGTGCTCTGATGCAGCTCTGATGCAGCTCTGATGAAGCTCTGATGTGCTCTGATGCAGCACTGATGAAGCTCTGATGCAGCTCTGATGCAGCTCTGATGTGCTCTGATGCAGCTCTGATGAAGCTCTGGTGCAGCTCTGATGTGCTCTGATGCAGCTCTGATGTGCTCTGATGTGCTCTGATGTGCTCTGATGCAGCTCTGATGCAGCTCTGATGAAGCTCTGATGTGCTCTGATGCAGCTCTGATGCAGCTCTGATGAAGTTCTGATGTGCTCTGATGCAGCTCTGATGAAGCTCTGATGTGCTTTGATGCAGCTCTGATGCAGCTCTGATGAAGTTCTGATGTGCTCTGATGCAGCTCTGATGAAGCTCTGATGTGCTCTGATGCAGCTCTGATGTGCTCTGATGAAGCTCTGATGTGCTCTGATGTGCTCTGATGGAGCTCTGATGAAGCTCTGATGTAGCTCAGATGTGCTCTGATGCAGCTCTGGTGTGCTCCGATGAAGCTCTGATGAAGCTCTGATGTGCTCTGATGCAGCTCTGGTGTGCTCCGATGAAGCTCTGATGAAGCTCTGAGGTGCTCTGATGCAGCTCTGATGCAGCTCTGATGAAGTTCTGATGTGCTCTGATGCAGCTCTGATGAAGCTCTGATGTGCTCTGATGCAGCTCTGATGTGCTCTGATGCAGCTCTGATGAAGCTCTGATGTGCTCTGATGCAGCTCTGATGCAGCTCTGATGTGCTCTGATGCAGCTCTGATGTGCTCTGATGCAGCTCTGATGAAGCTCTGATGTGCTCTGATGCAGCTCTGATGTGCTCTGATGCAGCTCTGATGAAGCTTTGATGTGCTCTGATGCAGCTCTGATGTGCTCTGATGCAGCTCTGATGTGCTCTGATGCAGCTCTGATGCAGCTCTGATGCAGCTCTGATGTGCTCTGATGCAGCTCTGATGTGCTCTGATGCAGCTCTGATGAAGCTCTGATGTGCTCTGATGCAGCTCTGATGAAGCTCTGATGAAGCTCTGATGTGCTCTGATGCAGCACTGATGAAGCTCTGATGCAGCTCTGATGTGCTCTGATGTGCTCTGATGCAGCTCTGATGAAGCTCTGGTGCAGCTCTGATGTGCACTGATGCAGCTCTGATGTGCTCTGATGCAGCACTGATGAAGCTCTGATGCAGCTCTGATGTGCTCTGATGTGCTCTGATGCAGCTCTGATGAAGCTCTGGTGCAGCTCTGATGTGCACTGATGAAGCTCTGGTGTGCTCTGATGTGCTCTGATGCAGCTCTGATGAGGCTCTGATGTGCTCTGATGCAGCTCTGATGCAGCTCTGATGCAGCTCTGATGAAGCTCTGATGTGCTCTGATGCAGCTCTGATGTGCTCTGATGCAGCTCTGATGAAGCTTTGATGTGCTCTGATGCAGCTCTGATGCAGCTCTGATGCAGCTCTGATGTGCTCTGATGCAGCTCTGATGTGCTCTGATGCAGCTCTGATGAAGCTCTGATGTGCTCTGATGCAGCTCTGATGAAGCTCTGATGAAGCTCTGATGCAGCACTGATGAAGCTCTGATGCAGCTCTGATGCAGCTCTGATGTGCTCTGATGCAGCTCTGATGAAGCTCTGGTGCAGCTCTGATGTGCTCTGATGCAGCTCTGATGTGCTCTGATGTGCTCTGATGAAGCTCTGATGTGCTCTGATGGAGCTCTGATGAAGCTCTGATGTGCTCTGATGCAGCTCTGATGCAGCTCTGATGAAGCTCTGGTGTGCTCTGATGTGCTCTGATGCAGCTCTGATGAAGCTCTGATGCAGCTCTGATGCAGCTCTGATGAAATTCTGATGTGCTCTGATGCAGCTCTGATGAAGCTCTGATGTGCTCTGATGCAGCTCTGATGCAGCTCTGATGAAGTTCTGATGTGCTCTGATGCAGCTCTGATGAAGCTCTGATGTGCTCTGATGCAGCTCTGATGTGCTCTGATGAAGCTCTGATGTGCTCTGATGTGCTCTGATGGAGCTCTGATGAAGCTCTGATGTAGCTCAGATGTGCTCTGATGCAGCTCTGGTGTGCTCCGATGAAGCTCTGATGAAGCTCTGATGTGCTCTGATGCAGCTCTCTGATGTGGTGCTCTGATGCAGCTCTGAGTGTGCTCTGATGCAGCTCTGATGTGCTCTGATGCAGTCTCTGATGTGCTCTGATGCAGCTCTGATGCAGCTCTGATGTGCTCTGATGCAGCTCTGATGTGCTCTGATGCAGCTCTGATGTGCTCTGATGCAGCTCTGATGCTCTGATGCAGCTCTGATGTGCTCTGATGCAGCTCTGATGTGCTCTGATGCAGCTCTGATGCAGCTCTGATGAAGCTCTGATGCAGCTCTGATGAAGCTCTGATGCAGCTCTGATGCAGCTCTGATGTGCTCTGATGTGCTCTGATGCTCTGATGTGCTCTGGTGCAGCTCTGATGCAGCTCTGATGTGCTCTGATGCAGCTCTGATGCAGCTCTGATGTGCTCTGATGTGCTCTGATGCAGCTCTGATGCAGCTCTGATGAAGCTCTGATGTGCTCTGATGTGCTCTGATGCAGCTCTGATGCAGCTCTGATGAAGCTCTGATGTGCTCTGATGCAGCTCTGATGCAGCTCTGATGAAGCTCTGATGTGCTCTGATGCAGCTCTGATGAAGCTCTGCATGCTCTGATGCAGCTCTGATGCAGCTCTGATGAAGTTCTGATGCAGCTCTGATGCAGCTCTGATGAAGCTCTGATGTGCTCTGATGCAGCTCAGCTCTGATGTGCTCTGATGCAGCTCTGATGAAGCTCTGATGTGTTCTGATGCAGCTCTGATGTGCTCTGATGCAGCTCTGATGCAGCTCTGATGTGTTCTGATGATGCAGCTCTGATGCAGCTCTGATGCAGCTCTGATGATGCAGCTCTGATGTGCTCTGATGCAGCTCTGATGTGCTCTGATGTGCTCTGATGCAGCTCTGATGTGATGTGCAGCTCTGATGAAGCTTTGATGTGCTCTGATGCAGCTCTGATGTGCTCTGATGCAGCTCTGATGTGCTCTGATGCAGCTCTGATGTGCTCTGATGCAGCTCTGATGCAGCTCTGATGCAGCTCTGATGCAGCTCTGATGAAGCTCTGATGCAGCTCTGATGAAGCTCTGATGTGCTCTGATGCAGCACTGATGAAGCTCTGATGCAGCTCTGATGTGCTCTGATGTGCTCTGATGCAGCTCTGATGAAGCTCTGGTGCAGCTCTGATGTGCTCTGATGTGCTCTGATGAAGCTCTGATGTGCTCTGATGGAGCTCTGATGAAGCTCTGATGTGCTCTGATGCAGCTCTGATGCAGCTCTGATGAAGCTCTGATGTGCTCTGATGTGCTCTGATGCAGCTCTGATGCAGCTCTGATGAAGCTCTGATGTGCTCTGATGCAGCTCTGATGCAGCTCTGATGAAGTTCTGATGTGCTCTGATGCAGCACTGATGAAGCTCTGATGTGCTCTGATGCAGCTCTGATGCAGCTCTGATGAAGTTCTGATGTGCTCTGATGCAGCTCTGATGAAGCTCTGATGTGCTCTGATGCAGCTCTGATGTGCTCTGATGAAGCTCTGATGAAGCTCTGATGTGTTCTGATGTGCTCTGATGGAGCTCTGATGAAGCTCTGATGTAGCTCAGATGTGCTCTGATGCAGCTCTGGTGTGCTCCGATGAAGCTCTGATGAAGCTCTGATGTTCTCTGATGCAGCTCTGGTGTGCTCCGATGAAGCTCTGATGAAGCTCTGAGGTGCTCTGATGCAGCTCTGATGCAGCTCTGATGAAGTTCTGATGTGCTCTGATGCAGCTCTGATGAAGCTCTGATGTGCTCTGATGCAGCTCTGATGTGCTCTGATGCAGCTCTGATGAAGCTCTGGTGTGCTCTGATGTGCTCTGATGCAGCTCTGATGCAGCTCTGATGTGCTCTGATGCAGCTCTGATGCAGCTCTGATGCAGCTCTGATGAAGCGCTGATGTGCTCTGATGCAGCTCTGATGTGCTCTGATGCAGCTCTGATGAAGCTTTGATGTGCTCTGATGCAGCTCTGATGTGCTCTGATGCAGCTCTGATGCAGCTCTGATGTGCTCTGATGCAGCTCTGATGTGCTCTGATGCAGCTCTGATGTGCTCTGATGCAGCTCTGATGAAGCTCTGATGTGCTCTGATGCAGCTCTGATGAAGCTCTGATGTGCTCTGATGCAGCACTGATGAAGCTCTGATGCAGCTCTGATGCAGCTCTGATGTGCTCTGATGTGCTCTGATGCAGCTCTGATGAAGCTCTGGTGCAGCTCTGATGTGGTCTGATGCAGCTCTGATGTGCTCTGATGAAGCTCTGATGTGCTCTGATGTGCTCTGATGCAGCTCTGATGAAGCTCTGATGTGCTCTGATGCAGCTCTGATGTGCTCTGATGCAGCTCTGGTGTGCTCTGATGAAGCTCTGATGAAGCTCTGATGTGCTCTGATGCAGCTTTGATGCAGCTCTGATGAAGCTCTGATGTGCTCTGATGCAGCTCTGATGAAGCTCTGATGTGCTCTGATGCAGCTCTGATGAAGCTCTGATGTGCTCTGATGCAGCTCTGATGCAGCTCTGATTCAGCTCTGATGAAACACTGATGTGCTCTGATGCAGCTCTGATGTGCTCTGATGCAGCTCTGATGTGCTCTGATGCAGCTCTGATGCAGCTCTGATGTGCTCTGATGCAGCTCTGGTGTGCTCTGATGAAGCTCTGATGAAGCTCTGATGTGCTCTGATGCAGCTTTGATGCAGCTCTGATGAAGCTCTGATGTGCTCTGATGCAGCTCTGATGAAGCTCTGATGTGCTCTGATGCAGCTCTGATGTGCTCTGATGCAGCTTTGATGTGCTCTGATGAAGCTCTGTTGAAGCGCTGATGTGCTCTGATGCAGCTCTGATGTGCTCTGATGTGCTCTGATGGAGCTCTGATGAAGCTCTGATGTTGCTCTGATGCAGCTCTGGTGTGCTCTGATGAAGCTCTGATGCAGCTCTGATGTGCTCTGATGCAGCTTTGATGCAGCTCTGATGAAGCTCTGATGTGCTCTGATGCAGCTCTGATGAAGCTCTGATGTGCTCTGATGTGCTCTGATGAAGCTCTGTTGAAGCGCTGATGTGCTCTGATGCAGCTCTGATGAAGCTCTGATGAAGCTCTGATGCAGCTCTGATGTGCTCTGATGCAGCTCTGATGAAGCTCTGATGCAGCTCTGATGTGCTCTGATGAAGCTCTGTTGAAGCGCTGATGTGCTCTGATGTGCTCTGATGTGTTCTGATGCAGCTCTGATGAAGCTCTGGTGCAGCTCTGATGTGCTCTGATGCAGCTCTGATGTCCTCTGATGTGCTCTGATGAAGCTCTGATGTGCTCTGATGTGCTCTGATGCAGCTCTGATGAAGCTCCAATGTGCTCTGATGTGCTCTGATTCAGGTCTGATGAAGCTCTGATGTGCTCTGATGTGCTCTGATGAAGCTCTGTTGAAGCGCTGATGTGCTCTGATGCAGCTCTGATGAAGCTCTGATGAAGCTCTGATGCAGCTCTGATGTGCTCTGATGCAGCTCTGATGAAGCTCTGATGCAGCTCTGATGTGCTCTGATGAAGCTCTGTTGAAGCGCTGATGTGCTCTGATGCAGCTCTGATGAAGCTCTGATGCAGCTCTGATGTGCTCTGATGCAGCTCTGATGAAGCTCTGATGTGCTCTGATGCAGCTTTGATGCAGCTCTGATGAAGCTCTGATGTGCTCTGATGTGCTCTGATGTGTTCTGATGCAGCTCTGATGAAGCTCTGGTGCAGCTCTGATGTGCTCTGATGCAGCTCTGATGTCCTCTGATGTGCTCTGATGAAGCTCTGATGTGCTCTGATGTGCTCTGATGCAGCTCTGATGAAGCTCCAATGTGCTCTGATGTGCTCTGATTCAGGTCTGATGAAGCTCTGATGTGCTCTGATGCAGCTCTGTGGCTGTCCCTGGCTGGAGTTTCATTGGCTCTTGCGTTATTTGTTTTCTAAGATAAACATACGTTACATGTGTGGGTCGTCACTGAATAATAATGAGGCAGACACAGAGCATTGGGTGTTGACACGCCGCATGGGCGAGCAGATTTATTTAACACACATGTGCTGCCACTCGGGTACCAGCAATGATAGCCCTAGTGTCAGATTTAATAAAAAATAATAAATAAACAAAGCTACAAATAAAAGTTAGCCACACAAGGGGAGCTCTAATCCTACTAAAAAGAACGTCCCGCACCAGGAACCTACACTATGCAAACCATCTCAATACTGTTTGGGATCATCATCCCCTAAACTGACCTACTTCTGGGCTCCCAGAGTCCCAGCATCCTCACAGCGACTCTGGCCTCTTCAAACAGCCTTTTCAAAGGGACTCGGCTGGGCAATGCCTTCACGAGCACTGTCTTGAAGGGACTCGGCTGGGCAATGCCTTCACGAGCACTGTCTTGAAGGGACTCGGCCGGGCAATGCCTTCACGAGCACTGTCTTGAAGGGACTCGGCCGGGCAGTGCCTTCACGAGCACTGTCTTGAAGGGACTCGGCTGGGCAATGCCTTCACGAGCACTGTCTTGAAGGGACTCGGCCGGGCAATGCCTTCACGAGCACTGTCTTTTTGAGCTCCTCACAGCATCCCCAGGCACGCCCCCAGCCAATCCGGACCTCCCGATCAGCTCAGCACCGTGCGACCCTAACTGCTCAATTGGTTGCCCAGCAACGCGTCTCCTGTTCCACGTCCCAGCTGCACACATTTGCACAGGAACCAGCAACAGGGCTCCTGGTAACACCAGCAGCATTGACTTTCTCCACTATAGAGGACCACATGGCCTCTTTGGTAGCATAAGTGATGTTGGCTGAGGCTTTTCCAAATAACTCAATTTCATGCTGAGTGACCTCAGCCGTAAGGACTCTCAGCTCCGCCTCAGAAAACATTTCTTTTGTTATCCGTGTGCCAAGAGGATTTTGCTGCCCTTCTGACATTTTTGTGTTCGGTTTGATTTTCATGCTCCACAAATCTCATACAGCGCTGACTGCTCTCTGTATTCCTAACTCACCTCACCTCTGGGCTGTAAGTGTGGCTGATAAATACCCTGATGCACAGGTGGCACTCATTGCAACCCTCACTATCATGATTGCAGCTCATTCATTATTTGTGCATGTTGAGCAATGTGCATTGCTCTTCAGCTTATATAGGCCTGTCACAGATGGCTTGTAGTGGTGAAGGCTCTTGCTTGCGCCGGTTTATTGCAAATAAAATAAAAAGTATTGACACAAAACAATGCTCACAGAGCAAAATAAAAGGTTGAACACAAAACGGACACCAACTAAACAAACAGGGATGAACACTCCACATACTTTATTTATCTGAAATCGTTTTGGTCAGCACCAATCCTGATAAGGTTTCCTTACAACCCCCTGTAATACCAACAAAGAAATACAGTGCCGAGAAAAAGTTTGTGAACCCCTTAGGATTTTCACATATTTCACATATTTCAAACCTAAAATGTTATTAGATCTTAATCTAAGTCCTAATAATTAATAAAGATAACCTGATTAAACAAATTACACAAAAATATGATACTTTTTCAACATTTATTTATACACAAATGATTCAACATTGAATATCCATGTGTGAAAAAGTATGTGAACCTTTAGATTCAGTAACTGGTGGCACCCCCTTGAGCAGCAATGACTTCAACTAAACGTTTCCTGTAATTGTTGGTCAGTCTCTCACATCGGTTTTGAAGAATTTTGGCCCATTCCTCCTTACAGAACTGCTTCAACTCGGTGACATTTGAGGGCTTCCTTGCATGGACAGCTCGCTTCAGGTCCTGCCACAACATTTCGATGGGGTTTAGGTCCGGACTTTGACTAGGCCATCCTAAAAAGCGGAATTTCTTCTTCTGCAGCCATTCTTTTGTAGATCTGCTTGTATGTTTAGGATCATTGTCTTGCTGCATGACCCACTTTCGGTTCAGCTTCAGCTCACGGACGGATGGCCTGACATTCAGAATTCATGGTTGTGTCAATAATGGCAAGCTGTCCAGCAGCCCCAAACCATCACACTCCCACCACCATGCTTGACAGCTGGGATGAGGTTCTTCTGTTCGAACGCAGTGTTTGGTTTTCACCAAACATAAAGTTTCTCATTGAGGCCAAAAAGTTCTACCTTTGACTCGCCTGTCCAGAGAACATTGTTCCAGAAGTCTTGTGGATCACCTATGTGCTCTTTGGCGAACCTCAGACGGGTAGCAATGTTCTTTTTAGAGAGCAGTGGTTTCCTCCTGGCTATCCTTCCATGAACACCATTCTTGTTCAGTTTTTTTCTGATAGTTGAGTCATGAACACTCACATTAGCCAAGGCGAGAGTGGCCTGCAGATCCTTGGATGTTACTCTGGGGTTCTTTGTGACTTCCTTGATGATTTTCCAGTTTGTTCTTTTTTTGTTATTTTGGTAGTACTACCGCACCTGGGTAGAGTGACTGTGGTCTTGAACTTTCTCCATTTGTAGACTATCTGTCTGACAGTGGATTGGTGGAGCCCCAAATCCTTAGAAATGGTTTTGTAACCCTTTCTAGACTGATGAGCATCAATAACTGTTTTTCTGAGGTCCTCAGAGATTTCTTTCTATCGTGGCATGACGTGTTTCCACACACCTGTATGGTGAAGACCAAACTCAAAGTTTCTGATCTTTATATAGGGAGGGCCCTCACAAACTCACCCCTGAAGATCTACCTAATTATTTAAACACCTGATTCTAATTATCCCCTTAATTGAGTTGATAAAACCAGGGGTTCACTTACTTTTTCACATACCCAGAATCTTAATTACTCATTGTTTGTCTAATTCATACATCATTTTGTTTCAAAAGACATCAAATTGGTTAATATAAACCTTATTGGATATTTTAGAAAAGACTGGTTTTGATTCAAGAAGGCTATCATGGTAAAACTATGGAATTTCCATAATTATCATTGGGGTTCACAAACTTTTTCTCTGCACTGTAAATATCCTCCTCTCATTCTGTCTATATAAAGGCGTCAATTTTTTACTCTCAGCTGTGTTATTTACAGATTAGCAGGTCTGTCAAGCACATTTCTTAGGGACTGCTGCCACCTGCCAGTGCAAAACAAAACTGCAGACAATTTTACCCTTTAGTCTGCTTATTTATTCACTGAAGCACATCAAAAAGACATGTTAAACTTTGCAGATTAACATATAACCCCCTGCATGCTATTCTCATGGGAGTGATAAATTTGGACCATGGGAGGACTATCTGCCGCTCCCGCCTCCACTGCCCATGGATGCCTGCCCTGGAGGTTTGCTGCTGACCTCCGGGGATTTGCTGAGGTTGGAGGAGCCTGCCCCGGTGCTGTCAGCACGTCAGCCGACAACAGAGTGTTGGAATGGGGCATGACCTCGCCAATAATTCCCAAAGGCTAATTTATTTATTTATTTATTTATTTGCATATTTGTATTATTTAATTGAGAAATATAAAAACACATTTAAGGATATTAAATACATTTAAGTCCACAAAAGTGTTAGCGACATTATTTAAAAGTCTCAACTCGCTTTCACCAGTAGCGAAAGCGCAACGCCAGAAAGCTGGAACAATACTGCCGCGTGACGCACAAACCTTGAGTGCCTCACAAGCTGCGATTTTAATTTGTTCAATAATGATTTTAGTTGACTCTGATATTATATGCGACCTGAGGAAAATACATTTTACAGTAAGATCCCAAGAAGAAAGACGTTCTATTGTTAAGGACGACAGAATAACACTAGCACTGGAGATTATGAAGAAAGACGGTAAACGAACGCGGGAAGGAGTTCATAAGGGCAGCGCTGTGAACAAACTGGTATTGTTGGTCATGTTGCCTTATTTCAACTAAATAAGACAAGGTTACATCTCTTTTAATGGAGTAAAACTGTCAATTTCTTGCCACGACATAACAAGCTGCCTTGTTTTGAATGAATGATTTTGTGATACTGTATTTGTGTCTTTATAGCGAATGTTCCACGCTGGTGTCACATAATGACTTGTACAGAACTAAATACTACGTGGTTTTATTTGCGCATTGATTATAAAAACGTGTATCCGCAGTTCTGTAAACTGTGTGTTGTTTACCTTGCTAATGTTTTTTTAATTGATGTGGGTATATTTTACACAGCGACTGCAGTCTATTATTTGAATGCATTACAATGCCCTCAGTGGAGGCATATATGAAATCAGCTGAACAAAGTGCATGTACTTTTAGTACGTTAGCCATTGAGTGGGGGTGCTAATAACTATTTTGTGATTTGTGCCTCACCTGTCAAAAGACGATCCGCAACTGAGGATGCAATTAACAACAACAAACACAGGATAAATTAAAAGGTTTAATAAACAGTAAGGAGGCTGTGTGTTCCAGTGGTTAAAGAAAGGGGCTTGTAACCAGGAGGTCCCCGGTTCAAATCCCACCTCAGCCACTGACTCATTGTGTGACCCTGAGCAAGTCACTTAACCTTTTTGAGCTCCGTCTTTCGGGTGAGACGTAATTGTAAGTGACTCTGCAGCTGATGCACAAAGCTAACAGCCTGCGTGCCTGACTCGGTAATTTCTAAAAAACAAAAAACCATCAGGTTCTCTCCCACAGCTCCAAAATACAGGGTGCGTTCACGATACGCAGACTTTGCAAAATCTGCGCAGATTTTCCGGAAAACCTGTCCAAATTCATCGTCTGCGTGAACTCAGCAGGTCACGCATCCACGGGCTTAAAAGTCTGCACAGCAGCGCAGCTTCTCAAGTGGTACTGCGCATTTGCAGCCGCGGCTCAAGACAATAGACGAGTGTTAGCTGATAAAGAAGCTGTGTAGGCAACCAGATGCAATCCTCACTCCATGTGCTACTGCCACCTAGTCAGGCGGTGTTGTATCTTTGTATCTAAAATGATTTGACTCTTTTTCCACACAGTTATTATACTTTTCAAATATTCAGATATTTATTCTAAAGATTTAAACATGTAAAAAAATAAAATAATGCTAAACTGTTGAAATGAACCTAAAACCGCTCTGTTATTTTCAGCAGGTGTAATTGGTTATTGGTGAAAGGCTATCAGGGACAGGGAATAACCTACTTTGAATTAAGGAGAATAAATCAGCTTTAATAACAGGTAGTTGAAGTGAGATATGTGACCATATGTGCAAGTATTTGAACTATTTTTGTCCCAGATCAAAATACAGTACAGTCTAACAACCCCTTTGTGAGAGGGGGGGGGGGATCCTGCCCGTTATAATACTCATTAATTTGTCTCATATCACAAAACATACGTTTATATTATCTCTTTATAGCAGGGACTGTTTCTACTATACATTTTCTGATCATGCTGTACATTATGAAGCTGGTGGAGCACAAAGGGAACTTCGATTGCATCCACCACTTCTGCGATTAGAATTTCTCTCAACACCATCTCCATTTTGGTTCTGCTCAGAACTGTTGTTCATCTACCAAAGCTGTTCACGCTCCGTCTGCACAGACTGTGACGTTACGCGCAGACTCCCGTCTGCAATCTAGCCGGCAAAAAAGTGTCGTGAACGCACCCACAGTCTTCACCCAGCCCCTCTCACTACAAGGCTTACATTTCCATCTGTCGTGCGCGCTCCCCCAATCACAGGCACGCATTCCCGTCGCACCACACATTGTTCAATGCACCCACATGGTCAATTAATCCCCAATGGGGGCTCTCCTGCAAATTCATATTTGCGATCGGCTGCAGTCCCGTTGTCCACGCGAAGAGGACCCTTCACTCAAAAACCTTTTCTTAGAAGACGTTCGCACGTTCACTTTTAAAATAACTAAAACACAAGGCTACCCCAGAGGACCTGTTTGCTATCCTCCACCCTTTAATATGGGTAGCTCCTCCCCTCGACTCAATCATTACCATAAGAATTGCAAGCATAATAACAATTATGACCTCCATAAAATAGCCATTTCCACTCCCTTCATGAATTATTTACACATCACAAACAGTAATTATACATAAAGTGAATCTCCCCCCACACACACACTGAAAGTGCGCGCCCCCATGCCCTTAATCAGGACCAGTCTAACACACACGTCCCTTTCATGTCGTGGACTCCATTAATCAGGACCAGTCTAACACACACGTCCCTTTCATGTTGTGGACTCCACTGCAGGACTGGCTTCCGAGTCTGCACTAGTAACTTACTCCTAAAACAAGCGGTAAGTGCCATTTTATAACTTTAATATTTGAAAAACATAATATTACTTAATGATTTTTATTTCAACCTGCAATAGGTTAAATATGTTGTTCTGTCTTACCCCATTCCTCTTAATGAGATTACACCCCTGGATTTACACAGCTCCCGTTACAATAAAACATTTTACACACTTTTATACACTGGTCCTTTGTTGGCGTTTTATGTATACAGCAGCATCTAATCTATACATAGATCACTGCTGGTTCTAGTGATGTGGAAATATGTTTCTCCATCACACTATACAAGAACAAAATTTGGGAAAACGCTGCAACAAAAATGAAAAACAGCCCAACATTGAAAGCTGAAATTGTCTCTATCCCTGCAGTCAAACCTCCTGAACCAGCAAATTGAATAATTAGGTAAACAACACTAAAAAGGACTGCATAGATTTGTACCATTAAATGACTTCAGCATTATGTGGGGCTATGAGTCTGAATCTGCTATTACAATAATGTCATGCAACTAAATACTGTCACCATCTGTCTGAGTAATGTGCTACATGGGCTTTAGTGAATAATGCGTTGCAAGCATTGTGGTTCAATGTGGTTCGTCTTCCACGCCAGTGCTTCTCAAAGCTGTGCCCAAGGGCAGAGTTGTGCCTGTAAGATCAACTGACATGATCTGGAATTGTGCAACACTGAAGTAGCAGTGGAGGAATTCGTCATTATAATCTGCTACTCTGCTCTCAGTCTCTGCTTGTGGTGCCATTTGATAAATATGGATTTTCCTATCATTTTATTTTACAAGTAATTTAATACCAAGAGAGAAATAATTATCATGTCCTCAGACCTTATGAGAAATGCACAAGAGATGCAACAATTATTCTGTGAGCCTCAATGAAACATTCATTGATCAATGAATCTCCCTATTTGGAGCCTCGTGTAGCTAGATCCTCAGAAACGAGTGTTTTCTTTGCACATTGCTAGACCAGGAGAAATGGCAAAATCTAATGAACGGCTTTTATCCTGAAATAAATTTTGTAATCATTTGAACACACACACACACACACACACACATATATATAATGACTTTTTTTTTTTTTTGCATTTACACAAAAGGTTTAAATGATTACAAAACAAATTTATTTCAAAATATTTTGGACAAAATCCCTTCTTCAGCTGTGTAGAAAGAAAAGTAAACAGTGCAGTAAACTTGTTATTTGAAGACTTTATTTTAGTTTTCAATGCATGAAATTGCTTGCTGATAGCAAAAACACCTGTGTGCATCACACAACACTGCCTGCTACACCCGTATGCATCACACAACACTGCCTGCTACACCCGTGTGCATCGCACAACGCTGCCTACTACACCCGTGTGCATCACACAACACTGCCTGCTACACCCGTGTGCATCACACAACACTGCCTGCTACACCCGTGTGCATCGCACAACGCTGCCTACTACACCCGTGTGCATCGCACAACACTGCCTGCTACACCCGTGTGCATCACACAACACTGCCTGCTACACCAGTGTGCATCACACAACACTGCCTGCTACACCCGTGTGCATCCCACAACACTGCCTGCTACACCCGTGTGCATCCCACAACACTGCCTGCTACACCTGTGTGCATCCCACAACACTGCCTGCTATACCGTGTGCATCACACAACACTGCCTGCTGCACCCGTGTGCATCCCACAACACTGCCTGCTACACCCGTGTGCATCACACAACACTGCCTGCTACACCCGTGTGCATCACACAACACTGCCTGCTACACCCATGTGCATCCCACAACACTGCCTGCTACACCCGTGTGCATCCCACAACACTGCCTGCTACACCCGTGTGCATCCCACAACACTGCCTGCTACACCCGTGTGCATCCCACAACACTGCCTGCCGCCGTGTGCATCCCACAACACTGCCTGCTGCACCTGCAGGTGCATCCACAACACTGCCTGCTACACCCATGTGCATCCCACAACACTGCCTGCTGCACCCGTGTGCATCCCACAACACTGCCTGCTACACCCATGTGCATCCCACAACACTGCCTGCTACACCCGTGTGCATCCCACAACACTGCCTGCTACACCCGTGTGCATCACACAACACTGCCTGCTGCACCCGTGTGCATCACACAACACTGCCTGCTATACCGTGTGCATCACACAACACTGCCTGCTATGTCCGTGGACAAAAAGCTTTGAGGAGCCCCGTTCTGCACCATGTGAAATGACCTGAGAGTAAACACAACTCAGCCTCAATTCTTGTTCATCAGTAAACGAATGCTTGTGCCCAGTTTCCATCACACAGATGGACGTAGTGAAGCCTAACAAAACAAAGGGTAAGTGACTGACAGGGTGATACTGAGGCTTCCTGGCTATATTAGCCTCCTCTGTAATTTGCATAATGTATGCTGTTTGCTTCCTAAATGGGTGTTGGAATGACAGCTGTTTTCACATTGCCACTGCGGGGGGGGGGGGGTTGTAGCAGCTGTTTCTTGTCATCGAGACTGCAAACAAAGCAACAAACATGAGCCGTTTTATTATTTAAGCAGTTTACTGATTTCATACCAGAACTATTTCAGAGCTCAATTAGGCTTCTATCAGCTTTGCATTGTTTTATTAAATAGAACACCCTATTCACAAAGCTTTAAGGACAATTTAAAGGACTTTTTTAAAGACAGTTTATTTGAAAAGTGTTTATAAATCTCATGTTGGATTGAAAAGGAATTAGAAAAATGAGAATACATTTCTAACCCAGATGAAGATTTTATGAAGCGCAAACTTTAGAATTAATTAAAATGGACTTTCCAAAACAGCCCTTAACAAAACACTGCTCAAGATTAGTGAAAATTACCCATAATAAGTATATAGATAATGCAGATTGTAATATAGATAGTGCAGAGTGTAATATAGATAATGCACATTCTAATATAGATAATGCAGATTGTAATATAGATAATGCAGATTGTAATATACAGTGGCTCTCAAAAGTATTCACCCCCCTTGGACTTTTCGACATTTTATTGTGTTACAACATGGAATCAAAATGGATTTAATTAGGAGTTTTTGCCACTGATCAACACAAAAAAAGTCCATAATGTCAAAGTGAAAAATAAAATCTACAAATTGTTCTAAATTAATTACAAATACAAAACAGAAAATAATTGATTGCATAAGCATTCACCCCCTTGAGTCAATATTTGGTAGAGGCACCTTTGGCAGCAATTACAGCCATGAGTCTATTTGGATAAGTCTCTACCAGCTTTGCACATCTGGACACTGCAATGTTTGCCCATTCTTCTTTGCAAAATTGCTCAAGCTCCGTCAAGTTGGATGGGGACCTTTGGTGAACAGCAATTTTCAACTCTTTCCACATATTCTCAATTGGATTGAGGTCCGGGCTTTGACTGGGCCACTCCAGGACATTGACCTTTTTGTTTTTAAGTCACTCCAGTGTGGCTTTGGCTGTATGTTTGGGGTCATTGTCCTGTGTGGCAATGTGCCCCGCCCCTGTGTGCATATTATGTGTTGTATGTTGCGTGCGTGTGTTAAATGTTGGTGTATAGATTGGTACACGGGATATAAACGGGTCTGTGTTTCACGTGTGATTTAAAAAGTGTAGATTTGTATTTAGGCACGAGGAGAGCACAAATCACTTCACGTGCTGGTTAAATGTAATATGTGAGCACGGGGTTGCACAGAATTAATTCACGTGCTGGGATTCAAGTGAATAATTAATTAGTAATTGAATCCCAGCACAAACAGTATATATAGACACATTTTCTGTCACTCGTGGTTGGGTGTTCGGTGAGTGGAGAACGGGAGAGAGAGAAGGAGAAAATAAAACAAAGTAAGAACGTAAATAGTGTTTTCACTCACCGTGTTTGTTCGTCTGTCTGTTTAAGTGTTTAGTACGTTTTGTTTGTCTATTTATTTTGGCGCAAGTGCCGTGTCCCGTGTTTTGTGTTTAAAACCTTTTATTTTCTGTTCTGTTCTGTTTAATTATTAAATGCAGAGCGCAATCACGCGCCCAGCTTCACCAAACCCCAAATCTCTGTCTGTTTATTTCCTGCATCTGGTCTGACTCCACCCACTCCGGCCGTCTTTGTGACACGTGGTGTCCTGCGTGGGATCTACAGCGCCTCCAGGACTCAGGCCAGAGCAGGAACCGCATTTTTTGAAAAAAAAAAAAAAAAAATTTTTGTTGGATTACAAAAAAAATATATATATAAATAAATAAAATGGGATGGAAGGAGGATAAAGAGGTGAAGGACAGGGAGGAGGAGTGCCGCCTAAGGGCCAGACATCCACGGCGATTTAACAAGCCAACGCCAGGGTGCCTCCTCTGCGACCAGGATCATCTGTTCGCCAACTGTCCCTTCCGCAGTTATGAGGAGGAGCCGGAGGGTCCACAGCCCAAGTGGGAGGAGCCTGAGCGTCCACAGCCCAAGTGGGAGGAGCCTGAGCGTCCACAGCCCAAGTGGGAGGAGCCTGAGCGTCCACAGCCCAAGTGGGAGGAGCCTGAGCGTCCACAGCCCAAGTGGGAGGAGCCTGAGCGTCCACAGCCCAAGTGGGAGGAGCCTGAGCGTCCACAGCCCAAGTGGGAGGAGCCTGAGCGTCCACAGCCCAAGTGGGAGGAGCCCGAGCGTCCACAGCCCAAGTGGGAGGAGCCCGAGTATCCTACGCCTGAGTGGGAGGAGCCCGAACGTCCTACGCCTGAGTGGGGGGAGCCCGAACGTCCACAGCCCAAGGGGGGGGAGTCGGTGCGTCCACAGCCCAAAAGGGAGGAGTCGGTGCGTCCACAGCCCAAAAGGGAGGAGTCGGTGCATCCACAGCCCAAAGAGAGGAAAGTCGGGGCTTCCATAACCCTAGGAACCAAGCTGCCAGCAGAGGGAGAATGCCTGCTGGTCCCACCTCCACCAGCCGAGGGAAAATGCCTGCTGTCCCCATCTCCACCAGCAGAGGAAGAATGTTTGCTGGTTTCCCCTTCCGAGGCAGAGCCGCACCAGTCCCCTGCAAGAGAGGCAGAGCAGCACCAGTCCCCTGAAAAAGGGGGAGACTACACGCTGCTCCCACCTCCGTCGTCAGGAGACTACACGCTGCTCCCACCTTCACCGGCAGGAGCAGAGCAGCCGGAGCTGTCTCTGCCTCCGCCACCTTCACCGGCAGGAGCAGAGCAGCAGGAGCTGCCTCTGCCTCCGCCACCTCCACCGCTTCCTCCATTAGGAGCAGAGCAGCAGGAGCTGCCTCTGCCTCCACCACCGCCAGGAGCAGAGGAGCAGGAGCTGCCTCTGCCTCCACCACCGCCAGGAGCAGAGGAGCAGGAGCTGCCTCTGCCTCCGCCACCTCCACCGGCAGGAGCAGAGCAGCAGGAGCTGCCTCTGCCTCCGCCATGTCCACCAGCAGAGGGTGAATGCCTGCTGGTATCACTTCCCCCACCAGCAGAGGATGAATGCCTGCTGGTATCACTTCCCCCACCATCACGAGGAGAGGAGCGGGAGCTGCCTCTCCCTTCACCAGAAAGACCAGGACGTGAAGCTGGCGGCCCTCAGCAGCCCTTGCATAGGCTGCTGAGGGAAGCATGGGGAAGAACCGCCTGGCCGCAGAGGCCGAGAAGAGGGCCAACACCCGCACCCCGGCTGGTCCTGACTCCCTGCCACGCTTCACCCAAGGATGCCTGTCTGGCATCGCCTGGGGCTGCCTGCCGCTCCGCATCGCCTGGGGCTGCCAGTTGCTCCGCATCGCAGCAGGAAGTACTGTGGCCGGAACCCCACCAAGGGGAGCTGCCCCACGGGCGAAGGTGGAGGAGGTCCGGAGACCGGCTCCCACTGCAGCAGTTTCGCTGCGGAGATCGTGGGGGGGAGGTCAGGAGACCTGCTCCCACTGCAGCAGTTTCGCTGCCGGAGATTGTGGGGGAGGTCCGGAGACCTGCTCCCACTGCAGCACTGGTGCTGCAGAAGATACTGTGGCCGGAGTCCTGGAAGAGGGAGCTGCCGGCTACAAAGAAGAGGGGAGGTCAGGAGACCATTCCCCAAGCAGCTTTTCCGCTGCCAGGACTGCCCCGGCTGAAGGAGTCAGTCTGGGAGCTGTCCGCACGTCTGCTGACAGCATGGCCAGTAGCAGCCTGGCTACTGGCAACATTGCCACCTGTGGGCCCCTGGAAGCCTCCCTTCCCAGCCCGAGACTTTGGCCTGGACTGCTGGATTTTTAAGGGGGGAGGTGGCCGTTGAGGCCATGTGTGCTTTGCACAGGGGGTATATGTGGCAATGTGCCCCGCCCCTGTGTGCATATTATGTGTTGTATGTTGCGTGCGTGTGTTAAATGTTGGTGTATAGATTGGTACACGGGATATAAACGGGTCTGTGTTTCACGTGTGATTTAAAAAGTGTAGATTTGTATTTAGGCACGAGGAGAGCACAAATCACTTCACGTGCTGGTTAAATGTAATATGTGAGCACGGGGTTGCACAGAATTAATTCACGTGCTGGGATTCAAGTGAATAATTAATTAGTAATTGAATCCCAGCACAAACAGTATATATAGACACATTTTCTGTCACTCGTGGTTGGGTGTTCGGTGAGTGGAGAACGGGAGAGAGAGAAGGAGAAAATAAAACAAAGTAAGAACGTAAATAGTGTTTTCACTCACCGTGTTTGTTCGTCTGTCTGTTTAAGTGTTTAGTACGTTTTGTTTGTCTATTTATTTTGGCGCAAGTGCCGTGTCCCGTGTTTTGTGTTTAAAACCTTTTATTTTCTGTTCTGTTCTGTTTAATTATTAAATGCAGAGCGCAATCACGCGCCCAGCTTCACCAAACCCCAAATCTCTGTCTGTTTATTTCCTGCATCTGGTCTGACTCCACCCACTCCGGCCGTCTTTGTGACACCTGCTAGAAGATGAATGTTCTCCCAAGTCCCAGGTCTCTTGCAGACTTCAGCAGGTTTTCCTCCAGGATTTCTCTGTACTTTGCTGCATCCATTTTGCCCTCTATCTTCACAAGCTTTCCAGGCCCTGACGCAGAGAAGCATCCCCATAGCATGATGCTGCCACCACCATGCTTCACGGTAGGGATGGTGTTCTCAGGATGATGTGCAGTGTTAGGCTTGCGCCAAACATGGCGCTTAGCATTGGGACCAAAAAGCTCTATTTCGGTTTCATCAGACCATAGAATCTTCTTCCACTTGGTCTCAGAGTCTCCCACATGCCTTCTGGCAAACTATAGCTGAGATTTTATGTGAGTTCTTTTTTCAACAACGGCTTTCTTTTTGCCACTCTCCCATAAAGGCCAGTTTTGTGAAGCACCCGGGCTATTGTTGCCGTATGCACAGTGTCTCCCAGCTCAGAAGTGGAAGACTGTAACTCCTTTAGAGTTGCCATAGGCCTCTTGGCCTCCCTGACTAGTGCCCTTCTCGCCCGGATACTCAGTTTTTGAGGACGGCCTGTTCTAGACAGATTCACAGTTGTGCCATATTCTCTCCATTTCTTAATAATGGACTTTACTGTGCTCCTGGGGATATTCAATGCCTTGGAAATGTTCTTATATCAATACCCCTGATTGGTGCTTTTGAAGAACCTTATTCCGGATTTGCTTTGAATGTTCCTTCGTCTTCATGATGTAGTTTTTGTTAGGAAATGTACTAACCAACTGTGGGACCTCCCAGAGACAGGTGTATTAACCTGAAATCATGTGAAACACCTTAATTGCACACAGGTGGATGCCATTCAACTAATTATGTGATTTCTAAAGACAATTGGTTGCACCAGAGCTTATTTAGGTGTGTCATAGCAAAGGGGATGAATACTTATGCAATCAATTATTTTCTGTTTTATATTTGTAATTAATTTAGAACAATTTGTAGATTTTATTTTTCACTTTGACATGGACTTTTTTTGTGTTGATCAGTGGCAAAAACTCCTAATTAAATCCATTTTGATTCCATGTTGTAACACAATAAAATGTGGAAAAATCCAAGGGGGGTGAATACTTTTGAGAGCCACTGTAGATAATGCACATTCTAATATAGATAATGCACTTTCTAATATAGATAATGCAGATTGTAATATAGATAATGCAGATTCTAATATAGATAATGCAGATTGTAATATAGATAATGCAGATTGTAATATAGATCATGCAGATTGTATTATAGATAATGCACATTCTAATATAGATCATGCAGATTTTAATATAGATAAATGTTAACCTATAGGTGGGGTTCAGGGGGCGGAGCTAGGCACCAACAACCTATCATCTGCTGTCATCAATTAAACCTACCTTATTTAAACATTAGTCACCTCTACCTCGCTGTCTTGTGTTTTTTCGTTTTGGCTTAAACCTAAGCGATTTCCGACTTCGGAATTCTTGGACCATAGAGTAGTCGATTGTGGAGAATTGGCGGTAACTCTAAAATCCAGAGATCCCAGACTGCTTAAAAATCTTACATTAGGGGAGTTTGTCCTTGCTTTCTCCATATTCAGAGATGTGTTATGCTCGGTATATCCTAACCGCAGAGCTGAATTGGAATCTTACTAATATTACATCGTGGAGCTGTCTGTCAGATACGGAGGGACTATGTTTTATGAGTATCATAAAGCATTCTCTGCAAAAGCAGCAGCGATATTGGCAGCAGATAATCACATCATCAATTGGGCAAAACCTGATCCAGATCTATTTAATAGAATTTTGGTGGTTTAAGGGCTAATGCATGTGGGGTCTGCGCTTCAACAGCTCATTCAACAGCCCTCTGCCCTAAAGCTGCAATTGCATCAACTTCTAAAGCACCGGTTTCGCCGCTAATTCATACAGATCTTCAGTAACTAATCCTATACATTCTTCAGCTCCCTCGATCAATCTACAAGGAAAGACAAATACGGGCGCAGTATCAGATTTTCAGGAGGAAGACAAATCTGCAACAATTTCAATACTGGCTTCTGTTCGAATAGGCAATGCAATTTTATCCACATGTGCAGCAATTGCAGTGACGCTCACGCTAATACAATCTGCCCTTTAAAACGCAAGTGACTTTCCCCGATGCTCACCGTCTTTACTCCTATAAACATCCTGGCGTTATCAAGTAAATTACAGAATCATCCCGACAGTAACTTAATTAATTACCTGATCGACGGATTAAAAAATGGTTTTCAACCGGTCTTACTCAAATTCCTTCTTCCTCGTTCCAAAGCAAAAATCTTTATTCAGCGACTCAAGATCCTCAATCAGTGCAGTCTCTCATCGAAAAAGAAATTAAAAAAGGATTTATAGTCGGTCCATTTTTAGCTCCTCCTTTTCCAATATATAGAATTAATCCTATCGGCATTGCCACGAGGAAAATGTCAGGAAAAAAGCGTCTCATTATTGATTTATCAGCACCACGGGGGTCAAGCACCAGCAGCATTAACTCATTAATTCCCCAAGATCAATTTTCCCTGCATTACATCACTATTGCAGACGCAATACATTCAATTAAATTAGCAGGTCGTGGTTCCTGGTTAGCAAAAGCAGATATATCAGACGCATTTAAAGTAATGCAATCCATCCTTCTCTCCGTCACCTGTTTGGTATATGCTGGGAAGGGAAGTTTTATTTTGCCACTCAATTGACTTTCGGCTGCCGTAGCAGCCCGAAGATATTTGATACCCTGTCGGAAGCATTATGCTGGATCCTTCTTAATGTCTATCATGTCCCGTTCTTGCTCCACTTGCTGGACGATTTTTTAGTAATTTCTCCTCCTTCAGATGCACCAGCAGAAGCGATTTCCAATCTTAAAAGTTCCGCTTTCAGAAGAAAAAATCAATCGGTCCCCTTCATTCTTTGGAATTCCTTGGAATCATTCTAGATACAGAAAAGTTTGAAGCCCGCCTGCCTGAGTCTAAACTTAACCATATTCGTTTGCTCATTCAGGATTTTCAGATCAGTAAAACGATTAAAAAACGGGCACTGCTTTCATTGCTGGGTTACTTTAATTTTGCAATACGTATCATTCCACAGGGGAGGACGTTTATATCTCGGCTGCTAGCGCTGGCATCAACAGCAAAAAATCTGGACTCCTATTTAAATATCTCTTCAGAAGCTAGGAAAGATATTAAAATGTGGTCTGCGCTTATTCAGCACTGGAAGGGTCTCTCTATGTTTTATGATGATTTCATTTCAGCTTCTCACGATATGGCTTTATTTACTGATGCCTCATCTCTGGGATTCGGAGGTCTATTTAATAATCAATGGTTTTGCAGTACATGGCCTGAGGAAATCGAGAACATATCTCCTCATCTAAAATCCACAGCTCTGCTAGAGATATACCCAATAGTAGCAGCTGCCCAGCTATGGGGTCATCTCTGGTCTAAGAAATCAATACTATTTTACTGTGATAATTCAACTACAGTGCATATTATAAATAAAGGACGTTCTTCCTCCGCTCTTATAATGCAATTGCTGCGGCGGCTAGTATGGATTTCAGTCTCTAATAACTTCCTAATACAAGCTCGCCACCTACCGGGCATTTTTAATAATGCAGCTGATGCTCTTTCCGTTTACAGATTTCCAAATTCCACAGTTTGCTGCCCTCAGCTCTGCAATATCCAGCAGCAACGCCACAGTTCAATCAGCTGATTTTCAACTAAATCCAACTATTAATAAACTTCTTAATTCAGCTCAAGATTACATGGCATCAGCACTTGCCCCATCTACCAGATCCTCGTACTCTACAGGTTGGGCATGTTATGTAACTTTTTGTTTACAAAGCAGGATTAATCCTACTCCATTCAACCAGGACTGGATCACGGCGTTCATAGTGCATGCAAAGGACTCTCTACATCTGGCACCAGCTACAATCAGACTATATTTGTCAGGAATTCAGCATCAATTTCGCTTGATGTCCATCAATTCCCCAACTCTATTATCAATTCCAGCGGTTCGTCTCCTTTTACGAGGAATTTCCAAGTGCTCTCCGGCTCCTTCTTCTGCTCGCCTGCCTATTTCTATAGACATTCTCAGTAAATAGATTTCAATTCTCCGCCACGGCTGTTTTTCTCCATTTGATGATTTAACTATGGAAGTCATATGTCTATCTGCATTTTTTGGATTTTTGAGATGTTCTGAATATACAGTTCCTTCTATTGCCAGCTTTCCTACCCTAGGTATCCGCTGCAGTGACCTCAAGCTCATCCCAGATTCTCATTTCATCTTATTTCTTCGCATTTCAAAAACAGATCAACTGCGGCAAGGACAATGTATTCAGCTTTCTAAGATCAACTCTCCTCTGTGTCCCTTCACTTCCATGTTGAAGTACATTGCAGCCATTTCATCCTCCGACCCTTTGTTTATCAATTCAAGCCGGTCCATTGTATCAAGGCATTGGTTTTCAACACACCTTTCCACTGTGGTATCCAGAGCAGGTCTTCCTTCGCAATTCTACACTCCTCATTCATTTAGAATAGGGGCAGCCACTTCAGCATAAAAAGCCAACATTAACCAGCATTTAATTAAAAATATGGGGCGCTGGACTTCATCAGCAGTTGAAAGTTATATTCGTTCTTCATCATCTGAAATATCCTCTGCACATCAGTCCATTGCTAGTATGTCTGGAGTGGGGACGACCTTTCTGCCTGAGCCACCAAAGATTTCCCCCTAAGAAATAAAATTAAAGAAAGGGGTTTTTTTTCTTTCCACTGTGCAGAGGGTCTTCACATAGTCATTAGGGTACAGTCTACTAACCCCTTTGTCACGTTAAGTGTTTGTTTTCTTTTCGTCTAAATGTTTTCTCTTTTTCTTCTTTCTTATGCATTGGCGGTTCTCTCTTTTTTTCTTCATGTTGCGTCAGCGAGGGCCGGGGTCCATCTTTTGGGGGTTAGTGATTCCACTTTCTCCAACCCTTTGTTAAGCTCCCTTCATTTACCTCATAGAGGAGGGTTCTCCATGAGTCAGAGGGGACCCCCGGCCAAACCCTTCCATCTGCATGTATGTTTCTTTTGGGATTCTTCTTTCAGGTCTGATGCCTCTATGTGAGGGTCCCCAAGCGGTGGCATCCCTCGTGTTTGTCGGGTCTCCTCAAAGACGGTGGCCCCTCTCCTGTTTGTCGGGTCTCCTCAGCGACGGAACCCCCTTCTATTATGTTGGGCTTTGAAGAGGCGGAACACCACGCATTATATGTTTTAACAAATACTAACTTTATGTTTTCTTTCGGTTCGCGAGCCGCTTCGTATGTCGGGTCACCTCAGGCGGTGCCCCTCTTGGTATGTCGGGTCACCTCAAAGACGGTGGCCCCCCTCCTGTTTGTCGGGTCTCCTCAGCGACGGAACCCCCCTACTGTATATGTTGGGTCAGGAAGAGCTGGAACCTCTTTTGTGTTATTAATACTAATTCATGTTTTCTTTCCGGTTCGCGAGCCTCTTCGTATGTCGGGTAACCTCAGAGACGGTGCCCCTCTCGTATGTCGGGTCACCTCAAAGACGGTGGCCCCCCTCCTGTTTATCGTGTCTATCGATCAAGTAAATGTTGGGCCTGGAAGAGGCGGAGCCCCTCTCTCCATGTGTATATGTTTACTAACTCTGTCAATAAACACTATCAGGTGGCATAGCTCCGCCCCGTGAATGCACATTCTAATATAGATCATGCAGATTGTATTATAGATAATGCACATTCTAATATAGATCATGCAGATTGTAATATTGCTGTATTTTTACAAAGTGCTTCAATCTGCAGCATGTCTTACTTCATGTAGTGCTCTGTCAAGTTGAGGAATTGGAATCCTTGGTCGGGTTTGTGACTGCTGAATAAGAGACTGGATTCTTGATCCTCAGGTCTTTGTCCCCCTCACCCTAACCTATCAATTTACCTACCTGTCAACCGAATTTGTAGAAGGTAAATCTATATAATAAATACAATATTCTGTGTTTGGAGAGAGTCAGGATGCTTTATACTGCTATAGCAAGACGATCAATAAGAAATACAATATTATGTAGTTTATATCGTTTCTTTATTTGCATCAGTGCAGCATCAGTACAGTTTTAAAAAAAACATTTTTGGACCTTCAATAAAACTACTAGGTTTTAAAGACAATTGTTCAAACTTCAAGACTAGAACGCACTGTTGTACATTTAGTATGTAAAGATAGGACATTTCTTCAGGAAAACTTAACTAACATTCTCAATAAGTAATACAATATTTGTTGAGAGTTATGTGCCTTTGAAAGTGAATTATTTTCATTTAAAAAGGTGATTTTGACTTTGAGAAGCTGGACGTGCCAAAAGGACAACTGAATTGCCATGTTCGCCTTTGTTTAATTAACCGATCATTTGAGAATATGGTAATAAGGTGCCATGAAGATTTGAGAACACACCCCTGTAATACAATGGACCTATCATAAGTGACATTTAAACAAGACTGTGTTTATTTATTGGATCTTAATGATTATGTGTGTGATTGGCAGTATTGAATTACCTTCCCATTTTCTCCTGGAGATTTAAACTTTGTGAGTCTATGCTGTGCTCTCTCTTCTAAAAACAATGGCTCTAGGCTGCTGTTCACTCTCTCTCCTCTCCATCACCAAGTGCATTCCGTCTGTATTATAATTGCACGCTGTCTCTCCTCTCTATCACCAAGTGCATTCCGTCTATATTATAATTGTACGCTGGCTCACTGCTGGGGTTGTGTTAGGACCCTGTCGTTCTGTATTGAGTTGAACTCGTATCAGTCTACAATAACAGTACGGCTGGTCTAGTTGTTTGTGCTGGGGTTGTGTAAGGACCCTGGCATTCTGTATTGAGTTGAACTCGTATCAGTCTGCAATAACAGTACAGCTGGTCTAGTTGTTTGTCTTTTCTCCTGCACTAAAATACTCCAGCTGGAACAACCCAAGTACACATCACACCCAGCAGTGTTTACAACAAACCCATTTCTTCAGCTTTGCTCTATCCTGTGAGCTGTGATATATTTCTCACCCTAAATATGTTTGTTTTTTTGTTTGTCTTTTTACTTTTTATAAATGACCATCATTTTGTAGCAGTAAATCATCTTATATGATTTATTTATTTTGTTAGTTATTTTACCATTACCGTTTTTGATGTGTTGCTTCTCTGAGATTCTCTCACTGCGTTCACTGCTCCAGCAGGTACCTGCAGGCTGGTGCCCACGACACCCACCTGTGCAGAGCTGACAGATTTCCAGTAAAGTTAGACAGGGCAGAGGGTTAGGGTTATGTTTATGGTTAGGGTTAGATTATTTGTAGCTTGGGTACCAGGCGTTGCTTCTCTGAGATTCTCTCACTGCGTTCACTGCTCCAGCAGGTACCTGCAGGCTGGTGCCCACGACACCCACCTGTGCAGAGCTGACAGATTTCCAGTAAAGTTAGACAGGGCAGAGGGTTAGGGTTATGTTTATGGTTAGGGTTAGATTATTTGTAGCTTGGGTACCAGGCGTTGCTTCTCTGAGATTCTCTCACTGCGTTCACTGCTCCAGCAGGTACCTGCAGGCTGGTGCCCACGACACCCACCTGTGCAGAGCTGACAGATTTCCAGTAAAGTTAGACAGGGCAGAGGCAGCTTCTTTTCTTGGTTACAGTACATTTCTACAGTGCTGCTATTTGAAGTCAGTGTCATTGCTTCTGTTTGCAAAGTGAACCTCCCGACAGACACAGCTTGTACAAGTACTGTATGTATATTATAACTGAGTGTGTGTATTTAATGGGGATAAAATGTTGATTTCATATCATAAATGCATGTCAACCGTTCAACTGCTTGTAATTAATAAACCTAAGGGCACAACATAACTTGAGTAAAACAGGAGATGTCTGTGTCAGCTTCATTTTGCAGACTTTCCACAACATATTTACGGCAACAAATGTAAATATAAATTAAATATATTTTTATGTTTTACATATACGTACTGTGGTTGTCAATTTCAGCCTCAAAATAAAATACAATTATAAATCATAAATATGTTTAATTTTGTCTGAAACTTGCTTCATTACTAGAAAAAAAAACTATCTAAAATAAATTGATTTCATATTTTAAGAATGGTTAAAGTTTGTTATATTGCTGGTGATAACCAAAGTTATATTTCTGACCATAGACTTCCAACCAAAATAGTGTATTTACAATAATTGTGTGAAACCTTTTGACTTTAAACACAGAGCACTGTACATGTTGTGCATACCCACACGACAAGACTCGGCTGCACTTCATTAGTCGTGCCACCAGGTGGCAAAAGAGAGCAGAAAATGCATTAAACAAAACAGCAGGGAGCGCTGTGCACATAAAGACTAAACTTTAAAGACAATTCAGGTTATGTATTATCACGTTTGCAGCTTGTTCAGAATGCAGCTGCAGGGTTCTCCCTAGAACAGTGGAACAGGCTCATAACTCCTGTGCTGGCCTCCCTGCACTGGCTGCCAGTGCGTTTTAGAATTGATTTTAAAATCTTACTATTGACATATAAAGCACTAAATGGCTTGGCACCTGGTGGCCTTTTGTGCCTCCCAAAGGTAATATTGTAAAGGAGAGGAGAAAGTGCATTCAGTTATAATGCCTCCAGATTGTGGAACTCGTCGCCCTTCTTTCTTAGAGAGGCTGCTTCTGTCAACATTTTAAGATTAAAGACTTATTTACTTATAAATATAATTGTTGTTATCTATTTTATTGGCTTATTTTTTAAATGTTGTGTTTTATCATGCTTATTAATTTCCTGTTTTTTTCAGTTGTTTATTTTGATTTTTTTTTTATTTATTTATTGATATTATTATTTATTGTTACTTTGTAATTTTTTGTACTTCTTGATATTGCATACTTCTCCCTGTTATAACGACATGTAAAGCACTTTGAGATACTGAGCTATGAAAAAGCTATATAAGTAAAATACATTGCAATATATATATATATATATATATATTGTGCATTGTGTCAGAACGCTGCTAAACTGCACATGGTTTGGAGGTATGCTGTGATGGTTAATGGATTGTTCACGCTCGTTCAAATGGGGGGGGTTATACTTATTGTACTAAAACCAATATAGCAGGCTGTATAAATACCCCACAAAACACACACCCTCTTTTTAACCGTACAGATGATCAGTCCAGCAAGAATCTCAAATGATCCGCAGCACCTTTATTAATGTAAACATGTATTTATACTTCCGGCACAGTACTTGTACTCTTCCAGCTATGATTCACTCCTCTGACTCTAAGTGTTTTGTATTACTTCCAGCTATGCGTCACTCCTCTGACTCTAAGTGTTTTTTATTTTGTGTTTGTTCATACATGCAAGAAAGGTGGACAAATGCAAACTCAGAGCGTTGAACTTAATAATGCACTGAAGTCCAACCATCATCGAAAGCACAGCAGTATATATAGTGTTAGATGACACACATCTTGCTATATAATCGGGGGTGTGGAAAATCAAAGTCAGACAGAGTACATGTTATGCACAGTTGTCAACTTGCATGCTGTGAAAATACAGCCGGTCAGTGTTTTTTTCTTTATTATGGCTTTAGCCGGGACGTATCTAATGTGTCCAAAGCCTCTTGGGCAGATCAGGGACAACATTTAAAAGGCAAGGTCCTAGAGGCTACCGAAATGTAAATGTAAAACAAACTATCACCTAATTAAACCAATAAAGACCTCCAATTTCAAAAAGAAACTGATCAGCGTTGTATCTCAAATTGAATTTCACATGAGCAAGGGTTTATTGTATTAATGAACACAGCTTTAGGGGTATGTCTGTTACTGATAGGGGAGAAGCCGGGCTGACACTTCAGCCATCCTGAGTCAGCTTCAGCTTTTTATCTTGCTTATATTGTGTTTTGTTCTACTTGCGGAACTACTCGGTAGGAGATAGAGAGCACCCCTTGTTTTTTTATTAGGACTTATGAGAGTGTTGTTGCTTTGACTATTAAAGTCTGTCTTGTGTGAAACTATACCATCACTGGTACCCTAGCGGGGGGTTAATGCTTCTCAAAGAATTTGACTAGATTCTGTTAGTATTGCTACTAATTATCACTGCTTCGCCTTTTTATAGAGGTGCACCTGACCAAAGCTTTGAAATCCATGTTCTTATCTCTTATTCGCATTAGCTACATTATTACTAGGCCCTCTGTTTTTAATTGGGGAAATGCATCTTGGGAAATGCACCATGCTGTACTGTAGATAAAGAGCCTCACTCCCATAGGCCATGCATGTCCACAATTACAGTACAAAAGAAGACTGGGAAGGAGATAGTTGCTAAAGCTAATAAGAGAGTTTAAAGGCCTGGTAAGCACTCTGTTAAAATGTGGTCACCTTTATCTAAACAACTGCATTCCAAGCAGTTTCTCTGAAGGCAAGTTTTAAACCTCTTAGAACAGCTTATAAAAATAGTCACATCAGCTAAACACAGGACAGAATAGCTGGCAAATCCAGCATCACATTCAGCTAATTAACCCTGAGAGGCGAATCAGGTACCAAATAATGCTTTAGTATTTACCAGTATCATAATATACTGCTTTAGTATCATATGAAACAGTGTGCCTTTCATACTGCAGTTCTAGTATTGCGGCTGGTTCCTGATTACTTTAACAATAACCTTCAAGAGAATTAAATTGCCGTGGTCTGGCAGCAGAATGGAGCAGCATGGTGGTACCGGAGAGAGCAGCAGTGTGCTATATGCGAGCCATGTCTCTGCACTGATAAGAAACCAATCCAGGATGCCTCTAACCTGATACCAGTGTGAGAGGCCCCCACTCTCAGCAGAAACACAGGGCTGAGCTGCTGAGTGATTTCTCTTCTGAGAGCTGCACCTTTTAGAGAGCACACTGCAGCACAGAGACTGGACCGCTTGTCAAGTCGGATGGCCACGTTTGTTTTATGATACTGTGGCGGAGTGTCCCGCCCCTATTTATTATTATTTGTATTTGTTTGCGGCGCGGATAAAAGCGCCGCGTCTTTTCTTATTGTTTTATAATTTAAAACCCTGTGAGGATGCGTGGCTGATCGCATCCTCACAGGATGCGATCAGCCACGGGGGCGGGACACTCCGCCACAGATACATTAAAATTAAAAGTGGGCTTGTTCCCTTTCAGAGTTCATTTAGGGGCTCACAAAACAGCGTAATAAATGCAGTAACTCACCTTTTCCAGTATGTGTTTGACTGGAGTTCTTCATTGGAACAGCATGACACCTGTTAATTATACAGCAGGACTTGACACTTGTGGTTTCTGACTGGTTTCTGACCAGCAAGGCTGATGACACACTATGATTGAGTGGGGTGGAGATACTAGCACCGCAGTCAATTAGAAAGCTTCAGGTATGATTGATGCCTGTTTCATTTGCTGCAATTTTCCTCCCCCAGACTCATTTTGTCAGGTTCTGGTCAGAAGCAAAGAATACATTGAAAATAATCCCATTACCAGGATTTCTGCTTAATATCTCTCATTATGAAAATGAAGCCACTACTCACCACAGTACAGCACTGCTAATGTAGCCATGCAACTGTCAAACAACTCAGACACTTTAGATTCATACTCGGAAACCAATACTACAAATACTCATTACAATGCATCTCTGGCCCTGACTTTCACTTAGAAAGGGACCACACAGTGTTTTAATGTTTATTTAGCAACGCTTTTTATCGTTTTGAAGTCCTAATGTATCATTTTAATTCTTGTTGCGCAATACTTATTTTATTATTGATTTTCAAATGATATGGGACGTCTGTGATGGGGTCAGGATTCAAGTACACTGTTGAAAAACTAAAACCAGATTGCTAATTTGCAAGGTGTATTTATTATTATGTGTTTACTTGTTATGTTTGCCATTATTGTGATGGAGGAGCTTGTGTACAGTACATAGTAAAGCATGATGAGATCAGCTAAGTAAAATGAGATCAATCACAGAAGACAATATATCTGCAAGACATACTATGTATTATTTGAGTGGTATTTGGGGATTGCAGGTATTTATTGTGATGGAGATTTGCTTGTGTACAAAAAAAAGAAAAGATTATTTTTCAATATATGCATAGAACATATCTTTGTCATAAAAAAAAATCTTCTTAAAAGCAAATGCTTTTCAACAAAACAGACAATAGCAAGTGTGTGCAATGTAATTTAAAAGCAGAGCTATGAGTTATTACTGAACGCGTTGTCTGCATGTACTGCTGTATAATATTAAATACAGTAAAAGTACACCAGATCTCAAAAAAATCCACATCACAAGCAACTCGAAAAATATATTCCCTTTGTTAAAATATTAAACTCTATCCTCTTACAGGATGATGTCCTATTGATTTTCTTTAAAAAGAAATACTATACTGGTTTATGTATAATAAAGCAGTAGGTTCTTTGTGTGCAAAAAATAGCAGGCAAGTGTTTACAAGACAAACAAAATACATCAGAGATATCTCACTACAAAGTCCTCTAAAGACACAGCAAGAAACAATACCCCTTTTTTAACAGCACGAAACTCGAAAAATATCTTCCCTATGTTGAGATAAAAGCACTGCCCTCTTACAGGACACATGAGATATACTTTTGCTTTACTTTTAACAAAATGCACAGACAAAGACTACAGTAATACTAGCAGTATGTTGTATACTGCTGGACCCTTCTCCCTGACACACCCTCGATTACATGTATACTGCTGGACCCTTCTCCCTGACACACCCTCGATTACATGTATACTGCTGGACCCTTCCCCCTGACACACCGTCGATTACATGTATACTGCTGGACCCTTCTCCCTCACACACCCTCGATTACATGTATACTGCTGGACCCTTCTCCCTGACACACCCTCGATTACATGTATACTGCTGGACCCTTCTCCCTCACACACCCTAGATTACATGTATACTGCTGGACCCTTCTCCCTCACACACCCTAGATTACATGTATACTGCTGGACCCTTCCCCCTGACACACCCTCGATTACATGTATACTGCTGGACCCTTCTCCCTGACACACCCTCGATTACATGTATACTGCTGGACCCTTCTCCCTGACACACCCTCGATTACATGTATACTGCTGGACCCTTCTCCCTGACACACCCTCGATTTACATGTATACTGCTGGACCCTTCTCCCTCACACACCCTCGATTACATGTATACTGCTGGACCCTTCTCCCTGACACACCCTCGATTACATGTATACTGCTGGACCCTTCCCCCTGACACACCCTCGATTACATGTATACTGCTGGACCCTTCCCCCTGACACACCCTCGATTACATGTATACTGCTGGACCCTTCTCCTGACACCCTCGATTATGTATACTGCTGGACCCTTCCACCTGACACACCCTCGATTACATGTATACTGCTGGACCCTTCCCCCTGACACACCCTCGATTACATGTATACTGCTGGACCCTTCCCCCTGACACACCGTCGATTACATGTATACTGCTGGACCCTTCCCCCTGACACACCCTCGATTACATGTATACTGCTGGACCCTTCTCCCTGACACACCCTCGATTACATGTATACTGCTGGACCCTTCTCCCTCACACACCCTCGATTACATGTATACTGCTGGACCCTTCTCCCTCACACACCCTAGATTACATGTATACTGCTGGACCCTTCCCCCTGACACACCCTCGATTACATGTATACTGCTGGACCCTTCTCCCTGACACACCCTCGATTACATGTATACTGCTGGACCCTTCTCCCTCACACACCCTCGATTACATGTATACTGCTGTGGGATTCAAACCCCTGAACTATTCCTGCTGTGGAACCACAGTGACCCTGCTTTCACAGACTCAGGCTGCGTAGTTGTTCTTTACCGCTCACTACATTGCAAAATTACGTCCCTGGCTCATCAGCCTTGAGAGTGTGTCAGCGGCTCCCTTTATACATGGATATTAGATTGCCACAGTCCTTGGTGGCATTTTAAGTATCTAGATTCTAATAAATTAAGGATGCATGTTAAGTAACGTCCTTTAAATCCTCTAATATTTGTGTACAGCCCTTAGTTTTAATGCAGATGGAAGCATGTGTAGTTGGGTCCCGAGGGGCTGTTGATTGTGTTAAATGCTCTCCAGTGATGTGGAAGTACTGCCTGTGCACTCAAGCTCATCCCTGCACAGCTGCATGAGCCTCCTGGGGTGAGGCGTCAGGCACCTCAAACATGAACATGTACCCAAAAGCAAAGCTGTGGCTAAACAAGCTAAGTGGGGAGACTGAAAACCAGCTGAAAACATCCCTATAATATGAAGCCTTCATTCATTTTGTACTGCATTGAGTATCATTAGCATTTATCAGTATTGGATCTTAAAGAATTATAATGTACACTGTCTGGCCTGTGTGTAATACCATGTTGGGTTACTGTTTGCCCTGATTGCTGCCTTGACATGATGGGGAACAAAGTGCTGGAAGGTGCCTCTAGGGATCTATTCAGGGACGTAGGCAAGAATCGGGATGTTGGTGCCTGTGACAGAGACACAATGATTCTTGGTGAAGAATCTCCCTCCTAACCTGTGAGGGCGCTGTGTAAAGGGAACAGAGTGCAGAGACAATTCATTCCCAGGGTTAGATGGAATTCGGTCATCTAGAAAGGGGGCGGAGCTACGGGAGGGAAACGATGTGGCAGCCGCGGATTGGAGGAGCGGTTGCACTAGTTAACCAAGGGGTCATGATTGACGGTACAAAAAGGGCCGTAGCAAAGTGATCTGTTTCTTGTTATGGTTAAACGCTAAACTGGAAGGAGACCTGTATTGTAATCGTGAGTGTTTTGTTTGTTTGTTGTGTCTAACCCAGGGAATAACAACAGAGCAATCCACGCTGTATTGCCTGTTAGCATTGTTATTGTTTGCTGTATTGGTGTCATCAGACCATTGGATTTACAAAGAAAATATCATTGCACCTGGATTATCGTGGTCTGTCTGTTCACTGATCACTGCTGCATTCCTGCACCTGCACCTGCACACTGTAAACCACTTTGCCACAGTGCGTCATTCAACTTCATCCGAAACATGCCCAATTGGATTGAGAGCTGAGGATTGTGCTGGCCAAGGAAGATGCCTGAAGTCTCTGTCATACTTCTCATGTCATTCACAAACAATTCTGGCATGGTGGATTGGAGCATTATCATCTTGAAGGCAGCCACTGCCATCAAGATACAAGTGTAATCAGTGCCTCCAGAGTAATCGGGGGCCCAGGGTACACCAGGAGAATATGCCCCACACCAGGTATACCAGGAGAACATACCCCACACCATGGGGACACCAGGTGAACATGCCCCACACCAGGGTATACCAGGAGAACATGCCCCACACCAGGGTATTTTGAAAAGCATTCCTTAAAACATACACTTTGTCTGTTCTGTCAAAAGGAATTTGCCCTTGCATGGGAAAACACTTGACTTGTAACTTCAAACACTGTACAGGCTTACTTATACTGTGTAAATCAACATCCCCCCACCCAACCAGTAACTTGTTATTTAGTAGAATGAAGACATTGGCAATAACTGGCCTGGGAAATCCACATATTTTTTTCTGTTCACATAGAAAGTGCTACCAGTATACTAATTTTGCATTATGAGGAGAGCAGCATGCACATTTCAAAAGAAAATATGATTGTGTGAGTTTGCATACATTTGCCCAATGAATAATGGATAAAGGTACATATGCCCCTTGTTCAGTAGCTGTGCTTATGAAAACACAAATGCAATTCTACATAGAGTATATTTGCACACATGTGTGATTCATGATGGCTGTGTAATCAAAATACAAATCTAAATCACAATGCTTTGCTTTGCCCTCCGGAACATTAGTGTGTAGATGCAGCACATTTGGCAGTAGCTCTCAGTAGAGGGGTGCACAGTGCAGCTCAGTGGTAAAGCTAGCCCGGGGTGACCAGGCCTTTCCTTTACTATGCCTCAGTAAGCTAAACAGATTGAGACAGCCAGTTATGCAAGTCAATTGGAGAATACAAACAGCCCTTTTGCTTTTGCTTATACACTGAATAAAAGATTGTAAAAAACAGCAAAAAACAGCCAACTTCAAGAGTTTTTGTGGTCTTCAAATATAACTTTTCTTTAAAGCATTTTCAATATTTGGGATTTCTTTTTCAGGTTTATATACAAGCCATTGTTTAAATATCTGTTTTCATTAATTATATATTTTTCTACATAATATTCCTAATATTTCTAGTGTTGAGATTTGTAGTTTTTGAGGTTGAATAACAATATTAAAACTAGAGAATGTGAGCAGAGAGTGGTGACAAAATTCCACTCACCGCTCATAATATCCTCCGCTCCGCTCACAGGCATTCAATCACAGGCATGAACACATCCCTCTAACAGCTCTGACATCCAATCACAGGCATGAACACACCCACTAACAGCTCTGACATTCAATCACAGGCATGAACACACCCCTCTAACAGCTCACAGGCATTCAATCACATGCATGAACACAGCCCTCTAACAGCTCTGACATCCAATCACAGGCATGAACACACCCACTAACAGCTCTGACATTCAATCACAGACATGAACACACCCCTCTAACAGCTCTGACATCCAATCACAGGCATGAACACACCCACTAACAGCTCTGACATTCAATCACATGCATGAACACACCCCTCTAACAGCTCTGACATCCAATCACAGGCATGAAAACACCCCTCTAACAGCTCTGACATCCAATCACATGCATGAAAACACCCCTCTAACAGCTCTGACATCCAATCACAGGCATGAACACACCCCTCTAACAGCTCTGACATCCAATCACAGGCATGAACACACCCCTCTAACAGCTCTGACATCCAATCACAGGCATGAACACACCCCTCTAACAGCTCTGACATCCAATCACAGGCATGAAAACACCCCTCTAAAAGCTCACAGATGCCTCCGCTCAGCTCTGCAAAGGTTACAATGCAGGGCCACAGCACTTCAATAAACTGCTTTCTAGAAGACGGTTTTCCTGCAAACCACACAACACAACAGACAAGCCTTTTGCTACAGGTGTCATTTGCAGTCAGGAATGGGTGGAGGGGACTTGCTTTTTGTTCACTAAAAGGAGGTCATTTGTACCACGTACATTACATGTAGATACAGAGTAGACTCCATTGCACATTCTCTGTAGCTCACACAGGACAGCACAAACCCATCTCCAGCTGTAGACTTCTTTCAATAAAAGGGATTTTGCTTTATTGCTCACCTTGAGCTGTTCAGGAGTCTGTTTTGTGTCGTTTATGTGTGGTCCACAGCAACTTGTTTTACAGCCATGATTTCATCTTGTTTCTAAAAACAAACGTTGCAGCATGATTGAGCAGGTAGTTCAAGTTGACCAAAGTGCCAAGAAGCAAAAAACATCATTATTGTTATTATTATTACCACTGTTTCAGTGGCAGCAAACTTTTTTCATCAGTTCATTATATTTCTAAATAAAACTGTTCAAAATTTGAATTAATAATTCAACATAACTGCATTTAACAAACTTTCATTTAAATAATACTGTACCTCATTGTTTAAATGAAGATTTTCTATCGTAAACCTGCAACATTTCGGTTTGTAATGACAAATAAAACACCTGCAATGCTTGCCTACTCGTTATAGCTTCCTGCATGTTCTGCCTGCTGAGCTGCAGGTACCCAGCACGCCGTGCCCCTGAGCTGTCACACTGCAGAATGACGCTGCAGTGCGAGAGAAACAAGGAACGCTCCACTGGAAACTCTGCGGCAACATTTGTCTTTCGTTCCTTAAACCTGTGTGCACCATAGGTTTTATGTGACCAAACCAGCACTTTCCATCTAATTTAGTTCCCTTCTCATTTACTCTCACTCTAAATGTAGATTAGATTAAATGTATCACAAGGACAAGTATTTATTACTGGTTTACAGTATGATAAGAAGGATGTTTTTTGGTAAGCAGCCTGTCAAAATGCTATTGCATTTTAAATAGCATGAATAACATTGCATAGAATTATACAGTAAATAGTAAACTTCTCTGTTACACAAGCACCACTTTGGTCTTGTTTTTTAACCAGTCACAGGGATGTTGCCTTGCTACCTGCAGGAGTGACTTGGGGACCTGTGGCTGGCTGAAGGTGTTGCTCCTCCCCTGGCTCACGGGACGGCAGAAATGGCTCCTCCCCCTTTGGCTCTCGGGACGGCAGTGATGACTCCTCCCATTCTGGCATGCCAAACAGCAGCATCAACTTCTCCCAACTGGCCACATGTAACAGCAGCTCCTCACCCCTTGTTCCAGCTCGGCCACTGCGGTTCTTCCGCTCCCCGCCTCGGCTACATGGCACCTCGCCCAGCCTTGTTCGGGCAACCCGTTCCATCTCCCCGCAAGGGAAGTGGCAGCTGGGGGTTGTGTGCCTGAAGTCGGCACAAGCAAGGCACCACGGCGCTGCTTCGGGCTTCCGGACATCCCCACCAGCGATGCTTCTCCTGGCCACACCACGTGCACGTGAGCCAGACATCCCAGGGCTCCTCCCCCTCTTGCTGTGGGTGCCGCCATTGTGGTTACTGTAGTTGTTGTGGCCGGCACTTTCTTTGTTTTCTTCCCATTTCTTTTCTTTTTCCTTCTCCTTTTTTTCTTGCCTGTGGTCTTCTCCCAGTACAGCAGGGGCTGCTACCTCCTACTTCTGCCAACCACATGTGGCGGGATGACGTCAGCCCCTACTGACGGACACGGAAGACAGACACACAGGCAGGGGAATGTGTTTAAGCGCTATAGTGCATATTTAATAAACACACAAAAGAAAAGGCGGAGCTGGTGATGTTTTTATGTGGCCGAGTTTCAATTGATTCTCATTATTCAATTGCAACTCGACTGCATATGCACAAGAAATAATGAACAAATCAAAACAATAATATCAAATAATAATAATACGCCAGTGTGCGGCAGCTGCAAGCCCCACACCGTCACAGGACCCCTCTTATAAGAGACCACCCAACGGACCCGCATGGCGCGGGATAGACCTGCAAACTCACTTTAAAACCTGCAGACCCGTGATAGTCAATAGAGGATTATCACAGCATTACTCTTAATGTCCTTGATTGCATAGCCCCTGAGGAAATGCATGTCGTCTCATACACTCCAAGTTCTCCCTGCTATAATCATCAGTCACAGTCCATGGAAGTTGAATGCAGGTGGAGGGACACTGGCCGAAATGTTCATCTTGGGGCTTGGAGGCAGCATCAACTTGCATACCGGAATGCTATTAACTCAGCTAGATCCTCCTTTTTTCTAACCTGATGAAGGATGGCTGTGGTAATCCTAGGTATTTTTTTTTCTACAATAAGTCACCTGTTACAGACAAATTGTAAGCCTACATTATCTGGTTCTGCACATCAGGGTAATAAATTCTTCAAATTTTTCCAAATTAAAATTGATAACATTAGACATCAACTTCTGTCTTCCTCTACAACTGCTGTTATGCCTGAGTTTACTGAGATCTCCTTGACTGACTTTCAATCAACCAACCAATCAATCAATCTTTATTCAATAGAGCGCCTTTCGCAATAAATTGCCACAAAGTGAAAACACAAGACAATAAAAGAAACAAAACCGAGAGAAAGAAAAGCACAATAATTTTAGGATAAATAAGACAGTGACTTTCTAGGAACACATGGGATCAAAAGATCATTTAAATAAGACAGTGCCAAAACATTTAAGGTTTTATAAGTTATAAGCAGGACCTGAAAATCAATTCTGAACCGTACAGGAAGCCAGTGTAGGGCTGTTAACACAGGCGTAATGTGAGCATGCTTTTTTGTTCTGGCAGCAGCGTTTTGCACAAGCTGCAATTGGGATAAAACATAGCTTGGAATACCAGAAAACAGGACATTGCAATAATCAATTCTAGATGTTACGAAAGCATGCATCACTCTCTCTGAGTCTTGTAGCGAAAGAGAATTATTTTAGCAATATTTCTATGGTGAAAAAAAGACACTTTAGTTACATTCCTAATATGAGGTTCGAATGAAAGATCTGGGTCAAAATTTCTCATTTGAGCCTTCAGTGCAAAAGGGAAGCTGTCTTCTGTCGAAGCACAGAGATTTGTTTTGCTTAGCTGATTTTTTGATCCCAACAACATTACCTCTGTTTTATCTGAGTTTAACATTAAAATGTTTTTTGACATCCATTGCTTAATATCAGCAAAATGTAGTCTGAATATTTGTCACCCAGTTCCAGAGATAGATATAGCTGAGTATCATCAGCATAGCAATGAAAATGTACCTCATGTCTATGGACAATATCGCCCAGGGGTATCATATATAAGGAAAACTAAATTGATCCAAGAGTAGGACACCACATGTAACTTCAGATACAAAAGAGGGATCTTCCCCAATTCTAACACATTGTAACCTATTTGAAGGATAAGATTTAAACCAAGACAGGACACTACCTGACAATCCTACAAGGTTCTCAAGATGTTCAAGCAAAATTGGACGATCAATAGTGTCAAACGCTGCACTTAAATGTAGAAGAATAAGGGCCAAGGATGAGCCCATATCTGCAGATATTAGCACATCATTTACCACTCTGATAAGAGCAGCTTCAGTACCATGACCCGGCTGAAACCTCCCTGAAATTTCTCATATATATTACGTGCTGCAAGGAATGTATGAAGCTGGATTGCTACTACTCTCTCCTAAACTTTGACTAGAAAGGGGAGATTGGAAATGGGCCTAAAATTGTTAAGAACGTTTGGATCAAGAGTAGGCTTTTTAAGCAATGGCTGTACCACAGCGACCTTAAACGATTTTGGAACAAAATCAGATGAAAGGGAACTATAAGGGAATAATACTTCAAACAGTCATAGCGATCCTAGAGAATACTTCTTTAGTGGGAATAGGGTCTGAAGCACACATAGTGGATTTTGTCTTAATAACTAGGTCAGTTAATTCTGGCTGGTTAATCAAGGAAAAAGATACAAAGGTTTGGTCTGATGTAGCAGGACCCAAAGACGTTGTTTTGTCAATGTTGTAAGATGACTTCTCTAAATGGAATGTACCATCTGAAATCTGATTTCTTATATCAATGATTTTCATGTTAAAGTGATTCATAAAACCATCATTGCTTGTTTCAAAAAACAATCAAGGATTATCTTTATTTGTTTCTATAAGGGCTGAGTAGTAGGCTGGACCAAATGAGGCAGGCTGTGTTTTAAGACAACCTAAAAACTTAATGGAAACCCGGATTAAGAAAGCTGTACGATATCAGTAAGTCGCGCAAGGCCAAACTGGAACTCAGGCACAAACATAAATATAACATTAAATATAACATTAAATATAGGTTATTTGCATTTGGAACAAGAATTTCTCAGTCTAAAAGAAAACTACATGGAAACAGACACAACCCAAAACTACAAAGGTGACACAAAGGTGAGATTTATTTTTATTTTTCCATGGAGATTGCCCCACTGTAATCCATATAAACCTAGGTTGTTTCCTCCTGTTGATTTCTCTCCAATGTATTTTCCGAAGTACTGGTACCCCTAAAGCCCCAGCGTTAATCTAGCCCTGCTCCGTAGATCCTAAGTTTCCAGTTCTTGGTCCTTTGGTGACTAAAATCATGAATGTCCTTGAGCTCTGGAGCAGTACCTCCGGCATTTCAATTTGCTGTTGTCACACCATTGTTAAAAACCCTAATTTAGATCTTGATATTTTTTGCAATTACAGGCTGTGACGGGGAGCCTCGTCCCTATATATATTGTACGCTATTTTTGTCATTTATTTGTATTGTTGTTGTTATTAATATTATTATTATTATTGTTAATATTATTAGTAATATATATTGTTTTGTGCGGACAGACGAAAGCCGTCCGTCATTGTTTAGTATTTGAGACAGGCGAAAAAGCCGGTCTCAAAGTGTAGCTGGTGTGGATGGGGTTGTAAAGCTCCAGCCACAGATATAAAAGTCCCAGTCCAAGCTCATTAGAAGGAAGGTGTTCGAGAGTGGAGTATACATCGTTTGTTTGTTTTATTATTTAATGAGTCTGTGTTTCTGGTCTGACGTCATCACTGCAAGCCATCCTGTTCACAGTTGGTGTCAGAACCGGGACGACAGCGCCACCAAGCGTCAGACCAGGAATACTGAATTTTTTTTTTTTTTTTTTCTCAAAAGAAGTGTTTTGTTTGGGAAAAAAAATATTAAATAAATAATAATGGGAAGAAGTGGATGGGGGAAACAGCAGCAGCAGCAGCAAGTGCATCAGCAACAGCGCGGGGCTGGTCACAGAGCAGGAACCGGAGGATGAGGAGTCGGTCCATCCACAGCCCAAGAAGGGGGAGGCCGAGCATCCACAGCCCAAGGCTCCACTAGCAGGGGAAGAATACCTGCTGGTTTCACCTCCACCACCACCATCCGAGGGAAAGGAGCAGGAGCTGCCTCTGCATCCTCCGAGGCAGACTGGTACACTCTCCTCAAAGGGGATCTGGGACTGGCTGGCGGAGCCTGAGAGGGATATCGTGGAGGCCCTCCCTGCTGTGATCAACCTCCTGTGGGCGAGAGATGGGGAGCGCTGGGAGACCTGGGAACAGCAACACCACCCAGCATCCCTCCCAGACATCGCAGTCATGGTGCTCAACTACCTGGCTGCGGATATGGGAGGGGCCCCGCTGCCGTCTCCAGCGCCAGAGGGAGAGGAGCCATCGCCACTGTATCCAGTGCCAGAAGGAGAGGAGCCATTGCTGCCAACTCCAGTGCCAGGAGCAGAGCAGCAGGAGCTGCCTCTGCCACCTCCACCGCCAGGAGCAGAGCAGCAGGAGCTGCCTCTGTCTCCACCTCCTCCACTGCCATGGGATGACTGCTTGCAGCTCCCACCTCCACCAGCAGAGGGTGAACTCCTGCTGGTTCCACCTCCACCGCCGTGGGAGGACTACTGGCCCCTCCCACCTCCACCAGCAGAGGGTGAATACCTGTTGGTTCCACTTCCACCGCCATGGGTGGACTACCTGCCGCTCCCACCTCGACCACCATGGGAGGGACTGCTCCTGCCCTGTCTCGCTCCGCCCAAGGTTGCCTGCTGCTCCGCATCACCTGTGGTTGCCTGCTGCTCTGCATCGCCTGTGAAGTCACCAGGTACAGGGCACGAGGGAGAAGTGGAGCTCCTGCTGCCACCTCCATGGCCAGGGGCTCCCCTCCCAAGTTCACCTCCCGAGGGTCCCCTCCCGAGTTCACCTCCCGAGGGTCCGCTCCCAAGTTTGCCTCCCAATGGTCCGCTGCTGCCGTTGCCTCCCGAGGGTCCGCTGCTGCCGTCTCCTCCCGAGGTTCTGCTGCCGCCGTCGCCTCCTGAGGGTCCGCTGCCGCCGTCTCCTCCCGAGGGTCCGCTGCTGCAGAGATTTGTATTACATGAGAGTTCCTGTTATTTTCTTTATGCTAATATTGGACCAATCAAGACATACCTTTGCTGTAATATATGAGCCGTCAGCACTTTTCCTCCACTGAAGTAACGTGGATTGCTCATTCTCATTGCTCTGGGCTAGCTGAGCCTCTACATAAACACATGCAGAGGAATTGCTCAATGCACCTTCCCAAGCACAGCTACAGGCAGGGCCAGAATGGCACCATCTAATCAATTTGAACAACTTGAGTTCTATTTGCCAAAGAAAACAAAGGAACACATTGTAATTAAAGAGGCTAAGCGAAGCATGGCAATGTACAGATCAATATCTCTCTCTCTCTCTCTCTCTCTCTCTCTCTCTCTCTCTCTCTCTCTCAGAGGTTTGCCGCATGGATCTATAATAAACTAAAAGCAAAGCTCAACATTTAAAATAATTCATGCTGGATTAGGGCTTTGTATTTCTTATAGATGAAAAACAAAATTCAGATTTAAACTCTAGGCCCTATTTTGAAGCAGATGTAAACACAATTCAATTCAGAGGGTTGAAAAAATATAGTTAAAATATAGCAAAGAGCAAGAATTTTAAGTTAATACGTATGTTTTCTAAAGGTTTTAAACATTATTTCGGGTTGCTATTGCAATACAGTTTATTATAAGACCAGTGGAATCTGTTATTCACTTTCATGGGGCTTTCAAGCACTGGTATTCATTGATAAAAAGATTCTTTGGATAAACAAACGTCATGAAGAGCCCACTTGGGGACTGCGTTTGATTACATTTGAGTTTGGGTTCAAAAACTGTTACATGCATATTCTATTGTGATGGCCCTAGATAATATATTTCTGTCATCTCCAGCCTCTCAAATAAAATATTTCAGACGTCACAATCTTGTACAATGTAAACGTACATGCATTATGTAAATATTCTGAATATCAAAAGAAACTTATCACTTATATTTGAGCATCAAAACAAACGTATCATTTATATTTGCGCATCAAAAGAAACTTATCACTTATATTTGGATAAAATTCACTAGATGTGATCGAAAAATGACAAACTCTGTTTTAGAGCAGGTGCAGTGACTTTTTATTGTGCTGATTAATAATTGACATCATGAAGATGCTGCAAAATGATCTGTCGATCTTGGGCAGGTGTTGTGACTCTTGATCTCTCAGTTCATGGCCTGTCATTGACAGAGTGTCTGGTTATACCGTCTCGCCAGGTTTGAAATTGCTGGCTGTGAACACCCAAGACGGCGAGCCACAGTATAATTCCCTAGTCCAGCCTCCAATATACCGATTGCACGAAGGCACTGCTCTCTTGACAGTTTTTTTTCTGTGATTTTCTTTATTGCTTTTATTCAAGCTTGCAATTCAACAGCTGAAATCACTCCATATCCAGTATCCAATCAACGTGTGCTGATGCATTTTACATATAGTCATTGTTTACCAGGGTAATTATGGGTATGCATTTTGGCAAATAACAAAATACTTAAATGACCTAATTATTGGATAATTAAACATAGAAGTTTTTTATTATTACTATTGGCTTAGATTCATGTTCCTAAACACAGAAATTATGCTGGTCTGAGGCACGTGGTAATTATGATGCCGGTAAGGGTCAATTAACGGCACCATACAGCTTTATGAATCAGACTAATAATACGTTAATGAGAAAATTGGTCTCCAAGGGAACGTTATTCTATTACTTTTACGGTAAATGGCTTTTATGAATCACCCGATGAAATACTGTCATGTTAAACACTGTCATTGGCACGATAAGGTTTTTATGCATGTGAGCCTATGTGCGTAAACTGTATTTTGGGTGAGTAAAATGCAGATTACCTTGAAATTAAGAGGACTTCCAATAAATACATAACATACTTTAATGCTAACTTTGGGTTATGCATTAACTACAGCCTTACATTTTACCTGTAATGTTAATTTGAATTACTGTACAAAAACTTGGTCTTATTTAGTCCTCGTTTAGTCCTGCCTTATTGAGCCTGCGTGTGTTACGGCAGTGTTGTGTGATGCACTGTGTTACTGAGCCTGCGGGTGTTATGGCAGTGTTGTGTGCTGCACTGTGTTACTGAGCCTGCGGGTGTTATGGCAGTGTTGTGTGGTGCACTGTGTTACTGAGCCTGCGGGTGTTATGGCAGTGTTGTGTGATGCACTGTGTTACTGACCCTGCGTGTGTTATGGCAGTGTTGTGTGATGCACTGTGTTACAGAGCCTGTGTGTGTTATGGCAGTGTTGTGTGATGCACTGTGTTACTGACCCTGCGTGTGTTATGGCAGTGTTGTGTGATGCACTGTGTTACTGAGCCTGCGTGTGTTATGGCAGTGTTGTGTGATGCACTGTGTTACTGAGCCTGCGTGTGTTATGGCAGTGTTGTGTGATGCACTGTGTTACTGACCCTGCGTGTGTTATGGCAGTGTTGTGTGATGCACTGTGTTACTGACCCTGCGTGTGTTATGGCAGTGTTGTGTGGTGCACTGTGTTACAGAGCCTGTGTGTGTTATGGCAGTGTTGTGTGATGCACTGTGTTACTGAGCCTGTGTGTGTTATGGCAGTGTTGTGTGATGCACTGTGTTACTGGGTTAATAGGTGGCTAGTCGAATAGAAAAGGGACAGCTGACCTCAGAAACTAATCTCACATCACATAACGTCATCAATGTCCTTCTACTCCTACTGTGTTACAAGGCCATTCTCACTGGGGTGCTGAAAGATGTTTTCAAATACTTCTATTTTCAGCAGGGACTGAGATAACACAGCGAGTGGGTGACTGGGATTCTAACCCTTTCTCTATCAGCTATCACAGATACTGAGCCCAGGCAATGGCAATAGCAGTGGTGCTGCTCTGTCAGTGATGTGTCGTCTGCTACAGTCACACAGCCCTGCGATCTTTCACCATCTGTTCCAGTCTCTATGCAATTTTCCAGCACTCTCGCTGCTCTGCAAGGAAAAGATTATGAATGCAAGAGCAGTTCTGGTGTCAGCGAGGTTAAACTGGCACTTTTAAATAACATCATTCAGAGCTTTTAAATAGCACCATTCGAATGTGCCCTGCCTGTCACTGTGAAGCAGGGCTGCCTACCTCAGTGACTCCGTCCTTATCACAGATTAGCGATTAGATCAGCCAAGACTACACCAATTGCAAGTGTCTGAGAGCATGGAAATGAGGACAACACCTGTCAAAGTGAGTACTTGAGACTGATATTTCTCATAGATTTCCTGAACAATCATTTTTTCTTTAACAGTCGGCATAAAAGCGATGCTAAATTTTATGCTAAATTTTAACAAAACTCCACAATAATCATAAAAGGCATTTTATATAACTGTTTTTATTTTTTTAATAGCGTCACTAATCCTATATTATAAAGGAATGTTTGGGCTTTCACTCAGGGGTGCAACAAACAAAAGGAAATTATAAAAATGAACTTAGCAAGTTTTTAAAGGAAGCCTTGATAGCAAATTGCGAAATATGAATAATGAACTGCCATTCAACAAGAAACTGATTCTGTGGGTTAAAGACATGCTTTTAGACTGTCTTACGCTTCCTGGGTGTTTTCACCTGGAGAGGTAAACTGTCTCCACCCCTTCACTGGCGTCTTTCCTGTCAGTAACCAATCAGCTGGTTGCAATAACATTTTAATGGCACAATACTGTATTACTTTACCCTGTTATTATTATTAAAGTCATTGTAGCTAACAAAATAGTTCCAGAAAAATGATCTGCCAAGCACATCCATTTATTATTATTATTATTATTATTATTATTATTTATTATTATTATTATTATTATTATTTAGCAGGCACCTTTATCCAAAGTGACTTACATAAAATTAAACCAAATATAAAATATATACTTAATCATAATCATATACAATACATACAAAATAAAAATAAAGGAAAAAATACAAAAAGATATAGAAACAGGAATTTACAAATAAAGATTTCATTATGTACAGTCGGTCTCAAATGTGCAAATGTGTATAGCAAACATGAATTTTCATTTTAAAACATGGTCTCTGGTATCTGGTACTACACTAGGTTAAAGAAGACTGTTACAAGCCAAGCTTTTCGTCTTGCACTTCCTGGTTCATTTTACCTGGAGGGTGAAACTGTCCCCACCCCATCACTGGCTTCTTTCCTGTCAATAACCAATCAGCTGGTTATCCTATCGACTGACATGCTTTCAGCCAGTAACATGCTTTAACCCAGACGAGACTGCTGGGTGAAATATCCTGGAAGTCATGGCTTGCAAACACATGTATTGAATCTTGTGTAGTACCAGATGACATGTTTGAAAATGAAAATCCATGTTTGCTTTAACACGTGTTTCTTTCAAACCTGCACATCTGAGACCTGTGTATAATGGAAGAGCAGAATGGGTAAGATGTATTGAATTATTGTGTTAGCTACAATTACTTCAAGAGATTCTACCTGAATGTAACTGTCTGTCCCTGTAAGAATACTGTCAGTGATCACAAAGCAGGGCACTGGGGAGTGCCTCTGTCACTTCTGTCTCATACACTCTGAAATAAACTAAAAACTAAACAAGGGTAGGCCTATAGATAATAATATAATAATATCTTTATTTTTATATAGCGCCTTTCATAGTGGACCACCATCACAAAGCGCTTTACAGAGGTAGGCTGTGAACTGTGCATTATACGCAGAGTCACTTACAATAGGACATTGATTTAACATCTCATCCGCAGGATGGAGCACAAGGAGGTTAAGTGACTTGCTCAGGATCACACAATGAGTCAGTCACTGGCAGAGGTGGGATTTGAACCGGTGACCTTCTGGTTACAAGCCCTCGACTTTAACCACTGGACCACACTGCCTCCTATGTGCATATTATAGTGTCAAGTTTTAATGTGAGTTTTTTGAGGGGTTAAATTTGAATTTTTTTACATCATTTTGGAGGTGTTGAGACCAAGAAGGATTTATTATACCGAGTGACTCTTTCTTTTAGCTGTTTTTTTTTCCTAGGAAAGCAGACCAGTAGTCATTTTCATGAAACTGTGCACCTGTGTGTATAATTGTAGCACAGTGGTTTGCAGTGCGCTGGTGCAGTGATGATGCAGTGCAGTAGAATAATGATCCAACACAGTTCCACAGTGAAGGAAGCTTTACTATTCCTTTAAATAATAGGACTGGCAATACACAGCAAATCCCATGGGGTTCAGTCCCAAAATAATACTAATACTAATACTAATAACACAACACTTTAGACACCCACACGATCACAAGTCCAATAGTGAGTGCTCCTAGTGCAAGTGGTGATTTAATACAATAATAGTGACAACAGTAGTGCAGTGTAGTCCGGGGTTTGTGCTGGCTTTGTAGCGATAGTTTAGCCGTCTAACAATGACAAATACAATTATTAGTAGACAGACAAAAACAACATGAAAACACTCACGTTTAGTTATCACTTGTACTCCTTACAGGTCCTTTCGCAACCATAACAAAGGAGCAGATCGCTTCACCACATCCCCTGATATACACTCAGTCACGCCCCCTTCTGTAGTGAGTGCAATCACTTTTCCTCCAATCCGCGATTGCCACATCGCCGACCGCATTAAGGCGATGACTTCTGGTATTGTGACTCCACCCCCTTTCTGGATGGCCGACTTCCAACTTTCCCTGGAATGAACTGTCAAACCATCCAGTCCGGGGCACACTATTCCTGTTATGCAGCGTCCTCACAGATCGTGAAAGAGATTTATGACTTGGACTCACGCTCTGTCACAATAATAAATTAATTTCCAGCCTTGTATTTGATAACTGCATTCTTTACAGTACCCTGCTTATTACCTGATACAGTACAGTATTGAAAAAATAGGATTTTACAATTTTTTCCATCTCCAGGGAGCAGAAAAGGCAGGTCATATACTGTATAGGCTACCATGCACAGCTCCTGCTTACTTGCAGAATACAGTGCTGGAAGTTGCAGGGGAGCTGGGATAGATGAAGAAAAGATGTACCTCTTCTAAAACAATTGATTAAGATCTGCACATTTGTCATATGTCAGTTACCTATCTTAGAATAAGGGTCTATGTGTGTATAATGCATGCGTTTCCAGCAGTGTATTTGAATGCTGTATTCTTTACAGTATTATCTCCTACAGTTCATTGTGTATGCAAGTTCTCTTTTGTGCACGGTGTGTTTTTTTTTCAAAGAAAAGACTGAAGCTGCTTTTTTATGTGCAATGCGACTAAATATTGAAGCACAGGTATGTGTTGACATTTTTTTTTTTTTACGAGATTTTGTACATGTTAAGTTTGCAAGTACAATACAATACTTATAGTTTATATTGTAGTTTGTGAATATTTTAATGGCATTTCCTGTTGATAGCACGGTTTTGTTTTTTTAAATAAATATATACAATTTAACAAATAAATGCTTCGCACTTCAAAGCAACATTTCTTCCATACAGAACAGTTTTTTGCTTTACATTTTAAGTTAACCGTGTTGATGTATGTGGGGTGCATTTGCACCCCTTTCTGTCTTCTGTGTGAGCTCAATGACTGCCGCTGACGGAGGGTTAAATAAACATTACAACACTGAGCCCTGCTCACTCCCGATCACGTCACCTGACTAAATCCCAGTACGAGTACTGGGTTCTCTGCACAACCCTACTAATGACCCACCAGTTCATAAGCCATTCACTGTATATCTTGCATATCTTGTTCATGTTATATGGAATTGTTCAAACTAATATTATAATAATAATTTTGAGAAGAAGTATTGTTAGTGAATCCATGTTTCTGCTGGAAGGAGAGAGGAGGCCAGAAATAAAACCAAAATCTAACAAACAAGCACGCCATTATTCATTATAACTGGTGTTGGAATTATCCTAGGAAGTATTGAATTGTGCCGTTTAACAAACAAAAAACAGTCATGCACACAAGAGCCAGCAATCACTGCAATTGATTAGCTTTCTAACATATAAACTGCTTGTGTAAAAGCATTGACCCCTTCCATACAATTGATTGTCTGTGTGCAGAGTTTATAAATCCTCGGGGGCCAGCTTGCCCCATAGCTCCAGAAAGTCATTGTGAGTGTGTTCCAGACTCCCCCGGACTCACTGCAGAGCGCCAGTGTCACTGCTGTCACACAGACTCCCCCGGACTCACTGCAGAGCGCCAGTGTCACTGCTGTCACACAGACTCCCCCGGACTCACTGCAGAGCGCCAGTGTCACTGCTGTCACACAGACTCCCCCGGACTCACTGCAGAGCGCCAGTGTCACTGCTGTCACACAGACTCCCCCGGACTCACTGCAGAGCGCCAGTGTCACTGCTGTCACACAGACTCCCCCGGACTCACTGCACAGCGCCAGTGTCACTGCTGTCACACAGACTCCCCCGGACTCACTGCAGAGCGCCAGTGTTACTACAAATTATTACAAAAGAAACATCCAGACCTGAGCTGGGTGGGCAACTTTCTGTCTGCCACCCAAATAGTAAATTGCAACTTTACAACTTTGTTCATCAGTTATTATAATGAATAACTACCGATAATATTTTTTGTAACATTCTTTATAACAGTGCACAGTACTGTCCCTGTTTATAAAATATAAACACTAAAATCAGGAGAAACACAACTTAATATATTTTAGGATAATTTCCATGTACTGCACCACTGCACCACTATACAGTACAAGCTAAAATTAAATTACAGAAAAATAAAATACTCTTATGAAAAACTAAAGTAATTCAAGTGCATCTTATCGCTTAGTGGTGAGATGTGTTTTGAGTTTTGCAGGTTTCATTGATTCATTTGATAACACTTGTAAACACACAACGCACTGCGGTCGTCTATTACTGTATTCCATAAAACCAAACTGGGTATAACTGGCATCACACTGTCTCTTGCTTCAGAAGTTTATCAGTAAACTGTTGTTGTGTGATTGGTTTGGTAAGTGTCCTGTTTACATTATTTTAACAGTGCACGATGCGTCAGTGACTGCCAAGCGCATTCACACAATCCGCTCACTTAGTACTACAGGCTCCCCCCTGTGATGCAGCCAAACATGATAGTAGACCATTTGCCAGGGATTTGGAACAGAGAGGGGAATGATGACTGGGAAACATTTTGGGATAATACATTTTCATCAATTGATTTGTTTTAAATTGATCCACAGATCCCAAGCCACCCCATACAAGAGTTTTAGAATCCTGCTCGTACTAATTGCCAATCTGGCTCCACAGGCACCAATCAGCATGTTTTCTGGGACTGGGAGACAGGTGGCTTCATTACTAGGTACCAGTTGGGCTTGCCCTTTTTCTATTAGTGATCACCCAGGGCTTTTATTGTCTCTAGTGCAGTGCAGGCTTTTTCTAGGTGCCGTGGGCACCCACTTTGCTACATGTACACTTTTAGATTATTAACTTGCAAGACATCCTGAGCAGAACGTGGGGCGCGCCTGTCAACTGCGAGAGGGTTTGATGAGTATTAACAAGGAAGGATAGTTTACAATAACACTTTAATGACACAATACTTGTCTATAGCGTGTCATGACATTTACAATATTTTAATTACTGCATACTGTTTCTTATGAAACATGTTCTTACAGTGGCTCTCAAAAGTATTCACCCCCCTTGGACTTTTCCACATTTTATTGTGTTACATGGAATCAGAATGGATTTAATTAGGAGTTTTTGCCACTGATCAACACAAAAAAGTCCATAATGTCAAAGTGAAAAATAAAATCTACAAATTGTTCTAAATTAATTACAAATACAAAACAGAAAATAATTGATTGCATAAGTATTCACCCCCTTGAGTCAATATTTGGTAGAGGCACCTTTGGCAGCAATTACAGCCATGAGTCTATTTGGATAAGTCTCTACCAGCTTTGCACATCTGGACACTGCAATTTTTGCCCATTCTTCTTTGCAAAATTGCTCAAGCTCCGTCAAGTTGGATGGGGACCTTTGGTGAACAGCAATTTTCAACTCTTTCCACATATTCTCAATTGGATTGAGGTCCGGGCTTTGACTGGGCCACTCCAGGACATTGACCTTTTTGTTTTAAGCCACTCCAGTGTGGCTTTGGCTGTATGTTTGGGGTCATTGTCCTGCTAGAAGATGAATGTTCTCCCAAGTCCCAGGTCTCTTGCAGACTTCAGCAGGTTTTCCTCCAGGATTTCTCTGTACTTTGCTGCATCCATTTTGCCCTCTATCTTCACAAGCTTTCCAGGCCCTGACGCAGAGGAGCATCCCCATAGCATGATGCTGCCACCACCATGCTTCACGGTAGGGATGGTGTTCTCAGGATGATGTGCGGTGTTAGGCTTGCGCCAAACATAGCGCTTAGCGTTGAGGCCAAAAAGCTCTATTTTGGTCTCATCAGACCATAGAATCTTCTTCCACTTGGTCTCAGAGTCTCCCACATGCCTTCTGGCAAACTCTAGCCGAGATTTGATGTGAGTTTTTTTCAACAATGGCTTTCTTTTTGCCACTCTCCCATAAAGGCCAGTTTTGTGAAGCACCCAGGCTATTGTTGCCTTATGCACAGTGTCTCCCAGCTCAGCCATGGAAAACTGTAACTCCTTTAGAGTTGCAATAGGCCTCTTGGTGGCCTCCCTGACTAGTGCCCTACTCGCCCGGATACTCAGTTTTTGAGGACAGCCTGTTCTAGACAGATTCACAGTTGTGCCATATTCTCTCCATTTCTTAATAATGGACTTTACTGTGCTCCGGGGGATATTCAATGCCTTGGAAATGTTCTTATATCCTACCCCTGATTGGTGCTTTTGAAGAACCTTATTCCGGATTTGCTTTAAATGTTCCTTTGTCTTCATGATGTAGTTTTTGTTAGGAAATGTACTAACCAACTGTGGGACCTCCCAGAGACAGGTGTATTTAACCTGAAATCATGTGAAACACCTTAATTGCACACAGGTGGACTCCATTCAACTAATTATGTGACTTCTAAAGACAATTGGTTGCACCAGAGCTTATTTAGGTGTGTCATAGCAAAGGGGGTGAATACTTATGCAATCAATTATTTTCAGTTTTATATTTGTAATTAATTTAGAACAATTTGTAGATTTTACTTTTCACTTTGACATTATTGACTTTTTTGTGTTGACCAGTGCCAAAAACTCATAATTAAATCCATTTTGATTCTATGTTGTAACACAATAAAATGTGGAAAAGTCCAAGGGGGGTGAATACTTTTGAGAGCCACTGTATATAACACTGTATTGCTTTACCCTGTTATTATTGTGACTGTAGCTGTGGTACCAAAATAGTCCTAGAACATTTCTCTGCCAAGCACATCCATTCATTATATACAGTCGGTCTCAAATGTGCAGTTTTGAAACTAACATGGTATCTGGTACTACGCTAGGTTAAAGAAAACTGTTACAAGCCAAGCTTTGAGTCTTGCACTTACGACAAAGCAGAATGCCTGTGAAAGTGATGCGCTGTGTTTTAAACCCGACAGCCTGTTCAGTGACACTGAGCATGACTGGGACACTCTGCAGTTAAACTGCAGTATTTGGGGATTGTTCAGTGACACTGAGCATGACTGGGACACTCTGGAGTTAAACTGCAGTATTTGGGGATTGTTCAGTGACACTGAGCATGACTGGGACACTCTGCAGTTAAACTGCAGTATTTGGGGATTGTTCAGTGACACTGAGCATGACTGGGACACTCTGCAGTTAAACTGCAGTATCTGGGGATTGTACAGTGACACTGAGCATGACTGGGACACTCTGGAGTTAAACTGCAGTATTTGGGGATTGTTCAGTGACACTGAGCATGACTGGGACACTCTGCAGTTAAACTGCAGTATTTGGGGATTGTTCAGTGACACTGAGCATGACTGGGACACTCTGCAGTTAAACTGCAGTATTTGGGGATTGTTCAGTGACACTGAGCATGACTGGGACACTCTGCAGTTAAACTGCAGTATTTGGGGATTGTTCAGTGACACTGAGCATGACTGGGACACTCTGCAGTTAAACTGCAGTATTTGGGGATTGTTCAGTGACACTGAGCATGACTGGGACACTCTGGAGTTAAACTGCAGTATTTGGGGATTGTTTGTAAGTACTGGTAATAACATTGTCCCACAGTTGCTAAAAGTATTTGAAAAATCTTGAGATATTTCACGAAGAAAAATGATTGAAACAAATCTGCTTTTTGAAATACTAAAAGAAATATGATAGTTTCAGTGATAAACATTTGGGTTAGAAGCATTAGACATCATGTCTTGATAGAAAATACCATTCTGTAGGAGGGATTGCAGAGTTTAAGTTTATTTGAAAGCATTGGCAGTAGCTTGGTTTGTTATGAGCTACAGATAATAGAGAAACTAAGGTTATCAGTAGCTGATTCCCAGGCAGGGAAGCTTAACGACAATATCCCCTCTCGCTTCTTCTGCACATACACCCTAGGGTAGATGCGAATCTCTGCATGAGTGATGACAGTAATTTCTCTAAAAATCGCCATGATCACTTTCGTTGTTTCTGTGTTTTCCTCGTGATGTGAAATCAATGCTGTTTTGTTTCCAGGCTCTTTCAGAGAAGAAAAAAGAACACACAGTATTTCAAATGACAGCCTTTTCTCACTGTATTGATTCTTATTGTCCCCATGAATGCACATATTTGAATCTATAAGCATGTGAGTGTGGCTCAGTTTATTTTCCGTGGTTTTCGATTGTCTTTTTATTGATTGTGGCCTCTGACCAGGACTGATCTTTGAACTTCTTGTAAAACAAGTATGTGGAGAACATATATCCATGACTGCATTAACAGACATTGTGCAGAATGGTATAGAATAAGAGTTTGCAATGACATGTTTAATCACAGCTTGATAAGCACTTCTCCAGATATATTCAAACATGTAAATGTGACCCTGTCAGGAGGTGACTGGTGTGGTACAACAGTTTCAGTGGTTCAAAACAGTCCGTATTTATTTAAATAAACAATAAATCCACCCCTCTACCAGCAATGGTATCGGGAGGGTATACGGCAGGATTGCAGTCCCAAAATAATAATCACAACAATTTGTAATCCTTCACGTAGTGCACGGCAAAGTGCTTTCCGGTGTGGTGCTGGCTTTGCTGTGCTGTGCTGGCTGTGCTGTGCTGTGCTGTGCTGTGCCGTGCAGTGTGGTTGGTGCTGGGGTGTTAGTGCTGGCTCGCTGGCTGCAGCTCCCTGGCTCCTAATCCTCTGCAAAACAAACAAACAGCGCTCCGGCTGGTCAATCACATTCAGTATAAGTGCTCTCCAGTGTTGTGCTCGCGGTGCTGTGCTCTGCTGTGCTGTGCTGTGCAATGCAGTGTGGTTGGTGCTCAACTGGGCCCGCCATCGTCCAGGGAGGCCAGCCCATCACCGAACTGGAATTTGTGGTGTCCAGCAGTTTTGCTGCTGGAAATTCTGTGGCCGGAGCCCCAGAAGAGGGAGCCGCCGGCTACGGAGAAGGGGGGGGGGGAGGTGAGAAGACCACCTCCACCCATAGCCGTTTCACTGGCGGAGTGCACCACACCGGTGCAAGATCCATCTTGGCCAGTGTTGGCATGGGAGGACCCATGGTTGTCCCTTTTCCTGGGCCGGAAAATTGACCGAGACTTCTGGAACTTTAAGGGGGAGGTGGTTGTGGGGGCCAGGTGTGTTGCGCACGGGGGACGGGGGGGGGGGGATATGTGGCAGGGCAGAAGGAAAAGGAAAGCCCTGCACGTAATGAAAGGGGGCGGGGCTAAGCCCTGCATGTAAATAAAATGTATTGTTTGGTGTTTATTGGTGACGGGTGAATGTATTATGATTTAAAATGTTTATTTAAATGGGTGATGTGATTGTTGTATTTAAATGTATTTTGTGTTTAGTTAAAAACACGCCGTTTTATTGTTGTTATTGGTTTGAATGTGGTCTGGCAGAGGCAGTGTTAGCAGCTCGTTTCTGCCAGACAACTCATGTGAATGCATGGCCATGCAAACTAAAACCCTGTGCAGAAGGTGACCATCTCCGAATTCAATAATTGAGTGGTAATTCGGAGATGGTCAGAAGTATAAAAGCCTGCAGCATTTGTCGTTCAGTGTGGGTGTTCAAGCGTTGGAGAGAGAGAGAAAGAAATGAAACAAAGTAAAAAGGATAACAATTGCTACATGTGCTGGAAGCACCAGCACGGTATTTTTTTTTTTAACGATATTATTTAAAATGTACGCATACTTTTTTTTTGCTGCGTGAGCTTCTCTTTGAAGATGATTTTGTTCATACTTTTCATCGTCAGCGAATCCTGTGAGACCACATACATCCTCTTGATAATTATAGTACATCCTTTTAAATCCTATTAGATTCTAAAGTTTCTTATAGGATTTAGAATAAAAAAGTTCCTATATGATTGTGGCAATGTTCCCCGCCCCTGTGTGCATGTGTGTGTTAAGTGTTGTATGTTGCGTGCGTGTGTTAATGTTGGTGTATAGTCATTGGTACACGGGATATAAATGGGTGTGTGCAGCACGAGTATTTAAATTGTATAATTATATTTAGGCACGGGATTGCACTATCACTTCACGTGCATTTAAAGTATAGTATGTGAGCACGGGGTTGCACAGAATTAATTCACGTGCTGGGATTCAAGTGAATAATTAATTAGTAATTGAATCCCAGCACAACAGTATATATAGATGCACATTTCTTTCACTCGGGGTTGTGTGTTCGGTGAGTGGAGAACGGGATAGGAGACGGAGGTAATATTTGTAATAGTAATAGTAATAGTAATAGTAGTTAAATCTGCTCACCGTGTTTTGTCTGTGTAGTCCGTTTTGTTTGTCTGTTTATTTTGGCGCAAGTGCCGTGTCCTGTGTTTTTGTTTCAAACCTTTTATTTTCTGTGCTGTTTATTAAATGCTGAGCGAAAGCATTCGCTCAGCTTCACCAAACCACACATCTCTGTCTGTTTATTTCCTGCTTCTGGTCTGACGCCACCCACTCCGGCCGTCTTTGTGACACGTGGTGTCCTGCGTGGGATCTACAGCGCCTCCAGGACTCAGGCCAGAGCGGGAACCGCAGTTTTTTGGGGAAAAAAAAAAAAAAAAAAAAAAAAAAAAAAAAAAGTAAAACGAGGATGGGGAGAAAGAGCTGCAGGAAGCAGCGGAAGCAGCTGTCACCCCAAGCATCAATAGCCACCCCTCTACCCCCACTGCCACCGGGTTCCCCACCGTCCCGGGAAATATGGGACTGGCTGGTGCACCCGAGGGGAACCGTCAGTGACCTCCCTGGGTTATTCACACGCTGCGGATGCGAGATGGGGAACGATGGGAGGACTGGGAGCAACAGCACAACCCGGCATCAGTTCGTGACCTCACCATGGTGGTGCTGGGGTACCTAGCTGCAGACATGGGAGGGATGCCTTCCAGTGAGCAAGAGGGAGAGGAGCAGTCGCTGCCCTCTCCAGTACCTGAGTGGGAGGAGCCTGAGCGTCCACAGCCCAAGCGGGAGGAGCCTGAGCGTCCACAGCCCAAGCGGGAGGAGCCTGAGCGTCCACAGCCCAAGCGGGAGGAGCCTGGCGTCCACAGCCCAAGCGGGAGGAGCCTGAGCATCCACAGCCCAAGCGGGAGGAGCCCGAACGCCCCACGCCTGAGTGGGGGAGCCCGAACGTCCACAGCCCAAAAGGGAGGAGTCGGGCGCCCACAGCCCAAAAGGGAGGAGGTCGGGGATGATGGCTGGGAGGTTTTTAAAGAACCTCGCGGCAGAGTTATGCCCTGGCTGTGGGGCTTATGGGCACACGTTAGCCATATGCCCCACCCAGTATGAAGAGGAGGAACTAGCGCCCAGACGGGGGGACCGCGAGCGTCCAGCGCCCAGACGGGGGGACCGCGAGCGTCCAGCGCCCAGACGGGGGGGACCATGGGAATCCAAGCCTGAGAGGCAGCTGTTCCCACCTTCACCAGCAGAGCAAGAATGCCTGTTGGTTTCCCCAGCACAACCAGCAGAGGAAGAATGCCTGCTGGTTTTCCCTTCCGAGGCAGAGCCGCACCAGTCCCCTGCAATAGGGGCCGAGCCGCACCAGTCCCCTGCAAGAAAGGCAGAGCCGCACCAGTCCCCTGCAAGAGAGGCAGAGCCGCACCAGTCTCCTGCAAGAGAGGCAGAGCAGCACCAGTCCCCTGCAAAAGGGGGAGACTACACGCTGCTCCCACCTCCGTCGCCAGGAGACTACACGCTGCTCCCACCTCTGTCGCCAGGAGACTACACGCTGCTCCCACCTCCATCGCCAGGAGACTACACGCTGCTCCCACCTTCGTCGCCAGGAGACTACACGCTGCTCCCACCTTCACCGGCAGGAGCAGAGCAGCAGGAGCTGCCTCTGCTTCCGCCACCTTCACCGGCAGGAGCAGAGCAGCAGGAGCTGCCTCTGCCTCCGCCACCTCCACCGGCAGGAGCAGAGCAGCAGGAGCTGCCTCTGCCTCCGCCATGTCCACCAGCAGAGGGTGAATGCCTGCTGGGTCCCTGTCCACCAGCAGAGGGTGAATGCCTGCTGGGTCCCTGTCCACCAGCAGAGGGTGAATGCCTGCTGGGTCCCTGTCCACCAGCAGAGGGTGAATGCCTGCTGGGTTCCCGTCCACCAGCAGAGGGTGAATACCTGCTGGGTCCCTTTCCACCAGCAGAGGATGAATACCTGCTGGTATCACTTCCCCCACCAGCAGAGGATGAATGCCTGCTGGTATCACTTTCCCCACCATCACGAGGAGAGGAGCGGGAGCTGCCTCTGCCTCCATCACCATCAGGGGGAGAGGAGCAGGAGCTGCCTCTCCCTTCACCAGAAGGATCAGGATTAGATGCTGGCGGTCCTCAGCAGCCCTTGCATAGGCTGCTGAGGGAAGCACGGGGAAGAACCGCCCGGCCGCAGAGGTCGAGAAGAGGGCCAACACCGCACCCCAGCTTGTCCTGACTGCCTGCCTCGCCGCCCAAGGATGCCTGCCTCGCCGCCCAAAGATGCCTGCCTGCCGCCCCAAGGATGCCTGCCTGCCCAAGCCCAAGGATGCCTGCCTCGCCGCCCAAGGATGCCTGCCTCGCTTCGCCCAAGGATGCCTGCCTCGCCTCGCCCAAGGATGCCTGCCACGCTTCGCCCAAGGATGCTTGCCACGCCCGCCCAAGGATGCCTGTCTGGCATCGCCTGGGGCTGCCTGTCGCTCCGCATCGCCTGGGGCTGCCTGTCGCCTCCGCGACGCCTGGGGGCTGCCTGTCGCTCCGCATCGCCTGGGGCTGCCTGTCGCCCGCACGCCTGGGGCTGCCTGTCGCTCCGCATCGCCTGGGGGGCCAGCCGCCCGCGATCGCCTGGGGTTGCCAGCCGCTCCGCATCGCCTGGGGTTGCCAGCCGCTCCGCATCGCCTGGGGTTGCCAGCCGCTCCGCATCGCCTGGGGCTGCCAGTTGCTCCGCATCGCAGCAGGAAGTACTGTGGCCGGAACCCCACCAAGGGGAGCTGCCGGCCACGAAGAAGGTGGGGGAGGTCAGGAGGCCTGCTCCCACTGCAGCAGTTTCGCTGCCGGAGATCGTGGGGGAGGTCAGGAGACCTGCTCCCACTGCAGCAGTTTCACTGCCGGAGATCGTGGGGGAGGTCCGGAGACCTGCTCCCACTGCAGCAGTTTCGCTGCCGGAAGTACTGTGGTCGGAGCCCCACCAAAGGGAGCTACCGGCTACAAAGACAGGGGGAGAGGTCAGGAGACCACTTTCCCCAGCAGCAGTTTTGCTGCAGGAGTGGACCAGCATGCTGTCAGCCGTGCCACTACCGGCAGGGGTGCTGACAGCATTGCCAGCCATGGGCCCACTGAAGCCTCCTTCCCAGCCCAAGACTTTGTCCTGGACTGCTGGGTTTTAAGGGGGAGGTGGCCGTTGAGGCCATGTGTGCTGCGCACAAGGGGGGGTATATGTGGCAATGTGCCCCGCCCCTGTGTGCATGTGTGTGTTAAGTGTTGTATGTTGCGTGCGTGTGTTAATGTTGGTGTATAGTCATTGGTACACGGGATATAAATGGGTGTGTGCAGCACAGTATTTAAATTGTATAATTATATTTAGGGCGGGATTGCACTATCACTTCACGTGCATTTAAAGTATAGTATGTGAGCACGGGGTTGCACAGAATTAATTCACGTGCTGGGATTCAAGTGAATAATTAATTAGTAATTGAATCCCAGCACAACAGTATATATAGATGCACATTTCTTTCACTCGGGGTTGTGTGTTCGGTGAGTGGAGAACGGGATAGGAGACGGAGGTAATATTTGTAATAGTAATAGTAATAGTAATAGTAGTTAAATCTGCTCACCGTGTTTTGTCTGTGTAGTCCGTTTTGTTTGTCTGTTTATTTTGGCGCAAGTGCCGTGTCCTGTTTTGTGTTCAAACCTTTTATTTTCTGTTGTGTTTATTTATTAAATGCTGAGCGAAAGCATTCGCTCAGCTCCACCAAACTCTACCTCTCGTTTTGTTTATTTATTTCCTGTTTCTGGTCTGACGCCACCCACTCCGGCCGTCTTTGTGACAATGATCCTATAGGAATTATTTCAATTTCTGAAGGATTCCTAGAACATTTCCTATATGATTTTCTATAGGATTTTTTCACCAGGGTTATATTTGAATGTATAATTAAATATTGATATTTATTATCATAAGAACATAAGAAGAACATAAGAACATAAGAAGAAGAGCAACCAGAATTATCCCGGGTTTAAAAGGCATGTCGTATGCAGACAGGCTAAAAGAATTGAATCTATTCAGTCTTGAACAAAGAAGACTACGCGGCGATCTGATTCAAACATTCAAAATCCTAAAAGGTATAGACAATGTCGACCCAGGGACTTTTGACCTGAAAAAAGAAACAAGGACCAGAGGTCACAAATGGAGATTAGATAAAGGGGCATTCAGAACAGAAAATAGGAGGCACTTTTTTACACAGAGAGTTGTGAGGGTCTGGAACCAACTCCCCAGTAATGTTGTTGAAGCTGACACCCTGGGATCCTTCAAGAAGCTGCTTGATGAGATTCTGGGATCAATAAGCTACTAACAACCAAACGAGCAAGATGGGCTGAATGGCCTCCTCTCGTTTGTAAACTTTCTTATGTTCTTATGTTTATTATCCTAACAAGGTAAAAATATTAGTCGAGTAAGTGCCAGATTTTCAAAATGGCGGAAGGTGAAGAAGCAGCAAGTTCTTCAGGAAACAAACCAAAAAACAAAGCTCAACAGTTTGGAATTACTTTAGAAGGGCATTAAACAACACAGTCTCGTGTTCCCTGTGTAAGAAAGAGCTGTCTTTGCACAACAGTACAAGTTTGATGTTAGAGCATTTAAAACCAAAACACCCACATGTGTTCAGCGGCGGAAGTGATTCAGAGGAAGATATTACTCGGTAAGTTTTACTTCTATTTTTGTCAAAATTAAATTGCCTCAGTTTTACAAACTAACAATATATTTTATTATGTAACGTCATGTCATTATTATACAGACATTTTACAGCACATACAAATATGTGACACAGTTAACAAAATTTGAACGGACATTTATGAAAAATATTTTATTTTTGTTTCCATATATAACAAACAATAGAAAAACACTCCTGCATATTGTATTCTGCCAAGTCTCACGTTTATTTCTATTTAAGCGATAGAGCCCGTCGATGCGGGCTCTACCGTGTGGTCGATGACCGCGACTGGAGTTATGCGTCCCCGATATATATATATATATTTTTTTTTCCTTTAATGGCAACAACAGATACAAAATTAAACAGATTTTACTTCTGTGCATTTTCAATAAATAATTCCTATTCTGGTAAAAAAAAAAAAAAAAAAAACAACAACAACCTGAGTATTTTATTACATCATGTAAAGTGTTTATAAAACAGTGAGTATAAAATGATTAAAATCTTTAATAACGCATATTCGACTATTTTAATATTTGAAAGTTGCAGCTTTAAGTGGGAGTTTTGATCTGTATCTCTGGCCAAGCCCTCTGAAATATCCTCACTTCTAATTGGCTACATAGCAGTGATGATGTCACCGACTTAGTATCAACCGCTCTTAGTGATAAACTAAGGCCCTGTCCACACTACATAACCGATCTCGAGACCCGTACTCGAAACCGTTCTAATTAGTCCGGCTCAAAGCATCCAACTTAAAGTACCGTTTCATGTTTAGTTGAGCTTAATGCATACAAACACTGTTAAAATAGTTTGGTTACAGTTCCTAGCAGCGCAATGGACTGTGGGACTTAATATGATAGTATCCCAGCATGCACTGTCTGTTTACATCCTTGCAAATCTGGAGCCTGTACCCACAGAAGACATAGCGCTGCTTAGCATGAACATTCTGGGTTTGTTTCTTAAAAACACAAGGTACCAGCGATGGAGAAGGCAGCAATAGTCTCACCATAGGCAAGCTTTGCATAGGCGTCGTCAGCATGCCAAAAATATGACCACGATCTCCACGATCCACCATTTTACAACATAAGCCTAACAATGGTACAGCAGTATTGATAGTCATTCACAACTCCTTCAGACGCCTGTTCTGAGTACTATATTTGTAATGTCCACGAGCCAAAACATATCAGAAAGTGTTCTGGGATATTGGAGGATAGACAAAAAATGTTGTTTGGTATTACAGCGTCCACACTTCTGACAAACCGCACTACCTGAAGCGATCTAATTTAGAACCGGACTCGAGACTACCCTCTGAGGTATTAAACACTGAGTAGTGTGGACGCTAACCGTATTTAGCAGTTTTAAGCCAGTTTAAAGGCATAGTGTGGACAGGGTCTATCAAAGTATTGTCTTAAGTATGTGTGGTGCAACTGAAATAAGAGAGCGCTTAGTTATAAACTAGCTAATAAAAACAAAGTACTTAGTGCAGACTTTACGTGTTCACTTACGGACGAACTTATGCACAGCTAACGCAAACAAGCCCAGACCCCTGACCCAGGACATGCTGTCTGCTGTGCCAAGTGACTGGGGATCAAACCAAGACTCTAGCAGCATAGCTGACAGACACGTCTTTATATTCCTCAGCTTCTCAGCTTCCAGAGAGAGTTAATTGCACTGGTCCCTACAGATCTGGTTGTGTGGGCTGTTCGTGAGAAGCAGGTTAATACAAGGGAACAGTTCCCTGAGTCAGCACAGAAGAGATCCTTCGTTCCTGCAGACTCAGCCCAGTCCTTTCCATGTCATTGTGCAGCCGCTCCCTCCCTCATCCCTCCCTTCAGAAACACACCGAAGCTGGCAGCTCACCCTGTTAGGACACCTGGAGGCTGAAGTTAAACATTAAAGGTGAATGAAAATTCGAAATGGCACAGTATGGGCATCAAAATGTTTGATCTTGCTTTGATTTTCAATTTTTTAGTTTTTTAAATGTAATGATTTGTAGGACCATATCTTTAATTAACTGCTTTTTTTTTTTTTTTTTTTTTTTTTTTTTTTATAAATATGACAATGCAACAGTAATGTAGAAAACTGAGCAGGCTGAGAGGCCTTCTCTTGTATGTTTTAGATGCTGATACTAGTTTTGTAAAGTCAATAGCTTTTTTCTCCTTTCAAAAAATAGGAGTTAATTAAAGACTAGGGTGAACTCTTACAAAGTATTACCCTCAGTGTGCATTTTACACCACACATCAACGTAGCATTTGAAATAAATACAAACGTACAAAATGTGAAGATGAGCAGTAAAACGAGATGAAGAACAGGTTTTAATGAGAATGTACACTATATAGAAATTTTAAGCATTTAATCAGTAAAATGTGCTGGAGATTTACAGCCTTAGAACAAGAAGAAATATCCCAAGAGGACATGGAGATACAGAGGATGTCAACAAACAAGCCTTCCACTGCTCATCCACCAGGTGCTCACATCCTGTAACCCTGAATCGCCTCCTTCTAGAGGGATGGATGCTTTTAGGAATACCACTAGAGTACAGATATTACAAGTAATAATTTTAGTAGGTGTCAATACATGTTCTACAGCCTCCTAATTGCTTTACAAACTAGCAGCATTTTAAAAGAATTTGTTTCAGTGCAATAAACACTGTCAGGATCTTAAAGCTCAAGAAATGAATCTGTGAAACAATGGCATTCAATGCACAGCAATCAAATCTTGTGAAATGCCCACATGTGTTCCTATTGATTCATATGAAACAGAATGCATAACAGTCACAGCCTATCAGTTTGTACTGCACAGCATTTCATCCCTGCGTTGGGATTTGCTCTGAATGCGGCCTGTGCCTTTAAGAGGGCTGCACCCTTCCTCTCTCTAAGCCAGGGAAACACTCCCCTTACAGCAGCTGTCCCTGTGCTGCTGTAGAGCTCCGAGTGCTGGAGAATCTCAGACAGCGAGGCTGGCGCTGCGGACAGGCAGGGTAGGGTGACTGTGTCTCTGAGCAGCCCGGTCTCTGCAGCAGAGCTCAGCTCACAGGCACACAGAGGAGCAGGGAGCAGAGCCAGGAGGCTGAGAGGAGGGAGGGGAAAGAGAGCACGGTTCCAGGAAAGGCACTGCATGCTGTAGTGGGAGACTGAAAGGTTAGAGAGCTGGGGAATCATTTGGAAGCCCTCTTCTAAACTGCATCCCATGGAATATGAGTTGATGTTAGAATGAACACATATCTATATATATATATATATAAGTTTTCAATCTTGAGATATTATGTGGACTCACAATTAATGTCGGTTTTGTTAGGGGAAAGTAAGGACAATGCTTATACAGCGTTCTCTGGATGAATCGTCCTCTAATGCCCTACTTTGGAGACGGTTCCAAGAAAATGCACATGACAAGCAAGCTGAAGGTCTCTGCCTGCTTTGATAAATTACAGTGTTTTAAATTAAGACGTATGAGCTTCATAAAAAAAAAAAAAAAAAAAAAAATGCAGAGCACAAGGAACGGTGGACTGGAGAAGTTCAAGAAGATTGGGAAGACAGAGGAGGAGAGCCCCCTGCCCTTCCCGGAGCTTCCCCCGGATGTGGTGGAGATGAAGGTGAAGGAAGGGAGCAAGATCCGTAACCTGATGGGTTTCGCCATGTCCCGAATGGAGGGTGAAAGCACGCGGCAGATTGTGTTCAGCGGCTCGGGCCGGGCGGTCACCAAGACCATCACCTGCGTGGAGATCATGAAACGCAAGGTGGGGGGCCTCCACCAAGTCACCAAGCTGCGCTACCAGAGCTTGAGAGAGGTGTGGGAGAGCCGAGAGCAACGAGAGCCCAAGGGGGAGAACCTGACAGTCCACAAGAACGTGCCCTCCATCTGCATCCTTCTCTCCAAAGACCCGCTGGACCCCCAGCAGCACGGCTACCAGCCCCCTGAGTCCCTGACAGGCCTCTGGACCCCGGAGGAAGACTTCATTGAGGAGGCCAGCCTCTCCCTCAGAGGAGCCAAGCGCCCATTGCTCTCCCCAAGTCCTGAATCAGGCAGCAAGAGACTGAGTGTGGAGCCGCCACAGCACCTTGTTGACTGAGAATGTGCAGCTTCTATTATCATTACACCCTACATACTGGACATACGGAAATATGGCTATTTGAGCATTTCTCAAATAACAAGCACTCTTGTGGTGTGCCTGGGTTCCAGCTCAATACCTTTAGGTAATTGCTGTTTCATTTTAAGTCTCTATGCACATATTTGCATTATATAAGGCAGGTAGGTTGAGGGTGTTATTATTATTGAAACATGGATTTATTTAAAAAAAAATGTTTTAACATTATCTCTGTGATTACCTTTCTACGCAATTGCATAATTGTTCAGATAATCCACTATTTTAAATGTTGTTTTGTATAATAGACTTACCCTTTTAACAGTTTCCCATAGTAGAAGTGTAATAAAGCATTGTGAAAGCATGGTAAAGCATAGCTAAGCACTGTGATCTCAGAAGGGTAGAGTAAAGCATATTTAAAAGCATAGCAAAGCATGGTAAACTATGGTAAATGCAGAGTATATTCAAAACATGATAAACTTCACATTTACCATAGTAAACTTAGATAAGGGTAAACTCATCAAAACTTACCTTGAAAAATAAGAAATTTGTTGTTTTTAAAAGGGCATACTGGGAGCTCTATTTTGCTCAGTAATGCACAAAGTAAATATTCACCAAAAAAAATTCTATTCCCATTACAGTTTATTTATGTATTACTTATTTGTCATTTGTTTAAGATTGTAGCTCGCCAGGATAAACCCTTGAGTTGTAACAACTCATTTACAAGAGAGTCCCCAATGTAAATGAGAATCATCAGTTACTGAAATAGATTGGAAAAGTGTCAATGTTATGCCTTTAATGATTGGGGCGCTAAACCTTCTAACATGATCATACTGGAAATGTTAAAGCTTCTAACATGATCATACTGGAAATGTTAAAGCTTCTAACATGATCATACTGGAAATGTTAAAGCTTCTAACATGATCATACTGGAAATGTTAAAGCTTCTAACATGATCATACTGGAAATGCTAAACCTTCTAACATGATCATACTGGAAAACTTTGGGAACAGTGTTTATTTGATGTGTAATGTTGGCCAGAAATGTATGATTGTGTTATTATATACACTACCTTTAACTGCTGTAGCTACAGCCTCAATTAGCTGAATCCTTACTATATGCACCTTTAACTGCTGCAAAGTTGCTACAGCCTCGAGGAATTGAATCCGTACCTATTAACACACAATAGTGCTGAATTTAGAAATACTCAAAGAAACGTAATAAATTCAATGAGAAACATTGCAGGTCTTCTGGGAAGGGATCTGAAGTGGGAAATAGTTTCTGCTACATGGGGTACCTCTGGAAATCTGCCAGCCTTAGTGCAGAATCAGAGCTGATGTACCCTGCTCCCACCAGAGATATATATATATATATATATATATGGAACACAGGCTAGATCAGCCAGTGTACTCTAGAAGGAAGAGCCAGCACTAGTGATGTTCCCTTTGGAGCTAGATGCTGCTGGCCCTTGCTACTATAAAGACACTTTTTGACCATTACAGTGTCTATGACAAACAGCTAGAACTGACGAGCCACTACTGAACTCATAGTTAAATACCTCAACTCGGACGTATCAAAAACATATTTAAAAAACAAAAAAACATGACATTTGAGCAATCGCAATAAGAAACTAAACATGATTGCAGCATAATAAAAAGGTAAGGGTGCAGTAAAAACATGAAGAAAATGAAAACAGAAGCTACTTGTTCATACAGTATAGCCGTGGATTTTCTACTGTGGTGAATTGCACAGGGATCAGAAATGACATTTTTGATCACAGTATGCGGTTGATTAATTTAACCTCATGCAGTTTTTCATTGCAGTACCACAACGTCAAACTGTTTTATACCGATTATCACAAATGTTGTAAGGGATAAACAGTGATAAACCACAATTCTAATTGAAGTGATTTTCATTCAAAATGTCAATGCGGAAAAGCACTGATAATGCAATACACTGTATATAGAGGATGTACCAGGAATGTTCAATCAGGACAGACAAATAACCCAGACAAGCCCCAGAGGGGAGGGGGTGTTTACGACAGTCCTCGTGAAATAACCACACGACTCGGTCATGGACAATGATGTGTTTAAACCTAAATTAAACAGCAGATATCTGAGAATGACTTTCTAGATCAAGATCTGCATCTGCTTAATCTCAAGAATTTTTCACTTGTTGACAGCTACTAGTCACACAGATGTGCTCTAATTACAGCAAGAAGTGTTATAAAACATGATATGAATACCATGTCGGCTTTCAAAGTGATTGACTTTCAGAGAGGAAAACAAGCAATTGACCACAGTGGATTGGGTTCTGTATTCTCAGGAACCAATCCACAGTTCTGACTGATTCACTGTTCTGTATTCTCTGGAACCAATCCACAGTTCTGACTGATTCACTGTTCTGTATTCTCTGTAATGGATACACAGTTTGAATCAATTAAAAATAAAACGGTGTCGCCATAGAACGTTGTAACTTGTAATACATGTGTGGAGATTACCGTCTGTATAGCGATCCATCAGTCAGTCAAGCGTTACACATTCAATGCATTACATTCCTTTATCTCATGAAATTAACTGAATAATGTGCATGTACCCATTTGGATATGTTAATATTTCTATTGAATAAACTGTTGAAATATCTGAATGCCTCATTATTGCGAGCTGCATGATATGAGTCGTGTTACTGTCCCGCTCCGCTTATTATCCCCACATGATGAAATGTCCTGGAGCACAATGGAGTCACGGGGAGAAGCTTCTGATAATATCACTGTGGTTATTACAGTATTACTTACACCAGTCTTACAGCTCATTTTGAGCTAATATTCATCACCATATTGTCAGCATGTATGCATATAAATCTTCTGCACTTAAAACACAGAACACATGAAGTACTACACTCAAGTAAAATTTTACACTAAATCATTTTATGTTGTTTTTACAAAGTTTAGCCTTCTACACACTAAAGATTCACTATCGAAGCATTTTTGCCACTAGAACACAGTTCGGGTCAATTCCTGGGCACTCCACAACAACTCAGGGAGCATCCACCGATCCCACAACCAATCCAATTGCTTCTTTACACCCAGCAACTGGAGAGCGGCTGTCAGCACGCTACCGGCCTCTGGAGGACAAAGAGCAGCCCTGCAGGTGACTGCTTGAGCTTGACAGCCATCTGGCCAGCAGGGGCCGCTGTCGTGTGATACTCTGTCCTGATCCTTCCTTCACAACTGAGCTCCCCACTGTATGACATTAACTCAGATCAGGTAGATGGCACCATAGTCTAGATTCAGGACAGGGACTTCCCCCTAAATAGAATGGATGGAGATAAAGGGTTTTATTACTTCAAAATGTAAATTACTATTTTTTTCAAAAGGTAAAAAACGCATTTTAAGTTACAAAATAAGAAATGAACAATCTAACTTTCTTAAACGGTCTTAACTTAAAAACCTGCTGTATTTGTTTCTGGTAATGTACTCTTTAAAAATCAGCCCCAACTACTGTGACTCTACCCAGGAGCAAACATTATGGCAAATCTGTACTGCCGCAGTTATTGCAGGTATTTCAATGCCATTAATCCAAAGGGAGTTTCTTAACCCTGTGCAGCTGGGATAGTATTCCTAATGTGTAGCTAGCAGAGCTCTCTGGCAGGGCATCCATCACGCTGGAAAGAGATAAGCCCACTGTTTACTGCAGCGGTGCATTGGTGGTTGGTTAGTGTTTGATAGAAATGGGAATTGATCGTATTTAGTCTGGTGCTTCTGTTTATTCACTGAAGACAACAATACAAATAAAAGCTGAACACTGAAATCCCTCTTTGTAAAGAAGCAGACGAGAACGCGCCCCACTGGCCAGCTCTATTTATACCAGCGCTCAGAGGCTTCATCGCAGCACAGTGAACACACATGGGAATGAAGTTATCAGAGGCTGTGCAGGTGAAACTCTAGCACCTTGTACTGTTAAGATTAAGTGGTAGCTTTTGGACGTGCCTGAATAATTGAAATATCTCCTCAGTTGGGTTCAGACTACATATGAACAGGGCACCTGATTTGTATTCCCCAGATAGCATCAGTGAGAAATCGTGTAGCCCAGCTAATGAGTTCACCAGGTATGAAAACTGGGAGTTAAAGAGCTTGCTTTTCATTGGAGGTCTCCAGAGCAATGCTTCTCACCTTCTCACCCGGGAGGAATTAGAGTTTAAATCAGGAAAGACGAGATCAAGTGTTTTGAACAGTTGCAGCCTGAGTCATTTATCATGCTGGCGTTCAATGAGTGCTTGATGCAAACCAGGTGAATTCGCTGGTGCTGTTAAATGCATTAAACAAACCAGCTGAGGCTTATCCTACAAGTATACACTTCCTGGCCACTTTATTAGGACCTGTCTACTTGATCGGATTTGACATCGCCCTGGTGAGGGGAGTGTTCTCCTGGTATACCCTGGTGTGGGGCATGTTCTCCTGGTATACCCTGGTGAGGGGCATGTTCTCCTGGTATATGCTGGTGAGGGGCGTGTTCTCCTGGTATACCCTGGTGAGGGGCATGTTCTCCTGGTATACCCTGGTGAAGGGCATGTTCTCCTGGTATACCCTGGTGTTGGGCATGTTCTCCTGGTATACCCTGGTGAGGGGCATGTTCTCCTGGTATACCCTGGTGAGGGGCATCTTCTCCTGGTATACCCTGGTGAAGGGCATCTTCTCCTGGTATACCCTGGTGAGGGGAATGTTCTCCTGGAATACGCTGGTGAGGGGCATGTTCTCCTGGTATACCCTGGTGAGGGGCATGTTCTCCTGGTATACCCTGGTGAAGGGCATGTTCTCCTGGTAAACCCTGGTGTGGGGCATGTTCTCCTGGTAAACCCTGGTGTGGGGCATGTTCTCCTGGTATACCCTGGTGTGGGGCATGTTCTCCTGGTATACCCTGGTGAAGGGCATGTTCTCCTGGTACACCCTGGTGAGGGGCATGTTCTCCTGGTAAACCCTGGTGAGGGGCATGTTCTCCTGGTATACCCTTGTGTGGGGCATGTTCTCCTGGTAAACCCTGGTGTCGGGCATATTCTCCTGTTAAACCCTGGTGTGGGGCATGTTCTCCTGGTAAACTCTGGTGTGGGGTATATTCTCCTGGTAAACCCTGGTGTGGGGCATGTTCTCCTGATATACCTGGTGGGGCATGTTCTCCTGATATACCTGGTGTGGGGCATGTTCTCCTGGTATACCCTAGTGTGGGGCATGTTCTCCTGGTATACCCTGGTGAGGGGCATGTTCTCCTGGTATACCCTGGTGTGGGGCATGTTCTCCTGGTATATGCTGGTGAGGGGCGTGTTCTCCTGGTATACCCTGGTGAGGGGCATGTTCTCCTGGTATACCCTGGTGAAGGGCATGTTCTCCTGGTATACCCTGGTGTTGGGCATGTTCTCCTGGTATACCCTGGTGAGGGGCATGTTCTCCTGGTATACCCTGGTGAGGGGCATGTTCTCCTGGTATACCCTGGTGAAGGGCATCTTCTCCTGGTATACCCTGGTGAGGGGAATGTTCTCCTGGAATACGCTGGTGAGGGGCATGTTCTCCTGGTATACCCTGGTGAGGGGCATGTTCTCCTGGTATACCCTGGTGAGGGGCATGTTCTCCTGGTAAACCCTGGTGTGGGGCATGTTCTCCTGGTAAACCCTGGTGTGGGGCATGTTCTCCTGGTATACCCTGGTGAGGGGCATGTTCTCCTGGTATACCCTGGTGTGGGGCATGTTCTCCTGGTATACCCTGGTGAAGGGCATGTTCTCCTGGTACACCCTGGTGAGGGGCATGTTCTCCTGGTAAACCCTGGTGAGGGGCATGTTCTCCTGGTATACCCTGGTGAGGGGCATGTTCTCCTGGTATACCCTTGTGTGGGGCATGTTCTCCTGGTAAACCCTGGTGTCGGGCATATTCTCCTGTTAAACCCTGGTGTGGGGCATGTTCTCCTGGTAAACTCTGGTGTGGGGTATATTCTCCTGGTAAACCCTGGTGTGGGGCATGTTCTCCTGATATACCTGGTGGGGCATGTTCTCCTGATATACCTGGTGTGGGGCATGTTCTCCTGGTATACCCTAGTGTGGGGCATGTTCTCCTGGTATACCCTGGTGAGGGGCATGTTCTCCTGGTATACCCTGGTGTGGGCTTGTTCTCCTGATATACCTGGTGTGGGGCATGTTCTCTTGGTAAACCCTGGTGTGGGGCATGTTCTCCTGGTATACCCTGGTGTTGGGCATGTTCTCCTGGTATACCCTGGTGTGGGGCATGTTGTCCTGGTATACCCTGGTGTGGGGCATGTTCTCCTGGTATACCCTGGTGTTGGGCATGTTCTCCTGGTATACCCTGGCTCCCTTGATTACTCTAGTAGGCAGAACGAATGCCATAGTTTACTTAAAGAGTAAGTAGCAGGGTTCTGAAAAATATAGCGTTCCACGTGTTGCTAGAACTGTTTAAATAACATACCTGTCATTTTTATTTTCATTGTTAACATCCTGACAACTGTTTACACTTAGAACTTTAAAGTATGTTCCAAATATTTTTTTTTTTAATCACTCTTCCTGCAGTGATTTAGAGGGCAGATCTCAAACCCCAGTGCACTAGAGAGGCGATTTTGAAAAGAGCTTTGAAACAGACCTTTCAAGTGTTACCTCTTGAAAATCTTAGTACCAGGATCATGCTCACTCTGAATGTATTGAGATGGCTCCTTGCACCCTAGTAGAAATTTAAATGAACACGAAGTCCCTGGTTCGACTGGTGTCTTTTTAATTGATTTCTTTGATATTTGCTGCAAAGAAGAGAGCACAGCTAGAGAGGACAATTCATTAAAAACGTATCTTAAAAGTAACTAAAATAATCTCCGAGTTGTGTATTTTAATAATGAGCCGATGTTCCTGTATCTCTTTTAGGAGTTTGCTATCTCTATACTTCCAGCTGCCTCTCTGCTTTCTTATCTACACAGACTGGGCTTCAGCCTCCTTTATCTCACAATCCTCCAAATTGAATATGTATTCCTTCTCTGTTTTCCACCAGCAAAGCAAAGATTACACAAGGTGACGTGGTTTCCCATCTCCTCAGAGCGGGGGAAATTATTTCTCTCTACACAAAACAGTGATTCATTCTGTGATTCCAAAGTGGTGAAGATAAATGATCAAATGTAAAAGCCCCTGCAATTAATGCACAACTAGACTTATATAAGTGCTGAGTCATGTGCAACTATTCAGCAACCATCATGGGAAAGCTGGAGGGTTTCAGTGACTTCACCAGGGGCATGCAGGTGGGTGGAGTGCAGTGGCTGCATCAATCATTGGGTCTCAAGAGTCTCTTTCTGGAATAGCAATGTTTGCAGAACACCACCGCTGAGAAGAGCAATGTTCTGTGACAAGATACAGGTCCCGATCACAGACTCCTTCAACACAGGATGAAATGCACCTGTGCCACCTTGAACAATGAGCTGGGAGCTCTGCATTGTGTGCTGGTAAGACGTGTGTTAAAAAACTGAAGCACCAGCCTTAACACTGTCAAAAAAAAAAAAAGTTCCATAGTGAACACCAGCTATACTACTGGCACTGCTGCTGTCCAGACAGAGCAGCTGTTCATTACGTGGCACTGGTGCTTACTGGCCCTTATACATTGTGCATCTGCACAGTCATTTTGACGTTTTCATATTCCAATCTTTATAACATGCATAGTTTCCATGGTTTGCCATGTTTTTAAATATGCTTAACCATACTTCACTGGGCTTTACAATGCTTACCTGTGCTTTACCATGCTTTCACTGTGCTTTACCATGCTTTCACTCGGCTTTACAATGCTTACCTATGCTTCACCATGTTTTCACTGTGCTTTACCATGTTTTCACTGTGCTTCACCGTGCTTCCCTGTGCTTTACCGTGCTTCACCGTGCTTCCAGAGCTGAACTCGGGGTCAGAGGTCCTTACACAGAAACAATGTGTGATGTAATAACGGCTCTGTAAGAAAGGAGAGGCTGCAGTCCTTATTTGTAATGGGATTGTTGCACTCTTAAACATCCCCATGGCACACATGTTATATTTGCAATTTCTAGATTTGATCAACACAATTTTTTTTTATGTCATTCTAAATTTCCAATTCCTAGTCTATGTCTGCTGTTAGCTACCTGTGGTGCTTCGATAAGCCTCAGTGATTAAATGAGAGGCTTGCAGATCGATTATGTTGCTTCTTATCATTGTGATGAAACTTTTAGTTTATATATACACTACATGTATATATATATAAATAAATAAATATATATAAATATATATATATATATATATATATATATATATATATATATATATATATATAAAAAAAATATAGATATATATATATATATATAAAAAAAAATATATGGGGCAGCAGTGTGGAGTAGAGGTTAGGGCTCTGGACTCTCGACCGGAGGGTTGTGGGTTCAATCCCAGGTGGGGACACTGCTGCTGTACCCTTGAGCAAGGTACTTTACCTAGATTGCTCCAGTTAAAACCCAACTGTATAAATGGGTAATTGTATGTAAACATAATGTGATATCTTGTAATAATTGTAAGTCGCCCTGGATAAGGGCGTCTGCTAAGAAATAAATACTAATAATATATATATATAGAGAGAGAATATTTCATTTTAAATCCCTTTATTGAACAACACAAAAGAAAAAAAACAACAAGACATTAAAGTAACATAAATAAAACTAGTAAATTCCAGCACTGGTCATAATAGAACAAGAATAAACCACAGATAAATAACTGAAACATTCTAAAAATAGCAACAAATCCTAAAAACACACAAACAATTTTAAAAATTAAAAATTAGCATGCCATCTTCACCTACTGCACACACCCCATCCTCAATACACCACCTCATCATAAAATTCATTCATCATGCTGTAATAAGAAAAATCAGCTTTTACCCTGGTTACAACCAGACCTCTAAAAACACACAGGGCATCATCTGTACCAGTGCTAGATAGTCTGTTCTTACGGGATTTTAAAATCGCCAGCTTTGCTTGACCCAGGAGAAAATTAATCAGGGCACACCGATGACGATATTTAAAAGAATACTTAAAATTAAAACCTCTTTAGTAAAACGCACCCCGAGGTTCATCAGCAGGCCTTCTAGAAAAATAAAAAAGGCCAGAGTCGTGGGCAGTCTGTGAAAAGGTGAAACACAGTTTCCACGGCGGGGCAGAAGGGGCACTCCTCCCCCACACTTGGGTCGACTCAGCTCAGCCAGCAGTTCGTGGCGACGATACCGTGCAACACTCGCCACTGCAGGTCCCCGGAGCGCTTGGGCAGAGGCAGCTTGTACAGCACCCTCCAGGATGGCCCACAGAACTCCATCGCCAGGTGAGCCCTCCACTTGGTGTCAGTCAGGTCTTTAAGTCTGTGATAATGCCGGGTCTTAACCACACTGCTGTACAGCTGCCTCTTCTCTGCAGAGTGAAACTGTAAATTGGTCTCTTCATCCAGGGATAACAGCATCCTGGGTGGCCCCCCCCCTCCTCCTCCTCCGGCAGCACAGGGGAGAGCAGCACTGAGGGGAAATCAGGCTCACGCTCCGGGGCCTGCCTCACCGAGAAGCACCGCGCCACGAACTCCAACGCTGCTGGGTTCAGGGAGGCTTGGATCTCTCCCAGCACCCTCTCTATGAAGCGCACCAAGCGCAGGCCCAACACTGGAGACAACTCGGCCCCGCTCTTCCATCGCCACTCAGTCCAGTCTACCAGGTGACCCAGGGTGGTGACTCCGGCCTGTAAAAACACTAAAAAAAGCTGTTTAGAATTAAAAGCATCAATGTTAAAAATTCTATTAAAAAACAAAGGCTCCTCAAAAATAAAACATGTACAGAGGCTTTCATCTGTCATTAAAATCTTAACTAACCCCCAGGCGTTTAACATGTTCCTGTAAAAGCTTTCCAGCTCAGTACTAATAACTTTACTGGGGATCATTAAAAACAGCTGCCTGTCTAAGCCAAGCCCGCAACCCTCTTGAGGAGGGACAAAGCCATGCCTCTCCAGCTCAGCTCAGGGGTGTACAGCAGTCTCTGGGCTGCCTGCAATCTGAACGCAGCGACCCGGGAGGGGATGTCAATTAGTCCCTGCCCCCCTTCGTCTCAGTGCAGGTACAGTACTGCTGGTTTCAGCCAGTGGTTTCCATCCCAAAAGAAATTAAGTAGTTTTCTCTGGACCTGCTCCAGCAGCCCTGGGGGAGGGTCCAGACACAGCTACCAACTTGTTAATCACAAGGACCCTCCCCATGAAGGATAGGCGGTTTAGCAGCCACTGCCAGCTCTGTAGCCTTCCTGCTACCTTCTCCAGCACCCCCTCCCAGTTTCGCTGCATGAATGCCTCAGTTTCTACAGTGGCTCTCAAAAGTATTCACCCGCCTTGGACTTTTCCACATTTTATTGTGTTAAAACATGGAATCAAAATGGATTTAATTAGGAGTTTTTCCACTGAACAACACAAAAAATTCCATAATGTCAAAGTGAAAAATAAAATCTACAAATTGTTCTAAATTAATTACAAATACAAAACAGAAAATAATTGATTGCATAAGTATTCACCCCCTTGAGTCAATATTTGGTAGCGGCACCTTTGGCAGCAATTACAGCCATGAGTCTATTTGGATAAGTCTCTACCAGCTTTGCACATCTGGACACTGCAATTTTTGCCCATTCTTCTTTGCAAAATTGCTCAAGCTCTGTCAAGTTGGATGGGGACCTTTGGTGAACAGCAATTTTCAACTCTTTCCACATATTCTCAATTGGATTGAGGTCCGGGCTTTGACTGGGCCACTCCAGGACATTGACCTTTTTGTTTTTAAGCCACTCCAGTGTGGCTTTGGCTGTATGTTTGGGGTCATTGTTCTGCTGGAAGATGAATCTTCTCCCAAGTCCCAGATCTCTTGCAGACTTCAGCAGGTTTTCCTCCAGGATTTCTCTGTACTTTGCTGCATCCATTTTGCCCTCTATCTTCATGAGCTTTCCAGGCCCTGACGCAGAGAAGCATCCCCATAGCATGATGCTTCCACCACCATGCTTCACGGTAGGGATGGTGTTCTTAGGATGATGTGCAGTGTTAGGCTTGCGCCAAACATAGCGCTTAGCGTTGAGGCCAAAAAGCTCTATTTTGGTCTCATCAGACCACAGAATCTTCTTCCACTTGGTCTCAGAGTCTCACACATGCCTTCTGGCAAACTCTAGCTGAGATTTGATGTGAGTTTTTTTCAACAATGGCTTTCTTTTTGCCACTCTCCAATAAAGGCCAGTTTTGTGAAGCACCCAGGCTATTGTTGCCGTATGCACGGTGTCCCCCAGCTCAGCCGTGGAAGACTGTAACTCCTTTAGAGTTGCCATAGGCCTCTTGGTGGCCTCCCTGACTAGTGCCCTACTCGCCCGGATACTCAGTTTTTGAGGACGGTCTGTTCTAGACAGATTCACAGTTGTGCCATATTCTCTCCATTTCTTAATAATGAACTTTACTGTGCTCCGGGGGATATTCAATGCCTTGGAAATGTTCTTATATCCTACCCCTGATTGGTGCTTTTGAAGAACCTTATTCCAGATTTGCTTTGAATGTTCCTTCGTCTTCATGATGTAGTTTTTGTTAGGAAATGTACTAACCAACTGTGGGACCTCCCAGAGACAGGTGTATTTAACCTGAAATCATGTGAAACACCTTAATTGCACACAGGTGGACTCCATTCAACTAATTATGTGACTTCTAAAGACAATTGGTTGCACCAGAGCTTATTTAGGTGTGTCATAGCAAAGGGGGTGAATACTTATGCAATCAATTATTTTCTGTTTTATATTTGTAATTAATTCAGAAAAATTTGTAGATTTTATTTTTCACTTTGCCATTATGGACCTTTTTTGTGTTGATCAGTGGCAAAAACTCCTAATTAAATCCATTTTGATTCCATGTTGTAACACAATAAAATGTGAAAAAGTCCAAGGGGGGTGAATACTTTTGAGAGCCACAGTAAGTACACCCCCAGCACTTTTAATCCAGTTCTGTTCCACTCCAGCTGCAGTGGCAGGGAAGGAGGCTTTCTCAGCCAGCTCCCTGCCAGGAACGCTCCACTTTTGGCCCAATTCACCCGTGCTGAGGAGGCTCTTTCAAAGCCCCTCATCATGACTCCAGCACCGCCACGTCTTTATCACTGGTTACAAACACATTCAGGTCATCAGCGTATGCTGAGAGTTGGACGGGCTGGGCGGAGGGGAGGGCAGGTATGGCCAGGCCAGCGAGACGCTCCCTCAGCTGGTGTAGCAGAGGTTCGATGGCGTAGAGCATCCCCGACAGAGAGCAGCCCTGTCTAATCCCTCTCTGCACTGGGAAGGGCTGGCTCAGACAATTATTAATCTTGACAAAGCTAAACATATTAGAATATAAAATTTTAATATAAGAAATAAAAACAGGACCAAAACCAAATGCCTCTAGGGTGCAAAATAAAAAGCTATGGTCTACCCTGTCAAAAGCCTTCTCCTGGTCAAGCGAAAACCAGCCCGAAATCTAAGTTAAAAAGTTTAGATACAAAACAAATTATCAAAAATTTAGCATTTTGGTACACAGTATGTCTGGTCACTGTGCACCACAGTACCCATACACTCCCTAAGACGGCCGGCCAGAGCTTTGGAAAAGACCTTATAATCGCAGCACAGCAACGACACAGCACGCCAGTTCTTCAGCTCACAGAGGTCTCCTTTTTTGGGTAGTAAAGTAAGTACTGCCCTGCGGCAGCTCAGGGGCAGCTCTCCCTCTGCCACACATTCATTCAGCACCTGGTACAAATCATTTCTAATGCAACTCCAGAAATGTTTATAGAATTCAGCGGGCAGCCCATCTAGCCCAGGTGCTGTTCCATTGGAGAGCTGTGTGACGGCGGTTGTAAGCTCCTCCAGTGTGATGACGGTGTCCAGGCCGCGGCTTTCCTCCTCACCCAGGTTAGGGAGACCTTCCAACAGCCGCTCCGTCTCCTGCTGGTCGCAGCCCTGCTCTGAATAAAACGTCACTGCGGCCTGATGAAGCTCCGCAGGGCAGGAGACCTCTCTCCCCCCGGGCAGCCTCAGTGTAAGCATTTGTTTTCTTTCAGCTTCTTTCTTCTCCAAGCTGAAGAAGAAGGTCGTGGGGGGGGTCCATGTCTCTTAATTCCACAAATCCTGCTCTTACCAGGGACCCGTTGACCTCCTCCAGCAGGCTGCCCAGGCGCTGTTTCCTCTCTTTCAAGCTGCGATAAGCCCCCTCCATGCTCTGACCACCCAGCTCTCTCTCAATCTCTAAAATCTCATTCTCTAGCTGGCTGGCCACTGCATTCAACTCACTAGTGACGTTCTGGGTGAACTGCTGACAGAATATTTTAATTTGGATTTTCCCCACATCCCACCACTGTCTCAAATTAGAAAAGCATCTCTTTTCTTTTCTCCAGTTATTCCAAAATAGTTTGAATGTTTCTTTAAACTGTGTGTCTTGTAATAATTTAATATTAAAGTGCCAATAGGATTTGGAGTGCTGTGCAGTGGGTAAACACAAAACAGCTGTGATGAGGTGATGATCACATAGAGAGGTGATGATCAGATAGAGATGTGGGATGAATGCTACTAATAATTCTATTAAGGCGGTGCTTTTGGGTGTAAAATCTATCTAACCGTGCTCCAGACAATTGACCATTATTTAATTTAATCCAAGTATATTGTCCAGGCGTCAACTAAATCAAATCTTGTCAGCACGCCAGCCAGCTCTCTCGCAGATTGGGGATTGGGTTCATCATGATTAAAATCCAGCGTACAGTTAAAATCCCCTCCCACCAAAATAAAATGCTCTGGATCACACTTCTCTAAAACCTGAAATAAAATCCTGTCATTATACAAATTAGGAGCATAGATATTAAAAAGATCAATAAAAACACCATTTAATTAATTCAATTTTTAAAACCCTCCCTTGTACAACTTCCTCCTCAGACACCACGTCTACTCCCAGCCCCGGAGAGAATAAAACTGCCAGCCCCGCACTAACATTAGAGCCGTGACTTAAAATCGCCTTCCCCTTCCACTCTGACAGCCAGTGCGCTTCATTGCTGCTGTCAGAGTGGGTCTCCTGCAATAGAATAAAATTGGCTTTTTTAAACTCAATAAAATTAAATAATTGGGCTCTCTTAAAATCATCACGGCAACCATTTATATTTAAAGAACTCAATAAAAACTTATCCATAAAGGAAGAAAAATAAAATGTCAATAAATAAATACAAAAAACAAGGGTAAACGCTTTAAAATTGAATTGATCCATTACAAACCTTTTGATTGCTCAACCATTGTTCTAGCAGTGCTTACAAACCTTTTCAAACGAAACCTCTTTTTCCTGTCAAATTTGTCTAAACTCGCTTTTCTTAACAGTACATTAGCAGAGACTAAAAACAATTTCAAGTCAGGAAAGAAAAGTGGAATTTCAACTCCCCTTTTACCCTTTGTGCTATCCATAAAATTTTTTTGGGGGGCTGACTGACCTGGATGTCGGAGAGCATTGAGGTGTCAGAGAGCTCTCCCTACTCATCCTCATCTTCTCCCGCGAACGCCTCCCATTCCTCAGCCGAATCCTCCTCTGTGGCTCCCGACTCATCTTCCTCCGGCCGTGAGGACTCTGCTAAGGGTAGGGCTATGGCGTCACTGGATGCTAGTCCAGTGCTGCCGCTAGCCTCCTTCCCTGTGCGGGAAAGCTCAGCAGCCACGGCCTGATCACCGCCGTCACCGCCGCTCTCCCCCGGCCCCGACTCTCCGACGGTGGCAGCGCTGGGCTGAGACCCCGCATCACCATCAACCAGCGAGCCACGGCTCGGCTCCCCAGAAGCAGCGAGTTGAGACTCGCTGCTACCTTTGTGAGCCGCCACAGGGCCCTAGATAAACTCCCCCATGACCGCTGCTTCAGCTCTTTTCTGCATTTTCTTTTTTTTAATAACAGCAGTAAAGCTCCCCTCCAGATCGGCAGGGGGTTCCTGTACGGTTGACTCTGTAGGCTGCTCCGCTGCTGCAGACTGCTCCTCCGCAGCAATCCTCTTCTTAACTCAGGGCGCAGGCACGGGCGTCTCCGCCGACTCCTCCACCTGTGCTCCCCGAACACCCTCAGCCTGACCAGCCCTCTCCCTTTCAGCGCTGCCCTCCGCCGCAGCCGCTGATCTGAGCTTAGAGCAGGCTTGCTTCATGTGCCCTTCCTCGCCACAATGAAAACATTTCATTGTGTCCGAGGTTGCAAAAATAACACACTCTTTCCCCTCTATAATAAACCTCCAGGCTACATTAAGATCCTGCCCCGGGTTATGCGGCAATACAAACACTTGTCTACGAAAAGACAACACATGTTTCACCTCGGGGTTCTTACGGCCTACCGGAATCATTCTAATAAGGGACATGATTTTACCGTATCTTGCCAATTCTCTTTCAATCACTACATTTGGAATAAAAGGGGGAACATTTGATAAAACAACTTTCCTTAGAGGAGTTGAAAAAGGTAAAGCAGAAATAAAAGCACCACGATCTTATTTATGAGTGTTTCTTGACTTAAAAACACAACAATGGCTTTATTCATACGTGAAGCAGATTTTATGTTGTTAAAACCAATTGTCTTACCGACCGATAACAGAACGTCCTCCACGGAAACTTCATTGTCGGGCACATACCTGAACCCATGTCTCCGTGTCAGTCCCTCTATACCGCCGGAGTGTGAGCCCATCTCGGACAACACAAACTAACTTAGCCTGCCAAACGGCAAGGCCAATAGATAGATAGATAAATAAATAAATAAATAAATAAATAAATATACAATTCAAAATGTAAAGGCTATACATAAATAATTTTCAGAGAGAGAGAGAGAGAGAGAGAGAGAGAGAGAGAGAGAGAGAGAGAGCAACAAACAGCAGTATATCCAGTGAGAATCTGGGTCCACCAGGATACCCACCAATCACAAGAAACACTTCTTGAAGATGAATTGCTGAACACCTTTCAGTGTATTTTGCTAGATAATACATTTCATTTTTACATAAGAAGTTCAAGAATGAGAAAAGGCCATTGGGCCCACCTGTGCTCGCTTGCTTTGGTGCCAGCGTGGTCCGTTAGCATGCAGGAGAGGAAAAACAAAAACCCCAAGCCAGCTTAGTATGGGAAATGAAACCTCAGGGAACCCGTGGCTAGACGGACCGCCCTTCCTCCAGACAGCTAGCTAAAGGTCTTATTGTGGTCACTGAGAGAGTCTTACAGCATTGCTCATGACAGCATCCAGTCTATTTTTGAAGGATCCAATAGATCAAATAGACCCAATCTGCTTCAACAACTCTGTCCGGCAGCCTGTTCCAATGGTTCACCACCCTTTCTGTGAAAAAGCTCCTTCTCCCCTCGGTTCTGAATATGCCTTCTTCGGCTTCCACCTGTGGCCCCTGCTTCTGTTCTCTGACCTGTGAAAAATAATTCTCACAGTTACTTTGTTAAACCCCTTGACAATTTGAAATACCGCTATTAAGTCATAGCTTACTGATTATGTCTTGGTCCAGGTCATTTTGATTGTGACTTCAGGAACATATTATCTGAGAGGCTGTGGAACAGAAATATATTATATTATCTGATGGTGTTTGGGACATCACAGTGGAATAAGCAACTGCTGGGATTCCTAGTTTCTGGTTTCTTACAAGACGTTGAAACTACATTTTCACTCAACTCTCTTTTCTGCTTCACTTCCACTGGCAGAAATCCGCTTATTTTGTTCATCAAAAAGAGAGAGCTGTAACTGAACATCATACGTGGAACTGAACTGCTATAAGAAAGCACTTTGGCGCCACCCGCTGGCCAATTGAACATTGCACTATGGAAAGATTTAAATATAAATACAAGGCTTTACCAGTGTTAAATACTGACAGGTGTATATGGCAGAGATACTTAATACGGTTTCTCCAGGTCACTGCACGACTTTAACTCATTCAGGAAGTATGTCAGTAGCATGCATCCACCCCGCCACGGCTGTGAATTCAGAATTACAGATTTCAGTATTCTATAAAATGCTGAGGACCATCAAAAGAAGGGTTGTTTTGCACCCAGCCCTTCTGGATATTATTGTGAATAATTCCCTCTGACTCCTCATTTCTCATTCCTGCTTGCTCATGTGTCCAATGTCTCGTTTTAATTTACATAAATTAATTTGGCTGTCAAATGTCACATTTTGTGATAATTGGTTGCCATTGGTTACCATTGTGCCATAATGAACTTGTACTAATGAACAATCTCCTATCAGTTATGCATACACTGGGTGCGTTCAGTAAGTGAGCCGCGCAGAGCAGCTCAGTGAAAGAATCCACTTAATGGCACGCTCAGCTCTGCTCCCCTGAGCAGATCAGAGCTCTGCAGAGCAGACTTCATCTGTGATCTGAGTGTGCGGAAACATTCTCGCTCTGAGCCGCTTGGTTACTTAACACACCCATTAGCCTCTGTTTCACTTTTTCACATATCATATAAAATAGATACTGCGTCATACTGATCATACAGTACCTGTGAGGTACCACTGGGCCACCCTCACCTGTGTGATGAGTAGAGGAGACACAATGAGTAGAGGACACACAGTGAGTAGAGGACACACAGTGAGTAGAGGACACACAATGAGTAGAGGACACACAATGAGTAGAGGACACACAGTGAGTAGAGGACACACAATGGGTCTCAGTGATAGATGAGACATTCCATCCTCACATGTGTGATGAGTAGATGACACACAATGGGTCTCAGTGATAGATGAGACATTCCACCCTCACATGTGTGATGAGTAGAGGACACACAGTGAGTAGAGGGCACACAATGGGTCTCAGTGATAGATGAGACATTGCACCCAGTGAGGCTAGTCTGATCTATCCAAGCGACCCACTGCATATTCTATTTATACAACAAGTTGTGCACAGTTGTGTATTGCCAGAAAAACATAAATAAACCTCTTCTAAAAAACATAAAGAAATCTAAAAAAAACACAAAGAAACCTCTTCTAAAAAAAACACAAAGAAACCTCTTCTAAAAAACCAAAGAAACCTCTTCCAAAAAAACATAAAGAAACCTCTTCTAAAAAAAATATAAAGAAACCTCTTCTAAAAAAACATAAAGAAACCTCTTCTAAAAAACCAAAGAAACCTCTTCCAAAAAAACCAAAGAAACCTCTTCTAAAAAAACACAAAGAAACCTCTTCTAAAAAACACAAAGTAACCTCTTCTAAAAAACCATAAAGAAACCTCTTCTTAAAAAACACAAAGACACCTCTTCTTAAAAAAACACAAAGAAACCTCTTCTAAAAAAACAAAGAAACCTCTTCTAAAAAAACACAAAGAAACCTCTTCTAAAAAACCAAAGAAACCTCTTCTAAAAAAACACAAAGAAACCTCTTCTAAAAAAAACACAAAGAAACCTCTTCTAAAAAAAACATAAAGAAATCTCTTCTAAAAAAACACAAATAAACCTCTTCCAAAAAAACATAAAGAAGCCTCTTCTAAAACAACATAAAGAAACCTCTTCTAAAAAAACAAAGAAACCTCTTCCAAAAAAAACACAAAGAAACCTCTTCTAAAAAACCATAAAGAAACCTCTTCTAAAAAACACAAAGAAACCTCTTCTAAAAAAACATAAAGGAACCTCTTCTAAAAAACCATAAAGAAACCTCTTCTAAAAAACACAAAGAAACCTCTTCTAAAAAAAACACAAAGAAACCTCTTCTAAAAAACCATAAAGAAACCTCTTCTAAAAAACCAAAGAAACCTCTTCCAAAAACCAAAGAAACCCCTTCTAAAAAAACACAAAGAAACCTCTTCTAAAAAAACATAAAGAAACCTCTTCTAAAAAAAATATAAAGAAACCTCTTCCAAAAAAACCAAAGAAACCTCTTCTAAAAAAACACAAAGAAACCTCTTCTAAAAAAACACAAAGAAACCTCTTCTAAAAAACCATAAAGAAAACTCTCTTAAAAACCAAAGAAACCTCTTCCAAAAAAACCAAAGAAACCTCTTCTAAAAAAACACAAAGAAACCTCTTCTAAAAAAACACAAAGTAACCTCTTCTAAAAAAACCATAAAGAAACCTCTTCTTAAAAAAACACAAAGACACCTCTTCTTAAAAAAACACAAAGAAACCTCTTCTAAAAAAACAAAGAAACCTCTTCTAAAAAAACACAAAGAAACCTCTTCTAAAAACCAAAGAAACCCTTCTAAAAAACACAAAGAAACCTCTTCTAAAAAAACACAAAGAAACCTCTTCTAAAAAAAACATAAAGAAATCTCTTCTAAAAAAACACAAATAAACCTCTTCCAAAAAAACATAAAGAAGCCTCTTCTAAAACAACATAAAGAAACCTCTTCTAAAAAACCAAAGAAACCTCTTCCAAAAAATACACAAAGAAACCTCTTCTAAAAAAACATAAAGAAGCCTCTTCTAAAACAACATAAAGAAACCTCTTCTAAAAAACCATAAAGAAACCTCTTCCAAAAAACATAAAGAAACCTCTTCTAAAAACCATAAAGAAACCTCTTCTAAAAAACACAAAGAAACCTCTTCTAAAAAAACATAAAGGAACCTCTTCTAAAAAACCATAAAGAAACCCTCTTCAAAAAAACACAAAGAAACCTCTTCTAAAAAAAACATAAAGAAACCTCTTCTAAAAAAAACACAAAGAAGCCTCTTCCAAAAAACATAAAGAAACCTCTTCCAAAAAAACATAAAGAAACCTCTTCTAAAAAACCAAAGAAACCTCTTCCAAAAAACATAAAGAAACCTCTTCTAAAAAAACACAAAGAAACCTCTTCTAAAAAACCAAAGAAGCCTCTTCTAAAAAACACAAAGAAACCTAATCTAAAAAAAACATAAAGAAACCTCTTCTAAAAAACCAAAGAAACCTCTTCCAAAAAACATAAAGAAACCTCTTCTAAAAAAACATAAAGAAGCCTCTTCTAAAACAACATAAAGAAACCTCTTCTAAAAAACCATAAAGAAACCTCTTCCAAAAAACATAAAGAAACCTCTTCTAAAAAACCATAAAGAAACCTCTTCTAAAAAACACAAAGAAACCTCTTCTAAAAAAACATAAAGGAACCTCTTCTAAAAAACCATAAAGAAACCTCTTCTAAAAAACACAAAGAAACCTCTTCTAAAAAAAACATAAAGAAACCTCTTCTAAAAAAAACACAAAGAAGCCTCTTCCAAAAAACATAAAGAAACCTCTTCCAAAAAAACATAAAGAAACCTCTTCTAAAAACCAAAGAAACCTCTTCCAAAAAACATAAAGAAACCTCTTCTAAAAAAACACAAAGAAACCTCTTCTAAAAAACCAAAGAAGCCTCTTCTAAAAAACACAAAGAAACCTAATCTAAAAAAAACATAAAGAAACCTCTTCTAAAAAACCAAAGAAACCTCTTCCAAAAAACATAAAGAAACCTCTTCCAAAAAACACAAATAAACCTCTTCTAAAAAACACAAAGAAACCTATTCTATAAAAACAAATAAACCTCTTCAGATCACTAGACAGTGTTTGTTATTATTCTATAAAGCTGTTGTGAACTCAGGTGAAAGTACTTTAACACAGAAACACGCTATTTCAGGAGGTGCTATAAGAACCACTCAGCATGAGCACAAACATTCAATTGAAAGGGACAATTAAACTAAAACATATAGTGTGATGAATAGGAACATGCTCTAATTATTAGTGTGATGAAGAAGAACATGTACTCTATTAGTGTGATGAATAAGAACATGCTCTCTTTATTAGTTTGATGAATAAGAACATGCTCTCTTTATTAGTGTGATGAATAAGAACATGCTCTCTTTATTAGTGTGATGAATAAGAACATGCTGTCTTTATTAGATTGATGAATAAGAACATGCTCTCTTTATTAGTGTAATGAATAAGAACATGCTCTCTTTATTAGTTTGATGAATAAGAACATGCTCTCTTTATTAGTGTGATGAATAAGAACATGCTCTTTATTAGTCTGATGAATAAGAACATGCTCTCTATTAGTCTGATGAATAAGAACATGCTCTCTATTAGTCTGATGAATAAGAACATGCTCTCTTTATTAGTTTGATGAATAAGAACATGCTCTCTTTATTAGTGTGATGAATAAGAACATGCTCTCTATTAGTCTGATGAATAAGAACATGCTCTCTATTAGTCTGATGAATAAGAACATGCTCTCTTTATTAGTTTGATGAATAAGAACATGCTCTCTTTATTAGTGTGATGAATAAGAACATGCTCTCTTTATTAGTGTGATGAATAAGAACATGCTGTCTTTATTAGATTGATGAATAAGAACATGCTGTCTTTATTAGTTTGATGAATAAGAACATGCTCTCTTTATTAGTGTGATGAATAAGAACATGCTCTTTTTATTAGTGTGATTAATAAGAACATGCTCTCTTTATTAGTGTGATGAATAAGAACATGCTCTCTATTAGTCTGATGAATAAGAACATGCTCTCTTTATTAGTGTGATTAATAAGAACATGCTATCTTTATTAGTTTGATGAATAAGAACATGCTCTCTTTATTAGTGTAATGAATAAGAACATGCTCTTTTTATTAGTGTGATTAATAAGAACATGCTCTCTTTATTAGTGTGATGAATAAGAACATGCTCTCTATTAGTCTGATGAATAAGAACATGCTCTCTTTATTAGTGTGATGAATAAGAACATGCTATCTTTATTAGTTTGATGAATAAGAACATGCTCTCTTTATTAGTGTAATGAATAAGAACATGCTCTCTTTATTAGTGTGATGAATAAGAACATGCTCTCTTTATTAGTGTGATGAATAAGAACATGCTCTCTTTATTAGTTTGATGAATAAGAACATGCTCTCTTTATTAGTTTGATGAATACGAACATGCTCTCTTTATTAGTGTAATGAATAAGAACATGCTCTCTTTATTAGTTTGATGAATACGAACATGCTCTCTTTATTAGTGTAATGAATAAGAACATGCTCTCTTTATTAGTTTGATGAATAAGAACATGCTCTCTTTATTAGTTTGATGAAAAAAGAACATGCTCTTTTTTTATTAGTGTGATGAATAAGAACATGCTCTCTTTATTAGTGTGATGAATAAGAACATGCTCTCTTTATTAGTGTAATGAATAAGAACATGCTCTCTTTATTAGTTTGATGAATAAGAACATGCTCTCTTTATTAGTTTGATAAATAAGAACAGGCTCTTTTTATTAGTGTGATGAATAAGAACATGCTCTTTTTATTAGTGTGATGAATAAGAACATGCTCTCTTTATTAGTGTGATGAATAAGAACATGCTCTCTTTATTAGTTTGATGAATAAGAACATGCTCTTTTTATTAGTGTGATGAATAAGAACATGCTCTCTTTATTAGTGTGATGAATAAGAACATGCTCTCTTTATTAGTGTGATGAATAAGAACATGCTCTCTTTATTAGTGTGATGAATAAGAACATACTCTCTTTATTAGTTTGATGCATAAGAACATGCTCTCTTTATTAGTTTGATGGATAAGAACATGCTCTCTTTATTAGTGTGATGAATAAGAACATGCTCTCTATTAGTCTGATGAATAAGAACATGCTCTCTATTAGTCTGATGAATAAGAACATGCTCTCTTTATTAGTGTGATGAATAAGAACATGCTGTCTATTAGTCTGATGAATAAGAACATGCTCTCTTTATTAGTTTGATGAATAAGAACATGCTCTCTTTATTAGTGTGATGAATAAGAACATGCTCTCTTTATTAGTTTGATGAATAAGAACATGCTCTCTTTATTAGTTTGATGAATAAGAACATGCTCTCTATTAGTCTGATGAATAAGAACATGCTCTCTTTATTAGTTTGATGAATAAGAACATGCTCTCTTTATTAGTTTGATAAATAAGAACAGGCTCTTTTTTATTAGTGTGATGAATAAGAACATGCTCTTTTTATTAGTGTGATGAATAAGAACATGCTCTCTTTATTAGTTTGATGAATAAGAACATGCTCTTTTTATTAGTGTGATGAATAAGAACATGCTCTCTTTATTAGTGTGATGAATAAGAACATGCTCTCTTTATTAGTTTGATGAATAAGAACATGCTATTTTTTATTAGTGTGATGAATAAGAACATGCTTTATTAGTGTGATGAATAAGAACATCTTTATTAGTGTGATGAATAAGAACATGCTCTCTTTATTAGTTTGATGAATAAGAACATGCTCTCTTTATTAGTGTGATGAATAAGAACATGCTCTCTTTATTAGTTTGATGAATAAGAACATGCTCTCTTTATTAGTTTGATGAATAAGAACAACTTTATTAGTCTGATGAATAAGAACATCTCTATTAGTCTGATGAATAAGAACATGCTCTCTTTATTAGTTTGATGAATAAGAACATGCTCTCTTTATTAGTGTGATGAATAAGAACATGCTCTTTTTATTAGTGTGATTAATAAGAACATGCTCTCTTTATTAGTGTGATGAATAAGAACATGCTCTCTATTAGTCTGATGAATAAGAACATGCTCTCTTTATTAGTGTGATTAATAAGAACATGCTATCTTTATTAGTTTGATGAATAAGAACATGCTCTCTTTATTAGTGTAATGAATAAGAACATGCTCTTTTTATTAGTGTGATGAATAAGAACATGCTCTCTTTATTAGTGTGATGAATAAGAACATGCTCTCTTTATTAGTTTGATGAATAAGAACATGCTATTTTTATTAGTGTGATGAATAAGAACATGCTCTCTTTATTAGTGTGATGAATAAGAACATGCTCTCTATTAGTCTGATGAATAAGAACATGCTCTCTTTATTAGTTTGATGAATAAGAACATGCTCTCTTTATTAGTGTGATGAATAAGAACATGCTCTCTTTATTAGTTTGATGAATAAGAACATGCTCTTTATTAGTCTGATGAATAAGAACATGCTCTCTATTAGTCTGATGAATAAGAACATGCTCTCTTTATTAGTTTGATGAATAAGAACATGCTCTCTTTATTAGTGTGATGAATAAGAACATGCTCTTTTTATTAGTGTGATTAATAAGAACATGCTCTCTTTATTAGTGTGATGAATAAGAACATGCTCTCTATTAGTCTGATGAATAAGAACATGCTCTCTTTATTAGTGTGATGAATAAGAACATGCTCTCTTTATTAGTTTGATGAATAAGAACATGCTATTTTTATTAGTGTGATGAATAAGAACATGCTCTCTTTATTAGTGTGATGAATAAGAACATGCTCTCTATTAGTCTGATGAATAAGAACATGCTCTCTTTATTAGTTTGATGAATAAGAACATGCTCTCTTTATTAGTGTGATGAATAAGAACATGCTCTCTTTATTAGTTTGATGAATAAGAACATGCTCTTTATTAGTCTGATGAATAAGAACATGCTCTCTATTAGTCTGATGAATAAGAACATGCTCTCTTTATTAGTTTGATGAATAAGAACATGCTCTCTTTATTAGTGTGATGAATAAGAACATGCTCTTTTTATTAGTGTGATTAATAAGAACATGCTCTCTTTATTAGTGTGATGAATAAGAACATGCTCTCTATTAGTCTGATGAATAAGAACATGCTCTCTTTATTAGTGTGATTAATAAGAACATGCTATCTTTATTAGTTTGATGAATAAGAACATGCTCTCTTTATTAGTGTAATGAATAAGAACATGCTCTTTTTATTAGTGTGATTAATAAGAACATGCTCTCTTTATTAGTGTGATGAATAAGAACATGCTCTCTATTAGTCTGATGAATAAGAACATGCTCTCTTTATTAGTGTGATGAATAAGAACATGCTATCTTTATTAGTTTGATGAATAAGAACATGCTCTCTTTATTAGTGTAATGAATAAGAACATGCTCTCTTTATTAGTGTGATGAATAAGAACATGCTCTCTTTATTAGTGTGATGAATAAGAACATGCTCTCTTTATTAGTTTGATGAATAAGAACATGCTCTCTTTATTAGTTTGATGAATACGAACATGCTCTCTTTATTAGTGTAATGAATAAGAACATGCTCTCTTTATTAGTTTGATGAATACGAACATGCTCTCTTTATTAGTGTAATGAATAAGAACATGCTCTCTTTATTAGTTTGATGAATAAGAACATGCTCTCTTTATTAGTTTGATGAAAAAGAACATGCTCTTTTTATTAGTGTGATGAATAAGAACATGCTCTCTTTATTAGTGTGATGAATAAGAACATGCTCTCTTTATTAGTGTAATGAATAAGAACATGCTCTCTTTATTAGTTTGATGAATAAGAACATGCTCTCTTTATTAGTTTGATAAATAAGAACAGGCTCTTTTTATTAGTGTGATGAATAAGAACATGCTCTTTTTATTAGTGTGATGAATAAGAACATGCTCTCTTTATTAGTGTGATGAATAAGAACATGCTCTCTTTATTAGTTTGATGAATAAGAACATGCTCTTTTTATTAGTGTGATGAATAAGAACATGCTCTCTTTATTAGTGTGATGAATAAGAACATGCTCTCTTTATTAGTGTGATGAATAAGAACATGCTCTCTTTATTAGTGTGATGAATAAGAACATACTCTCTTTATTAGTTTGATGCATAAGAACATGCTCTCTTTATTAGTTTGATGGATAAGAACATGCTCTCTTTATTAGTGTGATGAATAAGAACATGCTCTCTATTAGTCTGATGAATAAGAACATGCTCTCTATTAGTCTGATGAATAAGAACATGCTCTCTTTATTAGTGTGATGAATAAGAACATGCTCTCTATTAGTCTGATGAATAAGAACATGCTCTCTTTATTAGTTTGATGAATAAGAACATGCTCTCTTTATTAGTGTGATGAATAAGAACATGCTCTCTTTATTAGTTTGATGAATAAGAACATGCTCTCTTTATTAGTTTGATGAATAAGAACATGCTCTCTATTAGTCTGATGAATAAGAACATGCTCTCTTTATTAGTTTGATGAATAAGAACATGCTCTCTTTATTAGTTTGATAAATAAGAACAGGCTCTTTTTATTAGTGTGATGAATAAGAACATGCTCTTTTTATTAGTGTGATGAATAAGAACATGCTCTCTTTATTAGTTTGATGAATAAGAACATGCTCTTTTTATTAGTGTGATGAATAAGAACATGCTCTCTTTATTAGTGTGATGAATAAGAACATGCTCTCTTTATTAGTTTGATGAATAAGAACATGCTATTTTTATTAGTGTGATGAATAAGAACATGCTCTCTTTATTAGTGTGATGAATAAGAACATGCTCTCTATTAGTCTGATGAATAAGAACATGCTCTCTTTATTAGTTTGATGAATAAGAACATGCTCTCTTTATTAGTGTGATGAATAAGAACATGCTCTCTTTATTAGTTTGATGAATAAGAACATGCTCTTTATTAGTCTGATGAATAAGAACATGCTCTCTATTAGTCTGATGAATAAGAACATGCTCTCTTTATTAGTTTGATGAATAAGAACATGCTGTCTTTATTAGTGTGATGAATAAGAACATGCTCTCTATTAGTCTGATGAATAAGAACATGCTCTCTATTAGTCTGATGAATAAGAACATGCTCTCTTTATTAGTTTGATGAATAAGAACATGCTCTCTTTATTAGTGTAATGAATAAGAACATGCTCTCTTTATTAGTTTGATGAATAAGAACATGCTCTCTTTATTGTCTGATGAATAAGAACATGCTCTCTATTAGTTTGATGAATAAGAACATGCTCTCTTTATTAGTGTAATGAATAAGAACATGCTCTCTTTATTAGTGTGATGAATAAGAACATGCTCTCTTTATTAGTGTGATGAATAAGAACATGCTCTCTATTAGTCTTGTGAATAAGAACATGCTCTCTTTATTAGTTTGATGAATAAGAACATGCTCTCTTTATTGTCTGATGAATAAGAACATGCTCTCTATTAGTTTGATGAATAAGAACATGCTCTCTTTATTAGTGTAATGAATAAGAACATGCTCTCTTTATTAGTGTGATGAATAAGAACATGCTCTCTTTATTAGTGTGATGAATAAGAACATGCTCTCTATTAGTCTTGTGAATAAGAACATGCTCTCTTTATTAGTTTGATGAATAAGAACATGCTCTCTTTATTAGTGTGATGAATAAGAACATGCTCTCTTTATTAGTGTGATGAATAAGAACATGCTGTCTTTATTAGTTTGATGAATAAGAACATGCTGTCTTTATTAGTGTGATGAATAAGAACATGCTCTCTATTAGTCTGATGAATAAGAACATGCTCTCTATTAGTCTGATGAATAAGAACATGCTCTCTTTATTAGTTTGATGAATAAGAACATGCTGTCTTTATTAGTGTGATGAATAAGAACATGCTCTCTATTAGTCTGATGAATAAGAACATGCTCTCTATTAGTCTGATGAATAAGAACATGCTCTCTTTATTAGTTTGATGAATAAGAACATGCTCTCTTTATTAGTGTGATGAATAAGAACATGCTCTCTATTAGTCTGATGAATAAGAACATGCTCTCTTTATTAGTTTGATGAATAAGAACATGCTCTCTTTATTAGTGTGATGAATAAGAACATGCTCTCTTTATTAGTTTGATGAATACGAACATGCTCTCTTTATTAGTGTAATGAATAAGAACATGCTCTCTTTATTAGTTTGATGAATACGAACATGCTCTCTTTATTAGTTTGATGAATAAGAACATGCTCTCTTTATTGTCTGATGAATAAGAACATGCTCTCTATTAGTTTGATGAATAAGAACATGCTCTCTTTATTAGTGTAATGAATAAGAACATGCTCTCTTTATTAGTGTGATGAATAAGAACATGCTCTCTTTATTAGTGTGATGAATAAGAACATGCTCTCTATTAGTCTGATGAATAAGAACATGCTCTCTTTATTAGTTTGATGAATAAGAACATGCTCTCTTTATTAGTGTGACTAATAAGAACATGCTCTCTTTATTAGTGTGATGAATAAGAACATGCTGTCTTTATTAGTTTGATGAATAAGAACATGCTGTCTTTATTAGTGTGATGAATAAGAACATGCTCTCTATTAGTCTGATGAATAAGAACATGCTCTCTATTAGTCTGATGAATAAGAACATGCTCTCTTTATTAGTTTGATGAATAAGAACATGCTGTCTTTATTAGTGTGATGAATAAGAACATGCTCTATTAGTCTGATGAATAAGAACATGCTCTCTATTAGTCTGATGAATAAGAACATGCTCTCTTTATTAGTTTGATGAATAAGAACATGCTCTCTTTATTAGTGTGATGAATAAGAACATGCTCTCTATTAGTCTGATGAATAAGAACATGCTCTCTTTATTAGTTTGATGAATAAGAACATGCTCTCTTTATTAGTGTGATGAATAAGAACATGCTCTCTTTATTAGTTTGATGAATACGAACATGCTCTCTTTATTAGTGTAATGAATAAGAACATGCTCTCTTTATTAGTTTGATGAATACGAACATGCTCTCTTTATTAGTGTAATGAATAAGAACATGCTCTCTTTATTAGTTTGATGAATAAGAACATGCTCTCTTTATTAGTTTGATGAAAAAGAACATGCTCTTTTTATTAGTGTGATGAATAAGAACATGCTCTCTTTATTAGTGTGATGAATAAGAACATGCTCTCTTTATTAGTGTGATGAATAAGAACATGCTCTCTTTATTAGTGTAATGAATAAGAACATGCTCTCTTTATTAGTTTGATGAATAAGAACATGCTCTTTTTATTAGTGTGATGAATAAGAACATGCTCTTTTTATTAGTGTGATGAATAAGAACATGCTCTCTTTATTAGTGTGATGAATAAGAACATGCTCTCTTTATTAGTGTGATGAATAAGAACATGCTCTCTTTATTAGTTTGATGAATAAGAACATGCTCTTTTTATTAGTGTGATGAATAAGAACATGCTCTCTTTATTAGTGTGATGAATAAGAACATGCTCTCTTTATTAGTTTGATGAATAAGAACATGCTCTCTTTATTAGTTTGATGGATAAGAACATGCTCTCTTTATTAGTGTGATGAATAAGAACATGCTCTCTATTAGTCTGATGAATAAGAACATGCTCTCTTTATTAGTGTGATGAATAAGAACATGCTCTCTTTATTAGTGTGATGAATAAGAACATGCTGTCTTTATTAGTTTGATGAATAAGAACATGCTGTCTTTATTAGTTTGATGAATAAGAACATGCTCTCTTTATTAGTGTGATGAATAAGAACATGCTCTCTTTATTAGTGTGATGAATAAGAACATGCTCTCTTTATTAGTTTGATGAATAAGAACATGCTCTCTATTAGTCTGATGAATAAGAACATGCTCTCTATTAGTCTGATGAATAAGAACATGCTCTCTTTATTAGTTTGATGAATAAGAACATGCTGTCTTTATTAGTGTGATGAATAAGAACATGCTCTCTATTAGTCTGATGAATAAGAACATGCTCTCTATTAGTCTGATGAATAAGAACATGCTCTCTTTATTAGTTTGATGAATAAGAACATGCTCTCTTTATTAGTGTGATGAATAAGAACATGCTCTCTATTAGTCTGATGAATAAGAACATGCTCTCTTTATTAGTTTGATGAATAAGAACATGCTCTCTTTATTAGTGTGATGAATAAGAACATGCTCTCTATTAGTCTGATGAATAAGAACATGCTCTCTTTATTAGTTTGATGAATAAGAACATGCTCTCTTTATTGTCTGATGAATAAGAACATGCTCTCTATTAGTTTGATGAATAAGAACATGCTCTCTTTATTAGTGTAATGAATAAGAACATGCTCTCTTTATTAGTGTGATGAATAAGAACATGCTCTCTTTATTAGTGTGATGAATAAGAACATGCTCTCTATTAGTCTGATGAATAAGAACATGCTCTCTTTATTAGTTTGATGAATAAGAACATGCTCTCTTTATTAGTGTGATGAATAAGAACATGCTCTCTTTATTAGTGATGAATAAGAACATGCTGTCTTTATTAGTTTGATGAATAAGAACATGCTGTCTTTATTAGTGTGATGAATAAGAACATGCTCTCTATTAGTCTGATGAATAAGAACATGCTCTCTATTAGTCTGATGAATAAGAACATGCTCTCTTTATTAGTTTGATGAATAAGAACATGCTCTCTTTATTAGTGTGATGAATAAGAACACATCTCTATTAGTCTGATGAATAAGAACATGCTCTCTTTATTAGTTTGATGAATAAGAACATGCTCTCTTTATTATTGTGATGAATAAGAACATGCTCTCTTTATTAGTTTCATGAATAAGAACATGCTCTCTCTGTTAGTTTGATGAATACGAACATGCTCTCTTTATTAGTTTGATGAATAAGAACATGCTCTCTATTAGTCTGATGAATAAGAACATGCTCTCTTTATTAGTTTGATGAATAAGAACATGCTCTCTTTATTAGTTTGATGAATAAGAACATGCTCTCTTTATTAGTTTGATGAATAAGAACATGCTCTTTATTAGTCTGATGAATAAGAACATGCTCTCTATTAGTCTGATGAATAAGAACATGCTCTCTTTATTAGTTTGATGAATAAGAACATGCTGTCTTTATTAGTGTGATGAATAAGAACATGCTCTCTATTAGTCTGATGAATAAGAACATGCTCTCTATTAGTCTGATGAATAAGAACATGCTCTCTTTATTAGTTTGATGAATAAGAACATGCTCTCTTTATTAGTCTGATGAATAAGAACATGCTCTCTTTATTAGTGTGATGAATAAGAACATGCTCTCTATTAGTCTGATGAATAAGAACATGCTCTCTTTATTAGTGTAATGAATAAGAACATGCTCTCTTTATTAGTTTGATGAATAAGAACATGCTCTCTTTATTAGTTTGATGAATAAGAACATGCTCTCTTTATTAGTGTGATGAATAAGAACATGCTCTCTTTATTAGTTTGATGAATAAGAACATGCTCTCTTTATTAGTTTGATGAATAAGAACATGCACTTTATTAGTCTGATGAATAAGAACATGCTCTCTATTAGTCTGATGAATAAGAACATGCTCTCTTTATTAGTTTGATGAATAAGAACATGCTGTCTTTATTAGTGTGATGAATAAGAACATGCTCTCTATTAGTCTGATGAATAAGAACATGCTCTCTATTAGTCTGATGAATAAGAACATGCTCTCTTTATTAGTTTGATGAATAAGAACATGCTCTCTATTAGTCTGATGAATAAGAACATGCTCTCTTTATTAGTTTGATGAATAAGAACATGCTCTCTTTATTAGTTTGATGAATAAGAACATGCTCTCTTTATTAGTGTGATGAATAAGAACATGCTCTCTTTATTAGTTTGATGAATAAGAACATGCTCTTTATTAGTCTGATGAATAAGAACATGCTCTCTATTAGTCTGATGAATAAGAACATGCTCTCTTTATTAGTTTGATGAATAAGAACATACTGTCTTTATTAGTGTGATGAATAAGAACATGCTCTCTATTAGTCTGATGAATAAGAACATGCTCTCTATTAGTCTGATGAATAAGAACATGCTCTCTTTATTAGTTTGATTAATAAGAACATGCTGTCTTTATTAGTGTGATGAATAAGAACATGCTCTCTATTAGTCTGATGAATAAGAATATGCTCTCTATTAGTCTGATGAATAAGAACATGCTCTCTTTATTAGTTTGATGAATAAGAACATGCTCTCTTTATTAGTGTAATGAATAAGATCATGCTCTCTATTAGTCTGATGAATAAGAACATGCTCTCTTTATTAGTTTGATGAATAAGAACATGCTCTCTTTATTAGTGTGATGAATAAGAACATGCTCTCTATTAGTCTGATGAATAAGAACATGCTCTCTGTTAGTTTGATGAATACGAACATGCTCTCTTTATTAGTGTAATGAATAAGAACATGCTCTCTTTATTAGTTTGATGAATACGAACATGCTCTCTTTATTAGTGTAATGAATAAGAACATGCTCTCTTTATTAGTGTGATGAATAAGAACATGCTCTCTTTATTAGTGTGATGAATAAGAACATGCTCTCTATTAGTCTGATGAATAAGAACATGCTCTCTATTAGTCTGATGAATAAGAACATGCTCTCTTTATTAGTTTGATGAATAAGAACATGCTGTCTTTATTAGTGTGATGAATAAGAACATGCTCTCTATTAGTCTGATGAATAAGAACATGCTCTCTCTGTTAGTTTGATGAATACGAACATGCTCTCTTTATTAGTGTAATGAATAAGAACATGCTCTCTATTAGTTTGATGAATAAGAACATGCTCTCTTTATTAGTTTGATGAATAAGAACATGCTCTTTATTAGTCTGATGAATAAGAACATGCTCTCTATTAGTCTGATGAATAAGAACATGCTCTCTTTATTAGTTTGATGAATAAGAACATGCTGTCTTTATTAGTGTGATGAATAAGAACATGCTCTCTATTAGTCTGATGAATAAGAACATGCTCTCTATTAGTCTGATGAATAAGAACATGCTCTCTTTATTAGTTTGATGAATAAGAACATGCTCTCTTTATTAGTGTGATGAATAAGAACATGCTCTCTATTAGTGTGATGAATAAGAACATGCTCTCTTTATTAGTTTGATGAATAAGAACATGCTCTCTTTATTGTCTGATGAATAAGAACATGCTCTCTATTAGTTTGATGAATAAGAACATGCTCTCTCTGTTAGTTTGATGAATACGAACATGCTCTCTTTATTAGTGTAATGAATAAGAACATGCTCTCTTTATTAGTGTGATGAATAAGAACATGCTCTCTATTAGTCTGATGAATAAGAACATGCTCTCTATTAGTCTGATGAATAAGAACATGCTCTCTTTATTAGTTTGATGAATAAGAACATGCTCTCTTTATTGTCTGATGAATAAGAACATGCTCTCTATTAGTTTGATGAATAAGAACATGCTCTCTCTGTTAGTTTGATGAATACGAACATGCTCTCTTTATTAGTGTAATGAATAAGAACATGCTCTCTTTATTAGTTTGATGAATACGAACATGCTCTCTTTATTAGTGTAATGAATAAGAACATGCTCTCTTTATTAGTGTGATGAATAAGAACATGCTCTCTTTATTAGTGTGATGAATAAGAACATGCTCTCATTAGTCTGATGAATAAGAACATGCTCTCTTTATTAGTTTGATGAATAAGAACATGCTCTCTTTATTAGTTTGATGAATAAGAACATGCTGTCTTTATTAGTGTGATGAATAAGAACATGCTCTCTATTAGTCTGATGAATAAGAATATGCTCTCTATTAGTCTGATGAATAAGAACATGCTCTCTTTATTAGTTTGATGAATAAGAACATGCTGTCTTAATTAGTGTGATGAATAAGAACATGCTCTCTATTAGTCTGATGAATAAGAACATGCTCTCTATTAGTGTGATGAATAAGAACATGCTCTCTTTATTAGTTTGATGAATAAGAACATGCTCTCTTTATTAGTGTGATGAATAAGAACATGCTCTCTATTAGTCTGATGAATAAGAACATGCTCTCTTTATTAGTTTGATGAATAAGAACATGCTCTCTTTATTGTCTGATGAATAAGAACATGCTCTCTATTAGTTTGATGAATAAGAACATGCTCTCTCTATTAGTTTGATGAATACGAACATGCTCTCTTTATTAGTGTAATGAATAAGAACATGCTCTCTTTATTAGTGTGATGAATAAGAACATGCTCTCTTTATTAGTGTGATGAATAAGAACAAGCTCTCTATTAGTCTTATGAATAAGAACATGCTCTCTTTATTAGTTTGACGAATAAGAACATGCTCTCTTTATTAGTTTGATGAATAAGAACATGCTCTCTTTATTAGTTTGACGAATAAGAACATGCTGTCTTTATTAGTGTGATGAATAAGAACATGCTCTCTATTAGTTTGATGAATAAGAACATGCTCTCTATTAGTTTGATGAATAAGAACATGCTCGCTATTTGTTTGATGAATAAGAACATGCTCTCTATTAGTTTGATGAATAAGAACATGCTCTCTATTAGTTTGATGAATAAGAACATGCTCGCTATTTGTTTGATGAATAAGAACATGCTCTCTATTAGTTTGATGAATAAGAACATGCTCTCTATTAGTTTGATGAATAAGAACATGCTCGCTATTTGTTTGATGAATAAGAACATGCTTTCTATTAGTCTGATGAATAAGAACATGCTCTCTATTAGTCGGATGAATAAGAACATGCACTCTGTTAGTGTGATGAATAAGAACATGCTCTCTATTAGTTTGATGAATAAGAACATGCTTTCTATTAGTCTGATGAATAAGAACATGCTCTCTATTAGTCGGATGAATAAGAACATGCACTCTGTTAGTGTGATGAATAATATTTTAAGTGGCAGGGTTGTATCAAAATGTTTTGAAAAATGAAAAGAACAATCTAAAGTTGTTTTATTGTGAGAGCATGGGAGCCTTTTCTCTTGTGTGATTTATTATCCCTGGGAGATAGTGGAGATACTCGTACATAATGCATTTCTACATATCTGCAATAGTGAAAAAAATGTCCCAATACAATTCTTTACTGCAATCTCGAGGTGTATGGAGTCTGTCTGTCAGTCCCTATGCTACAATTATATTTTACTATAAGTCTACAGAAGCGCTTAACCAGTTGTGATAAAACTTGCTGAATACATTATTAGCTCAAGTTACTGGGAGTAGCAGAATCCTTGGGGGATATGCGGTGTGTCTGTCTGTCTCCTAACCTACTACTTATTTATCCATTCATCTGTCTGTCTGTCACACTAACATTTTTACACGTGCATACAGTGGATGTAGGTCATGGTGATTTATTGTTTCGTTTCTCTGAAAGCTCAGATTTTGTATAGTCTAGAAAGTGTGGTTGTCCGGAAATGGAGAGCAAAATATGCATAACTGTTAAATTTCGATGCGTCTGTTATGTTGCGTACACTGTTTTAAGTTCACGGCCATTGTGACAGCCATAGAGCTGGCAATTAATTGTCAGATCAAGGACTTACACTGGTCCTAGTACGATCAGACTAGTCATATTTTAAATAAATGGTTCGCTACATTATTGATGATGGGGGTTCATATTATTAGTGGTAGTACAGTCGTAGTAGGACATCTGCCAAATGAGGCGGCGCACTTTAAATTGCTAAATTAATATAGTGCACAAGACAGTACACAGTCCCGCCAGACTGTATACAGGGATGTCCCCACAAACGACTCGGAAAGCTTGTGGGGTAATTATCTTCTTATAAAATGTCATTTTAAAAGTTTTTCTCCATGCAGCAAATGCCATGGTATGCGGCTGCGCAAGCAGATCTATAAATTCAGTACCTGTGTAATAAGTCCGGTGGTTTCTTTCAATGGACTTCATGACGCATGGTCTTTACGTTACTCCGCCCCCATGCGTGTGCCGTAGGTGTCCTTTTGCGCAGCCGCAGTCCCTGATAGCGCTCTCCTTCCTCTCGACTGATGCCCTTCTGAGTGTCTTCCTTTAGTTCCGTGTATTTTCTCTGCTGCTCAGCACCATGTTCAGAGCCGCTGTGCGATACACCGCCTCCGGACTTCGGAGTCTGGCCAGGACTCAAGCCGTCCGTACCGGTAAGCAGGGTCGAGCAGAGTCGGGGATCGACACAGCGTGGCTTCGGTGTGAGGAGGGGGGGCCGGGCTAGGACTGGGGGGGTCATAATGCCGGGGAGAAGGGAAGCCGGCCAGAGTCCCGGGTCAGTGTTGCACTGCATGGAGCAGAAGCCGCCTTAAACCATTTTATTGGATTAAAAAGAACGTCGGTGTAAAAAATACCTTGAGCTGTTATCTCCAGTTTTAAATCTCCAGGGCACTTATGTTCTGTAACGTAGATAACCGGTGTTACAAGGGGAGTGCGTAAACCACGCTTTCTAAACCCTTTATTTGAACGAGGTGATCTGTTTTTGTCAGTAAACTCGCTGGTGCGGTATGTTTTTTCTCCATTTCGAGAGATGTAGTTGGTTTCTGTTTGAATGTGCCCTTGCAATGACCCACTGGAGTAAGGCTTCGGGCCTAGCCACCTGCATTCTCTGTGGTGAAGGTAACTCAGAAATGTAGGAAACTCTGCAGCAATTAATACTGTTATTGCGTACAGCAATAGCAGTTTTATAGACGTATGCAACGAGGAGTATAAGGGTACTTCTGGACAGTAATTTCTTTAACTACCGAGTTTGCCGATTTAGGATTTGGGTAACCACAGATGATGGCTAACTTGCAGTGCATTGATGTTAAAAGCTCCAATTGCTGCAGGACTATTTGTGATTACAGTGAAAAGCAAACCGCTTGTGTGCATCTGAAGTGACACTTTGTAAACAAACTGGACAGTCAAGAGTAGACATGGCTAAAATGTGGAGGCATGTGGAAATACAAACATGAAATTTGGTGTCAAATTGAACATCGTTGCTGACCAGCTTTAGCGTTTGGGATTGTGTGTCTCAGTGACTCTTATACACATCGGTTTTGTTTTACAAATATAGACCGGAATGCATCAGTCTGGTACTATGCCATACGTACTGTTCATGGTGCTAGAAAGATAGGTCTTGCTCTCAGAAATCACATTTCCACAGCTTACGTACCTGACACTAAGAGTGGACACCTGTTATGTTATTTGCAGGTTTCTGAATACAAAACCAGTTAAAGACAGTGAAAGTACAAATTCAAAGCTGAAATAGTAAAACCTGTACAACCATCACTTTGTGTACAAAGGTCATGTCTTTGGCACTCTTATTGAAAGGTTTTGTATGATAGCCAAACTAACTTTAATTGAGAATAAAGTTGAACCACTATGGGCCATAATATAAATATAAAAAAATGTAGGTTGGTTTTCTGTAAACTGCTATACCCATCGTTAACCCTTACCCACTGATCTTTATGCACTGTGTGTCATTGGTTCTTACAGTTGTTCCTGTGGGCATATTTGTGCCCGCTAGATGAGTTGTGCACATGATGGTAGCTGACATAATCTTAAAAAGCACAATGTTATATTGGCAGGGGAACTAAAGCGATCCCAGTCAGCTACTCTACTGTGAAGTCCCTTTCACACTGGCATGCTCTACCCGGGTCAGAACCAACCTGGATCAGGACCTGGTGTCCTGTGAGTTAGCGATGCGATTTCACACTGCTTTTGATAAAGCAGGGTTCACTTGGGTGACAGATGCAAGTACACACTGCGCTAATCACTGCCCTGGAAGCAGCTTGTTAAGGACAATGCCATCTAAGCTTCTCTGGATTGAACCGTCGGCCCAAATGTTGAGTAGAGCAAATGTTTCTTCATCCCTGCTGCAATCTGGCTCATGGTAGGTCAAAAATATGGCAGAAGTGAAACCTTCACGCAGGAATGGCTGTTTGTTACTGCGTCGGCTTATGAACAGCCTCATGCATTTTGTCTCGCTCAGCCCGAGTCAGAGCGTGTCAACCCACGTCCTCCGGTGGATCACTGCGACCCAGGTATGTGGTTTTACACTACGCGGGATTGTGACCTAGGTAGCCAGTAGGTTTCCACCCGAGCAGGTGTGCCAGTGTGAAGGGGCTTTAGTCTCTGTTTCTCTGCCATTTAATAAAGCTGCCTGTGGCAGTAAATTTACACTGCACAATTTTATATGCCTCATAACTTTAATAATACATTGATTTTAAAAAGCTAACTCCTGGTGCATTACCGGGTGCTACTGTGAATTGAGTCAGTTTATGTGCTGCTACCCCTCAAAGTCTTGACTTCAGCCAAATCAGTCATATTTGGAATCCCAGTAAAAGTGAATGGCAGAGAGATTTCACCTGTCATTTATTATTATTATTATTATTATTATTATTATTATTATTATTATTATTATTATTATTATTATTTATTTCTTAGCAGACGCTCTTATCCAGGGCGACTTACAATCGTAAGCAAATACATTTCAAGTGTTACAATACAAGTAATACAATAAGAGCAAGAAATACAATAACTTTTGTTCAAGCAAAGTACAAGTGTGACAAACCACAATTCAATAATACAGCAGATAATAGTGATAGTTACATCAGGATATGATTAAATAGTGATAGTTACATCAGGATATGATTAAATACAAAATACTACAGGTTAAACACTTGGCAGATTACAGTATTCTGAAGTACAGGATTAAATGCAGTAAAATAGGGGGCAGATAAGAGCAAAATAAAGCACATTTAAATTAAGGGTGATAGTGTCCCAGGACAGTACACTGCAACTGCCACCCTTCAACAGTGGAGCCTGAACAGTCACCCTCAAATGTATTTAAAGAGTAGATCAACTGTCATGTACAAATACAAGCTTTAAAGACCTCAGAAGTCTCTTCGCCTTTAAATTTCCACTTACACCTGAAGACTTGGAGGTCTTAAACTGGCATTTCTGTAGACGGTATCAACTCTTCAAATCTGTTATCCTGATTTTTTTTTTTTTTTTTTTTTTGGCCTCCTAACAGCTGTTTTGTTTCTTAATGCCTATTGATATATCATTTGAATAAAGCCATCTGTCAAAAGCTGTGTCATGAGAATGTTTACCACTCCTTTCAATAGTCTGTCTCTGATCATCGCATGATACCGTGTCTGGCAGCAGTCTTTATGAACCATGTGAAAAAGAGCTTAACACCCTCCTTCTGCAGTTAACAATCAAAACTTCAATTGCACAGTGATTGTAGTAGGATTGAAATAAAGCAAATGCTTTTGCACCACTTTCCTTCTGTAGTAAGTGATTTTTGTCTCCAAATGTTTGGTCTGATACAAGTTTTTGCTTTATAAACAATGGATGCGAAGGTGTTAAAGTATTTTTCTAATGGCCGCCTCTTTAAATATGAGGAATCTGGGGACCCTGCAGTCTGTGTTCAGTGTCCAACATGTCTGTTTGCTCTCCTCAGCTCCTGTAGCCTCGCGTTGTGTAGATGTTCAGTGTCTAACATGTCTGTTTGCTCTCCTCGGCTCCTGTAGCCTCGCGTTGTGTAGATGTTCAGTGTCTAACATGTCTGTTTGCTCTCCTCGGCTCCTGTAGCCTCGCGTTGTGTAGATGTTCAGTGTCTAACATGTCTGTTTGCTCTCCTCTCTCCTGTAGCCTTGTGTTGTGTAGATGTTCAGTGTCTAACATGTCTGTTTGCTCTCCTCTCTCCTGTAGCCTCGCATTGTGTAGATGTTCAGTGTCTAACATGTCTGTTTGCTCTCCTCTCTCCTGTAGCCTCGTGTTGTGTAAGTGTTCAGTGTCTAACATGTCTGTTTGCTCTCCTCTCTCCTGTAGCCTCGCGTTGTGTAGATGTTCAGTGTCTAACATGTCTGTTTGCTCTCCTCAGCTCCTGTAGCCTCGCGTTGTGTAAATGTTCAGTGTCTAACATGTCTGTTTGCTCTCCTCTCTCCTGTAGCCTCGCGTTGTGTAAATGTTCAGTGTCTAACATGTCTGTTTGCTCTCCTCTCTCCTGTAGCCTTGTGTTGTGTAGATGTTCAGTGTCTAACATGTCTGTTTGCTCTCCTCTCTCCTGTAGCCTTGTGTTGTGTAGATGTTCAGTGTCTAACATGTCTGTTTGCTCTCCTCTCTCCTGTAGCCTTGTGTTGTGTAAGTGTTCAGTGTCTAACATGTCTGTTTGCTCTCCTCTCTCCTGTAGCCTTGTGTTGTGTAGATGTTCAGTGTCTAACATGTCTGTTTGCTCTCCTCTCTCCTGTAGCCTTGTGTTGTGTAGATGTTCAGTGTCTAACATGTCTGTTTGCTCTCCTCTCTCCTGTAGCCTTGTGTTGTGTAAATGTTCAGTGTCTAACATGTCTGTTTGCTCTCCTCAGCTCCTGTAGCCTCGCGTTGTGTAGATGTTCAGTGTCTAACATGTCTGTTTGCTCTCCTCGGCTCCTGTAGCCTTGTGTTGTGTAAATGTTCAGTGTCTAACATGTCTGTTTGCTCTCCTCAGCTCCTGTAGCCTCGTGTTGTGTAAGTGTTCAGTGTCTAACATGTCTGTTTGCTCTCCTCTCTCCTGTAGCCTCGCATTGTGTAGATGTTCAGTGTCTAACATGTCTGTTTGCTCTCCTCTCTCCTGTAGCCTCGCATTGTGTAGATGTTCAGTGTCTAACATGTCTGTTTGCTCTCCTCTCTCCTGTAGCCTCGCGTTGTGTAGATGTTCAGTGTCTAACATGTCTGTTTGCTCTCCTCAGCTCCTGTAGCCTCGCGTTGTGTAAATGTTCAGTGTCTAACATGTCTGTTTGCTCTCCTCAGCTCCTGTAGCCTCGCGTTGTGTAGATGTTCAGTGTCTAACATGTCTGTTTTGCTCCTCTCTCCTGTAGCCTCGCGTTGTGTAAATGTTCAGTGTCTAACATGTCTGTTTGCTCTCCTCTCTCCTGTAGCCTCGCGTTGTGTAGATGTTCAGTGTCTAACATGTCTGTTTGCTCTCCTCTCTCCTGTAGCCTCGCGTTGTGTAGATGTTCAGTGTCTAACATGTCTGTTTGCTCTCCTCAGCTCCTGTAGCCTCGCGTTGTGTAGATGTTCAGTGTCTAACATGTCTGTTTGCTCTCCTCTCTCCTGTAGCCTCATGTTGTGTAGATGTTCAGTGTCTAACATGTCTGTTTGCTCTCCTCTCTCCTGTAGCCTCGCGTTGTGTAGATGTTCAGTGTCTAACATGTCTGTTTGCTCTCCTCTCTCCTGTAGCCTCGTTGTGTAGATGTTCAGTGTCTAACATGTCTGTTTGCTCTCCTCAGCTCCTGTAGCCTCGCGTTGTGTAAATGTTCAGTGTCTAACATGTCTGTTTGCTCTCCTCTCTCCTGTAGCCTCGCATTGTGTAGATGTTCAGTGTCTAACATGTCTGTTTGCTCTCCTCTCTCCTGTAGCCTCGCGTTGTGTAGATGTTCAGTGTCTAACATGTCTGTTTGCTCTCCTCAGCTCCTGTAGCCTCGCGTTGTGTAGATGTTCAGTGTCTAACATGTCTGTTTGCTCTCCTCTCTCCTGTAGCCTTGTGTTGTGTAAATGTTCAGTGTCTAACATGTCTGTTTGCTCTCCTCTCTCTTGTAGCCTCGCGTTGTGTAGATGTTCAGTGTCTAACATGTCTGTTTGCTCTCCTCTCTCCTGTAGCCTCGCGTTGTGTAGATGTTCAGTGTCTAACATGTCTGTTTGCTCTCCTCTCTCCTGTAGCCTTGTGTTGTGTAAGTGTTCAGTGTCTAACATGTCTGTTTGCTCTCCTCTCTCCTGTAGCCTCGCATTGTGTAGATGTTCAGTGTCTAACATGTCTGTTTGCTCTCCTCTCTCCTGTAGCCTCGCGTTGTGTAGATGTTCAGTGTCTAACATGTCTGTTTGCTCTCCTCAGCTCCTGTAGCCTCGCGTTGTGTAGATGTTCAGTGTCTAACATGTCTGTTTGCTCTCCTCTCTCCTGTAGCCTTGTGTTGTGTAAATGTTCAGTGTCTAACATGTCTGTTTGCTCTCCTCAGCTCCTGTAGCCTCGTGTTGTGTAAATGTTCAGTGTCTAACATGTCTGTTTGCTCTCCTCTCTCCTGTAGCCTTGTGTTGTGTAGATGTTCAGTGTCTAACATGTCTGTTTGCTCTCCTCTCTCCTGTAGCCTTGTGTTGTGTAAGTGTTCAGTGTCTAACATGTCTGTTTGCTCTCCTCTCTCCTGTAGCCTTGTGTTGTGTAAATGTTCAGTGTCTAACATGTCTGTTTGCTCTCCTCTCTCCTGTAGCCTCGCGTTGTGTAGATGTTCAGTGTCTAACATGTCTGTTTGCTCTCCTCTCTCCTGTAGCCTTGTGTTGTGTAAATGTTCAGTGTCTAACATGTCTGTTTGCTCTCCTCTCTCCTGTAGCCTTGTGTTGTGTAAATGTTCAGTGTCTAACATGTCTGTTTGCTCTCCTCAGCTCCTGTAGCCTCGCGTTGTTATTCACATGGGAAGCAGGAGACGGACGAGGAGTTTGATGCCCGCTGGGTCACCTATTTCAACAAGCCTGACATCGATGCCTGGGAGCTAAAAAAAGGTAAGTGAGAAGAAGCGATCTGAGCTGAAACCCAGCTTATACAGACTGTCAGTCATGTGATTTAATCATTTATTGATCAATTCAAACTCACAGTTAAAATAAACATGTTATGTTCTCTTCTACAATAGTCAAGTTTCTGGTTGCTATACAGTCAAGTTAGGACAGGTTTTGCTTTTGTATCAGATTATTTTACAATACAGTAGCATTGTGCATCATTGTAACTCCCTCCTTTGGCAGAAGTTCTGTGTTTTTACTCAATTGCAAGAACACATGTACGCTGCCTGCCCCTCAAACACAGACTCTCAGGAAAGTGCTCTGCCACACAGTGACCCCGCTGCATGGCCGCTGCCTTGCACCTATAACCCCTACAACAACCAATAAGTGAACATGCTCCTGATCAAGTGGGGAAGCCCATTGCTGGTACTGAAGTAGCCACAGCACGATGCTGGGAGTATTAGTTTAAAATTTAAATGTTAGCCAAGTATTAAACCTTTAGAATCCTACTTAATTGTTAACCACTTTCAAAAATATGCAGTGTGTGGGGTGGGGAGAGCGCAACAAACAGTATACCAAGAAAAGGGGAGCGGTGTATAAAGTTTGCGCAACATTGCTGTAAATCACTGCAGGAAGAGCAATAAAAAAAAAAAAAACACAACAAGTGCTCTGGCTGTTCCATACTACATCATGGATCGTTACTGCTGTGTTACGTGTTTGACAATGTGGGCAATAATCCTTACACTATCAGTGCACTACAGCAGCCATTTTGAAAAGAGCTTTGAAACAGACTTTAAAGTTATAAGTGTAAAAAGTTGTCAGGATGTTAACAATGAAAAGAAAAGTTACAGGTACATTTATTTAAACAGTTGTAGCAAAACATTCAAATTCTGATTCAAACATTCAAAATCCTAAAAGGTATAGATAATGTCAACCCGGGGGACTTCTTTGACTTGAAAAAAGAAAAAAGGACCAGGGGTCATAAATGGAGATTAGATAAAGGGGCATTCAGAACAGAAAATAGGAGGCATTTTTTTACACAGAGAATTGTGAGGGTCTGGAACCAACTCCCCAGTAATGTTGTTGAAGCTGACACCCTGGGATCCTTCAAGAAGCTGCTTGATGAGATTCTGGGATCAATAAGCTACTAACAACCAAACGAGCAAGATGGGCTGAATGGCCTCCTCTCGTTTGTAAACTTTCTTATGTTCTTATGTTCTTATGTTCTTAAAACCTGGGGACATGTAACTTGATATTTCTCGAACCCAGCTACTTACTCAAGTTCATCCTCAGAATTAGAATTCTGGCATTATTCGTTACCTAAGTGAATGTCACATGTAATTGGCTGTACAGGCTGCAAATGATATGGATTATAGTCTAATGCTGGATACTAGGGGTGCAGCGATGCGCTTATATCCCAATGTGATACAAACAGGGATATGCAGGTCGTGATATGATATGTATCCCCATACTTGTACGATGCATAATCTCACATGCTCATTTAATGGTGGACCATTTTTATTTTGCTAAGACACATGGGATAGGGAGAGTATGTGTTTATACCAACTACAAAACAGTGGTTTGTCATTTCAAGAACCATTTGGTGAAATACAATAAGTTATTGTGGCTTTTGGTCTTGCATTGATATAAGCCATCTATTATGATATGACATATCTGTACACCCCTGCTGTGATTGTATAATCTACACAGTGTGTGTGTGTGTCGGCATTCATCCTGTGCCTGGTTTCCTGTTCTAAAGGTATGAACACCCTGATTGGTTACGATTTGGTACCTGAACCAAAGATCCTTGATGCAGCACTCCGAGCCTGCAGGAGGCTGAATGACCTGGCTAGTGCAATCCGCATCCTGGAAGCTGTCAAGGTCAGTGTGAGCACTCTGGGGCTCTGTTTCAACTTCCATCAAACTAACGGAACGCTCCCTTTGTAGCTGTGTCCTGACATGTCAGCCATGGCTGCTTCAGGATGAAAGTGCTTTAAAATATTGGCTCCATACTCCTTTCACAACTGAGTTCTATGAAATATTAACCCATGTATGGCAGTTCTGTTTAAGGCTGTAAATCTTTAGGAGATTTAAATGTAACATTTATTTTCACATGCAGTGTTCAGCTATATAGTTAAAAATTTACTTTTCAGATAATCAAGTAAAATACTATTTTGGATTTATTTTCTTTACTGAGTTCATAATTGCAGAGTATATAAACTCTGCATGCAAGATGTTCGTGACTGACCTTGAGTTATTGTCTATATATGGTACATACACAGCTACAATGTACTGTTTCACTGCCACATTGTTTTAACCACCAATACAGGAGCGTTCGCCAGGAGAAAGTCTTTCAAGGATAGCACTGCATCAGCCTCCCTTGCTGGTTTTCTATTTCACAGTACAGTATGCCACTCCTTTCACTCAGAACAGAAGCACTGTCACAGGAGGTACCATGAACTGGATACACTGTGTACAAGGAGAGATTTCTCCTGGCAAATATTCCTGAGTCAGTTTAAAATGCCCTAGTTGATTTACCTGTGATGTGTGAATTATTATTATTATTATTATTATTATTATTATTATTATTTTTTATTTCTTAGCAGACGCCCTTATCCAGGGCGACTTACAATTGTTACAAGATATCACATTATTTTTACATACAATTACATTATTTTTTACATACAATTACCCATTTATACAGTTGGGTTTTTACTGGAGCAATCTAGGTAAAGTACCTTGCTTAAGGGTACAGCAGCAGTGTCCCCCAGCTGGGACTGAACCCATGACCCTCTGGTCAAGAGTCTAGAGTCCTAACCACTACTCCACACTGCTGCCCTAAATAAAAACATCAGTAATGTGTTAGAAAACCAACTGCTATGATTGGTAATGTTTCTTGTAAATACTGCAGGGGATTCTGTAACACTTTAACCCTTTAAGGCCCGGGATCGTGTTAACATGATCATACTGAAGTGGGCTTCTAGGACAGCGATTGTGTAAATACGATAAAAAAAAAAAAAGCACTTGTTTTTTTAGACTTACAGGGCCACCGTACTTTGCAGTACAGGCTTGACACACACATCAATGGATAGGGGCGGGACTGACGTTTACTTCCTGATAGTTTTTTTTTTTTCGTGTGACGTCACTGAGAGGGGTTTTTGGTGTCTAAAGGGCGGAGACAGTTTACAGCAGCCAGGCAGAGACAAAGGCAGAAACAAAATGTCACAGGAACTTTAGAGCGAATAAAAAAGGGGGAAACACTGTAAATCTGATGTATTTAACTTACAATTATATTATAATATTTATTCTGTCTCCATGTGTTTTAATATACTGTGTTTTTACAACATTTATAAATATCAAGAAACGAGTGGATATAAGCATATACTATTTCATGAACTAAATGTATCAGGTATATTTATTTTCCTTTATTACTGATAGTAATGAAATGAGTAACTGTTTTATTTATAAATATTTATTTTGAGAAAATAAATCGAGTAGTGTCCATTATTGCTTATGAAGACCCTGAGAATAAACGTGTATTATGTCATTGCAATCACTAGGGTGAAACAATCAATATTTATTTTATATAGTGCCTTTCACAGTGGACCACCATCACAAAGCACTTTACAAGATAGTGAGGAACAATGCATAATACATTAAATACAGTGAAATGCAGGGCATAGTACATTAAATACAAGGCTAGGATGTGAATTCTAATGCGCGTGTCATACAGAATCACATGAATGAGATGGAGTGAAAAACCTGAAATGGCAATTTAGACAACAGCTAATAACAGATAGCAGTCTTAAAGAGCATCGAAAGCAAGAAAGAACAAGTGGGTCGTGAGAGTTGATTTGAAGCGAGCGACTGTGGGAGCTACACGCACTAAAGCTGGGAGAGAGTTCCAGAGAGTCGGGTCCGTGAAGCTAAAAGTGCTGAGTGTGGTGCGCTTTTGCTTGGGTATAACAAACAAGCCTGAGTCGGAGGACCTCGGCTTGCGTGCAGGGACATAGCGGGTCAGCAGGTTGGAGAGATACTCTGGACCTGTGTGATGAAGGGCCTTGTAGGCAAGCAGTGTCTTGTAATCTGCCCAAACATCAATATTTTTCAACAATACTTTCAGGAAGTATTAAAAGGTCTCTCGGGTCATCGAATAACGCGGGAGTGAAAAGTTTTCGTATGGTTTCTGAAGTACTTTATAATGTTCCCCAGTATTCAAGAGAGTCAACTACAGCCAAAAAGCACCTGGTCCTGGGGAGCATCCCACTGAAAAATGCTTGGTCCTGAAAGGGTTAATATGATAAACCACTCCTGTATAGTGAACTGTCTGTCCATATGGATTATGACTTTATAGGAGTATGATCAAAAATGCTAGTCTCTTATTGATTTGAGTTATAATTCAATGTGTTACCTAAATAAAAGACTCCTAACAGGTTTGTGAGACGATTCCCATTCCTGTGAAATTTGGTGCCGGGACTTCACTCCAGTCTGTGTGTGTTTGTATTGACAGGATAAAGCTGGACCTCACAAAGAGATCTACCCCTACGTCATCCAGGAGCTGAGACCCACACTGAGTGAGCTGGGCATCTCCACGCCAGAGGAACTGGGCATGGATAAGGCATAGACATCAGTAATCTCAGTGAGTGCCTCTAAACACTGCTCTCCCTGAGCCTCCACGCTCCTACTAGCAATGCGCTCAAGTCCTTGCCTCCAGACCTGCAGTGTTCTGCACTGGTTGACTTGCATAATGTGTTCATCTGCAGGCAGAGAACTTGTTCATGCCATCTATCACTTTCATCCTTCACAAGTTATTAACTTTCTTCTCTGCTGGGTAAATGCTATAGTCCACTCCACACAAATTATATCTTCAATACAACTGTGTGATAAACAATTGTAATAGCTGCTTTTAAAGTGACATGTTTCACTTGTTGTGGAGGGGAGCAAAAAAATATAATTTGGGAAACTTATTTTGTCAGCATCCTCAAAGCACATTTTGGAGTTCCCTTTTTTTTTTTTTAGTGTTGGTATAGAAGATTTGTATTAAAGGTTACATCTGTGTTTCTGAATATGGCTGTTTTCAATGTAGGTTTACTTGTACATATCTGACAGAATAAGTAACTGTCTTGAGATTATCGAGTTCCATAAACTGTCATACAAATATACATATAACTCCTACTTTCTGGGGGTAAAAATAATAGCTAGCGAGTACTGGGGAAAACCTTACTGCTCACTGAAGTGGCGATTTCATTTAGGGAATCTAATTCAGTACGAGGAGGGAGTGTAATGCTTGATCTGTTGTCTTTCAGATGGTTTCCTCGAGGACTGTTTCCAGCGGTGTGACAGTCGTCGTCTACACTTGATGTATCGGCCTCGTAAAACAATACTTTGTGTGATATTTAAATCTGGCCTTTGTTGTCCTGCTGTGTATGAAGATGGACCTAATAAAGGAAAAAGCTCTCTCTGAGAGGCTTTGTGCTGATTTATGAGCTTTGTGCTTCTTCTGGGATAACACTTTTACACAAGGTGATGCGCGGTAATAATCTGATTTGGTTTAGGGGTTGAGTCCTCATTGGAACTAGGGATGTATCAAATTTTGACAGTATGGCAACAGTCAAATATACCACGGTTCTCGTCGTACCGCAGTATAATGTCATTTTTTTGTAATCTGTTTTTAAATGGCTATTTAAAGAAGTACTCGTCATTTTTTTAACAAGAAAGATAACTTTAATTTTTAAAGCTTTAAAACAAGTCCAACACACTGGTACTACAGTTCTATCAGGCACTACCTAACTGGAAGTAGTGTTCACTCCAGCTCACACAGGCTCAGCAAAATAATGCTGCTTTTTTATTTCAAATTACTGTGGAGAAGCACCAAAATATTAACATGTTCTGGGCTCAGTCTGGAACGATAGGGGGTAAGGATGTGACCACTGCAACTGAATACCCTCTTCACCTTTATCAGTTTGGACTGCATCCTATTAGTTTAGAGAAGCAAAGTGTTACCTAGCAATAGCCAATCGAGTGCCCGCCCACTATCTCAGCAGAGTGCAAAATTTAATAAGACGGCGCCTGCAATTTTTTTTTTATTTGGACTGCATGTTAACAGCAACGAACACAAGGGAAACAAGAAAAGTACAGGTGGGTATGACACCGTTGCAAAGTTAAGCGGCATCTAGGGGACTTTGTTTTTTAAATGGAAATAAAATTGTATTACTTTTTGAATACATAAAACCAAAATCCCTACAACACTATCAACTTGAGGAGACGGCAACATCTTCACAATTCTGTTTAAAAAAAAAAAAAAAAAAAAAAAAAATGCCTGTAGTATCTTAGACTTAGTTATATAGTAGTAAATATACTTTTTGATTCTTTGCATTGGTGTGTGTTTACTGCGTTTCTCTTGACCAATACGATAGATAATAGCTGCTGTTACTTCTTTGGTTTGGTAAATTAATAGGAAGGCAGTGATGAAAACTTACAGTGCCTTGTTCTTGCTGATATTTGAGTATTTGTGTTTCATTTACTGACAATTTGGGTGCAGAAGGTGTGCAGTGCATGCTACCAAAGAGTTCAGAACGTGTGCAGAGGTGTGCAGTGCATGCTACCAAAGAGAGTTCAGAACGTGTGCAGAGGTGTGCAGTGCACACTACCAAAGAGAGTTCAGAACGTGTGCAGTGCATGCTACCGAAGAGAGTTCAGAACGTGTGCAGAGGTGTGCAGTGCATGCTACCGAAGAGAGTTCAGAACGTGTGCAGAGGTGTGCAGTGCATGCTACCGAAGAGCGTTCAGAACGTGTGCAGAGGTGTGCAGTGCACGCTACTAAAGAGAGTTCAGAACGTGTGTAGAGGTGTGCAGTGCATGCTACCAAAGAGAGTTCAGAACGTGTGCAGAGGTGTGCAGTGCATGCTACCAAAGAGAGTTCAGAACGTGTGCAGAGGTGTGCAGTGCACACTACCAAAGAGAGTTCAGATCGTGTGCAGTGCATGCTACCGAAGAGAGTTCAGAACGTGTGCAGAGGTGTGCGGTGCATGCTACCGAAGAGAGTTCAGAACGTGTGCAGAGGTGTGCAGTGCATGCTACCGAAGAGAGTTCAGAACGTGTGCAGAGGTGTGCAGTGCACGCTACTAAAGAGAGTTCAGAACGTGTGTAGAGGTGTGCAGTGCATGCTACTAAAGAGAGTTCAGAACGTGTGTAGAGGTGTGCAGTGCATGCTACTAAAGAGAGTTCAGAACGTGTGTAGAGGTGTGCAGTGCATGCTACCAAAGAGAGTTCAGAACGTGTGCAGAGGTGTGCAGTGCACGCTACTAAAGAGAGTTCAGAACGTGTGCAGAGGTGTGCAGTGCATGCTACCAAAGAGAGTTCAGAACGTGTGCAGAGGTGTGCAGTGCATGCTACCAAAGAGAGTTCAGAACGTGTGCAGAGGTGTGCAGTGCACACTACCAAAGAGAGTTCAGATCGTGTGCAGTGCATGCTACCGAAGAGAGTTCAGAACGTGTGCAGAGGTGTGCAGTGCATGCTACCAAAGAGTTCAGAACGTGTGCAGAGGTGTGCAGTGCATGCTACCGAAGAGAGTTCAGAACGTGTGCAGAGGTGTGCAGTGCACGCTACTAAAGAGAGTTCAGAACGTGTGCAGAGGTGTGCAGTGCATGCTACCGAAGAGAGTTCAGAACGTGTGCAGAGGTGTGCAGTGCATGCTACCGAAGAGAGTTCAGAACGTGTGCAGAGGTGTGCAGTGCATGCTACCAAGAGAGTTCAGAACGTGTGCAGAGGTGTGCAGTGCACGCTACCAAAGAGAGTTCAGAACGTGTGCAGAGGTGTGCAGTGCATGCTACCAAAGAGTTCAGAACGTGTGCAGTGCATGCTACCAAAGAGTTCAGAACGTGTGCAGTGCATGCTACCAAAGAGTTCAGAACGTGTGCAGATATAATAATTTTTAATTGTTTAATTTCAGAAAAGCATAGGCAAGAACTCTGCTTTTCTGAAATTACACTAAATGAAACAGCTTGGTGAATCCGCTACAATGGGTTTTAACCTGGAATTGGTTGACCTTTTCTTGTATAAAGTATGTGTACGTTTTCATCATGCAGTTCAATTAGGGGTGTCCTGACAATGTTCTTAATACTGGTAAATACTGCTGCCAGTACAGGCCAGGGGTGAATGGTATGGTTTTAATTTAAAATCAATCCTGCTGTTTTATATGTGCTACATGACTTGATATGTTTATCTTCAGGGCATTGAATACAGTCACTTGTGAGCATTGGAATGACCATCTCTAATACTGTAGCTAAAACATCATGGTTCAAATGTGATATTTCTGTGGATCTAAGCAAATTACTGTAGCAAAACAAAACCTCTCTCCACATGATGGTAGACTGTGTTCTATGGACAGTAGATCATATTGCCTCTTGGAGTGCTATGTCAACCGTGGGTGCATTAAGTAACGGAGCGGCTCAGAACAAGTTTCCACTCACCCGGATCACTGATGAAAGCAGCTCACTTAACGCACCACTGCCATATCTGTTTCACGTTTAACCACGCATAACGAAAACTGTTTCTTTTGTTTCATTTGAAGTTGAAGTTTGGATGAAAGCCCTTTTAATCAGACGTGCTTAATATTCGAGAAGAGGTTGTAGCTTTTCTCAAACTGGGGGGCGTAGCCCCTCACAGTGGCCGCAGAATGTATCCTTTTATTTAAGGTTGCATATTATTGCATGTCGGCTGCTATCTGGTGGTGTACGTTGTGCACATTAGTAAGCGTTTGGGCACAATCAGTAAAATAGTGTTTACAGTGTTAAGTTTACTCCTATTACTATAGATCGGTGGCTGATTCATGCAAAAGAAAAAAAAAACAAAACAACAGTGACATTCGAGAAGCCAGTGGCATATTGCATGTTGAAATCTGTTACACAAGCACTTCACTAGCAAGTGTAAGAGTTCAAACTACTGTGGATAATGTTAATAGCC
>CM072685.1:17179078-17210324 GCA_036884735.1 Huso huso
TCGGTGTACTTCGTTCCGGGTTTGCGTATTGCCAGCTATGGCACCCGGGCTCCAGTGACAGGCGGGAAGTGGCATTGGCATCCGAGGACTGGAGGCCGGTCATCGTTAACCTAGGTCATGGGCGAGGTATAAATAGGGGCATGGCTTGAGGATCTGTTCCTTGCAGATGGTTAAACCAAATAACCTAGAAAGAGCCGTCTTGTTTGTGCTAAAACCGTGAGTGTTTTGCTTGTCTTATTTACACTGTTTGTCTTGTGTGTTTCTCACAAAAGATTACTGAGCACCATCCGGAGCTGCAGCCGCAGGCCAGCCGGAAAAACCCGGACTTCACCACTCACCTTACCACAGGAACTGTCTTTTGTTTGCACCTTTAGCACAATTTGAATCACGCACTGTCTTGTGTTTGTGTTTAGTGTGGGTGTCTGAACGGACTTTCAGGGGTTCTGGTCAAACCCGTGGGATTACAAATAGTGATACACGCCGTATCACTTCCAGCACCTATTATTATTTGCAGGTTTTGCCTTAAGGCTCTGGACATTTATTAAATTAAATAAAACCCTTGCACCTGTACCAACGTTGTCTGTGTGATTCTTCTGCACTGCACTCACCTGCACGTCATTACCACTTTGCCACACGTGGTTGTCCAAGTGAGGATGGACTCACGCAACACTGTCGGCGCTGCTGGAGCAGCTGGACATAGACGGGAGGTGGAGGAAAGACAGAGAGAGAGGGTACACACCGCTGATCGAGAGGGTCGGGCTGGCAATACCTCCCACAGCGCCAGCAGAACGCAGCTTCATAGCCGCCCAAAGCAAGGATGCACAAAATGACGGCGGAAGATGACCCAGAAGCATACCTGGTGGCATTTGAGCGGCTGGCTACCACCGCGTCATGGCCCCGACAGTTCTGGGCAAGCCAGCTGGGACCCCGCCTGATTGGGGAAGCGCAGGCAGCCTACCAGGCGATGGGGATGACGACGCCGGCCGCCAATATGACCTGGTAAAACTGGCTATTCTCCCCCGCCTTAACATTACGGAGGAAACGCACCGGAGTGAGGTTCAGGGGACAGGAGGTCCCCGAACGCACGCCCCAGGGTGGTCGCACAGAAGCTCTGTGACCACATGATACACTGGCTCACCCCGCCGCTTAAAAAACAACTGCCCAGATGGGGAGGCCATCTGCCATTGAGCAGTTTTGTCATGTGGTCGGGCGCCGAGACCCAGGATGGATACACGCGCCACAACCCCGACACCCTGGAACAGGCAGTCAAGCTCGCTGGAGGACCCGAGGACTCCCTGGTATCCTTGAGACCGGCTACTTCACCGCCCACCTCAACGGAGCGGCCGAGAGCCCCACCTCCTCTCTCTGCTCCACCAGCCCCACCACCGGACCGGTTCAACGACCTCCAGAGCACCAACCCAATGGGCTTAATTGCCTCCTCTTCATGGAGACCAAGGTTGGCCCCCAGCTGGGGTAGAGGCTGCCCTGCCCCGTTGCCATACCAGCAGCGGGACAGACCATTTAACACTGTGCCCTCCTTTCCCCCTACCTGTTTTAGGTGCCAGCCAGGACATCAGGCTAGGGTCATGCCCATCTGCGATGGAGTGGACGTGGCGCCTGTAATCTGGGCATCTGAAGCGGTAAGCGAGGAAAAATGGTCGGAGGCCTTGTATTGTTAAGGTGATTTTTTGGAAATGTGAAAACCCATGCATTAGTGGACACAGAGTGTGGTCAGACCTTAATTAGAGCATCTCTCTTAGGCGGTATGGTGTGGCAGCCACAAGGTCAGGTGGCGATCTCCTGTATCCATGGAGACACGCAACATACCCCACAGTAAAAAGCATATTTATCGGTCGGTCCGATTAAACGTTACCTTGGTAGTTGGGATAAGGAAGGCTACCACATCCTGTTATTCTGGGTCGGACTGGCCCAACTATAAAGATTTGTTGAAATTAAGGGCAGTCCCGCCATACACGAAATGTGGCAGAAAAAGTAGAAGGGGAAATGATTGGTAATGTTTTTCCTTTCAAGCGAAATGTTCTTCCTCTGTTCCGCCGAAAAAAAACAAACAAAGAGAGAAGGCTGCGGAAATGGGAGGGAGCTAATGAGACAAGGCTGGGGGCTGGTGGGAGCCTGTTATAACGGGTGAAAAACGCCAGTCGGCGGGGGTCGGAACGTGTGACCGAGAGGGCGAGGTTACTGGGCCATCAAGGGCAGATGTTACTCCTGCCCCTCAATATACCGACATGTGGCACTCAAATGTGAACCTAGTGTGGGAGCAGAAAAATGACCCATCACTGGTGCACATTTGGGGACAGGTCCGTCCATTGAAGGTAAGGATGTTGAAGGCTGGGGCACTAGTATTTCCACACTTCATTATCAAGGGGCAATTACTATATAGGGTAAACCTGGCCGCTGGCACAGGACATCCTGTAACACAATTGAGGTTCCCCGCCTTGTCGACTGGAGGTCATGAGGCTGGCGCATGATATCCCTTTTGGCGGGCACCTCGGAGTTGACAAGACAAGGAACGGATATTGGCTCGATTCTTTTGGCCAGGTCTTTATAAGGAAGTGTCAAAATATGTAGCCACATGCCCAGACTGCCAGCGAAAGCGCCGGTCGAGGCGCCCCGCCTTTGTCCCACTGCGGATTATTTCACCCCTTTGAACGATCGCGAGGGACATAGTCGGCCCTTTGCTACCTTCTGACTCGGTATACGACATATCTTAGTGGTGGTAGATTACGCAACGCGATACCCAGAGGCAGTTCCATTGAGGTCCACTAGTGCTGCTGCGATAGCCAAAGAACTAGTGCAGATTATGGCAAGAGTAGGGATCCCCAACGAGATATTGACTGATCATGGAACTAATTTCGTCAAATACGCCACAACAGGTATAAAATTACTAAAATACGTCCCATCAGAACGCCGGTTTATCATCCATAGACGGACGGATTGGTGGAACGCTTCAACCAGACTCTAAAGCGCGAGAGACGATTTGTAATCAAGAGCAAAAAACATTGGGCTTCGCTTCTTCCCTACCTCCTTTTGTTAGTGAGAGGTGCCGAGAGTTCACAGGGTTCTCCCCTTCGAGCTCTTGTACGCCGACAGCCTGCGCATTCTCGATCTGTTGAGAGAGGGGTGGGAGGAGCACAAAGGCTCGCCCAAAATGTAGTGCAGCATGTGCTCCTACTTAGAGATCACCTAGATTTGGTCGGTCATTTGCCCAAGACAATCTCAGATCGCTCAGCATCGACAACAGCAGCATTACAATCAAAATGCATTAATCCAACTTTTCGCCTGAGACAAGGTAATGCTGCTACTTCCTCATCGAATCCAAACTATGTGCTAAAATGGCAAGGGGCCATGAGGATTCGGGGCTAGGGAAAGGTGAATTACGAAATTAGACAGCCCGATCGCCGTAAAAAAAGAAATTTATCACATAAATTTATTAAAGCCCTGGCAGGCAAGAGAGGTTTTATTCATAGCCCCAGGCAATATAGAGGATGATTTATAGGCCCGAGCCAGAACCTCTGGCACAAAGAACATTTCGATGGGGAACACATTCCTGATCAGCAACGTGAACTACGCAGGTTAATTGAGGAATTTAGCGATGTTTTTTCTAACACGCCCGGTGAACTAACCTTGCTGAATATGACATTATCTCCCCCCAGGTGTCACAGTGCGAGAGAGACCCACCGGATCCCGAAAGTCGACGGAGTGGCGTCAAAGAGGTATGGGACATGCTCGAACTTGGGGTGATTGAGCTCCAGAGCGAGTGGTGCAGTCCAATTGATAGTGCCAAAAAGGACGGCACCAACCGCTTGGCGTTGATTTCCGCAAGGTAAACGCTTATTGCCAAGTTTGATGCGATCCCATGCCTCGGCTCGAACTTCTAGATAGACTGGGACGGCGAGGTTTATCTCCACTCTGATCTGACGGCGATATTGCAGATCCCGTTAACTCAGAGTTCAGAGAGAAACCGTGATTTTCAACACCAGAGGGCTGTTTCATTTACAACCATGCCGCTTTGGGTTACATGGTGCGCCTGTTGCCTTTCAGAGACTGATGGACCAGGGTTTTACCCACATCGTGAATATGCGGCAGCGTGATATTGATGATGGGGTCATTTACAGCTCCACCTGGCGAGAGATTTGGCCAGGATCACAGCCGCCCTTCGGTCTCTAAGGGCAGCCCGGCTGACAGCTAATTATCATAAAATGTGCGTTTGCCAAAAAGAAACACAATATTTGGGATTTGTAATGGGAATGGCAGGGTGAAACCTGTTGTCTCCAAGGTCCAGGCCTTGGTAGATGCGGCAATCCCCAAAACCAAGGCTCAAGTGAGGTCGCTACTGGGGTTAGCCGGTTGTCACCGCTTTATCCCCGGTAAGTATGCCACAGTGGTTAATCCCTTAGTTGACCTCACCAAAAGAGCGCACCAAATTCAATTAAATGGTCAGAAGAATGTCAGGGGGCGTTTAATACTGTTAAGCAGAGACTTTGCCAGGCCCCTGCTCTCATCACTCCAGACTTCACTAAGAGATTCATCCTCCACCACCGATGCTTCGATGTCGGGTTTGGGTGCAGTCCTGTCTCAAATGGTAGGCGGAGAGAACACCCTGTTCTGTACATAAGTAAAAAAAATGCTCCTCGGGAGCGCAACTACATCTGTTACCGTCGTCGAAAAGAGTGTTTGGCCATTAAATGGGCTACTCACTTTTTAAGATACTACCTGCTGGGACACCATTTGATCTTGTCACTGACCACGCCCCACTCAAGTGGTTAAGCACAATGAAGGACAGCAATGCCCGGATAACTCGGTGGTATCTGGCATTGCAGCCTTCATGTACCATATGGTACAATCGTATGGGAAAGACCACCAAAATGCGGATTATTTTTCCCGGAGGGGGGGAGTAATGGGAAAGGTAGGGTTTAGCCGAGTGTTCCTTCGCCCACACTGAGCGGTGGATATGTGACAGAGATCGAATGAGTCTTAGTGTTAGATCTCCTCCGACCTGTGAGGGCACGGTGCACGAGGAACAGAGTACCCTTAATGAAATGGCACGGCAATTTATTCCGAGGGTAGATGGAAGTCGGTCAGTTCGAAAGGGGCGGAGCTATGGCACCCGAGCTCAGTGACCCAGACGGTAAGCGGCGTGGTATCCGAGGACTGGAGGAGCGGATGCGCCGTTAACCTCGGGTCAAGGGCGCGGGGTATAAATAGGGGGGCATGGCTTGAGTGATCTGTTCCTTTGCAGATGGTTAAACCAAAATAACCTAGAAGGAGCCCGCCTTGTTTGTGCTAAAACCGTGAGTGTTTTGCTTGTCTGTGTATTTACACTGTTTGTCTTGTGTGTCGTTTCTCACAAAGATTACTGAGCACGATCCGAGCTGCAGCCGCAGGCCAGCGCCGAAACCCGACTTCACCACTCACCTTTTCACTACAGGAACTGTCTTTTGTTTGCACCTTTAGCACTTGAATCACGCACTGTCTTTGTGTTTGTGTTTAGTGTGGGTGTCTGAACGGGACTTTGGGGTTACGGGTCAAACCCGTAGGATTACAAATAGAAGTGATACACGCCGCTGTATCACTTCCAGCACTATTATTATTTGCAGGTTTTGCCTTAAGGCTCTGGACATTTATTAAATTAAATAAACACCCTTGCACCTGTACCAACGTTGTCTGTGTGATTCTTCTGCACTGCACTCACCTGCACGTCATTACCACTTTGCCACAATGACTTACACATTTAACATGAATGTGATCAAACTCAGTTTTCCAATGCCTTAGACAGATTGCCAGAACAGCTGGCTTCCCTCTAGTTTGTATTTATTTTGTGAACATGGGGGCTGTAATGCTGAGTAGCTCTCGGAACTGATTTAGACTGAAATATTGCTGGAAGCTATGAGCGTCAAGCTTTCGTTTCTGCAACAAATGGTGATATTTCTTACTGATGGCCTTCTCCACAGAAGAATAGGGTTTTGTTTCTGGTTGCTATGAACATTTACAATGAATGACAGACCTGTGTGTTTAATCATTAGAGAGCATAATCCATCAGACTGAGTAAATGTAATTGTAAAATCACACAATAAGAGTCATACCAACGTTTCATTAAGTAAAAGAGCTTGACATAACAATCTGGGCAGTTGTTTTTATATCTTTTTATTTATTGATTTATTTTTACAAAATGTACAAGGGTTTGAGTGCAAGTGAAATCTCATTCAGAGGAGCTCCTTTCCCTTGGGTGGATTCAGGTACATTAGATAAAAGCAGGAGTGTGGCAAAGTGGCTAGTGAAGGGGAACAGGTGTAGCGTGATGCGATGCAGGAGGAACAGGCAGACAACGGTATACAGTGGAAAATTGTGTTTTATTTATAATCCAGGTCTGGTGACCGTCAACTATTAAACCCCCGGCTATACACACCAATGTGTAAAGCACGGGATAACAAAAAACAGGGCACAGTCCCGAACAAAAAAAGAACACACGGTCACCAGTCCTGGGTGAGTGCAGTCGTGCTGGTGCTTAGTGCAAACACAAGTATTTCGTGATCGGTTAGTGCAGTGGTGCTCGGATTGTGCTGACCTCGGGCGACAGCTCGGAGATGTGCTCTAACTGTCTGGTGAAGTAAAACACAAACAATTACCACACAGACAAACACAACACAAAAAACACGATATCACGCCTCTTTTCTTTATTTATTGAGAGCTCCTCTCTCAGTCCTTCTCTCTCTCGCTTACCCAAAACGAAGGAAAAGAACAGCGTTACCCTGTTTCCTATATGTAATCCCGCATGATATCTAGGTAAGCGGTTGCAGCTGCCTTATTATTTGCAGCTGCCCTCGTTTACCTGTCAAATCAATACGGTCTTACAACAGAGTCTCGCCTTCCAGGCTGACCGCCTCCCTGCCCTGAAACGAACTGTCAGGCCAGCCCTTCCAGATACTTCTCCCGTTCTTTAGCGCCCTCACAGGTCGGGAGGAAGATTTATCACCAGAACTCATTGTATTTCTGTCACATATCCCACCGCCAGAGTGGAGCCGAAGGAACACTCGCTAAATCTACCTTTCCCATTACTCCCCCCCGGGAAAAATAATCCGCATTTTGGTGGTCTTTCCCCGCGACGGTGTACCATGTGGTACATGAAGGGCTGCAATGCCAGATACCACCAGTTATCCGGGCATTGCTGTCCTTCATTGTGCTTAACCACTTGAGTGGGGCGGGTCTGTGACCAGATCAAATGAGTGTCCCAGCAGGTAGTATCGAAAGAGTGAGTAGCCCATTTAATGGCTAAACACTCTTTTCGACTACGGAGTAGTTACGTTCCCGAGGTAACATTTTTGCTTATGCGTACAATATCGGGTGTTCTACTCCAGCTACTTTTTTGGGACAAGACTGCACCCAAACCTACATCCGAAAGGCCGGTGTGGAGGATGAATCTCTTGGTGAAATCTGGGGTAATAAGAGGGGGGCCTGGCAAAGTTTACGCTTAATCATATCAAACGCCCCTGACACTCAGCTGACCATTTAATCAAATTTGGAGCACTCTTTTTGGTGAGGTCGACTAACGGGTTAACCACTGTGGCGCATCGGGATGAAGCGGCGGTAATAACCGCTAAGCCCAGTAGTGACCTCACCTGAGTCTTGGTTTTGGGATCGCTGCATCAACCAAAGCCTGATTTTGGGTGACCACAGGTCTCACCCTTCCATTTCCCATTAAAATCCCAAATATTGAGTCTCTGTCTTGGCAAACGACATTTCCTTGTTAGCTGTCAGCCGGGCTGCCCTTAGAGACTGGAAGAACGGCTGCAACCCTAGCCAAATGCTCGCCAGGTGGAGCTGTAAATCACCACGCCATCAATATACGCCAAGTGCATATTCATGATGTGGGCGAAAAACTGGTCCATCAGTCTCTGAAAGGCAGCGGGCGCACCATGTAGCCCAAATGGCATGGTTTTTAAAGTGGAACAGCCCTCTGGTGTTGAAAATGCGGTTTTCTCTCTGAGCTGCGGGTTAAAGGGATTTGCCAGTATCCTTCACAGGTCCAGAGGGAAATAAACCTCGCTTCCCAGTCTGTTCTAAAAGTTCGTCGAATCCGAGGCATGGATACGACGAACTTAGCAATAGCATTTACCTTTCTGAAAGTTCCACGCAGAAGCGGTTGGTGCCGCCCTTCTTAGCCACTATTACAATAGGACTGCACCACTCGCTCCTGGAAGGTTCAATCACCCAAGCTCGAGCATATCCCATACCTCTTTGGCGAACGCCACTTCGTCCGACTTTCCGGGATCCGCACGGTCTCTCTCGCACTGTGACACCTGGAGGAGAGATAATGTCATATTCAACTAAGTTTGTCCTGCCGGGCACATCAGAAAAAAACATCGCTGAACTCTCAATAAGCTTTACGAGCTCTCTTTGCTGATCCGAACTAATTGTTCCCCATTGAAATCGCTCTTGTGCTCGGGGTCTCTGGACAGGGACCCAAATCATCCTCCATATTGCCTGGGGCTATAAATAAGACCTCCCTGCCTGCCAGGGCTTCAACAAATTAACATGGTAAATTTCACGCTCATTCCGCGCGATCGGGCTGTCTAATTTCATAATTTACTTTCCCTATAGCCCGAATCACCTCATACGCCCCCTGCCATTTAGCACACAGTTTTGACTCTGATGAGGGAAGTAGCAGCATTACCTTGTCCCCTGGTCGAAAGGTTCGAACTGCGTGTTTTGTTGTAATGCTGCTCTTGTCGGTGCTGAGCCGATCTGAGGTTGTCTCGGCCAAACGACCGACCAAATCCAGGCTATCTCGAGTAGGAGCACATACTTCACTACATTTTTAGACGAGCCTTGTGCTCCTCCCACCCCTCTCTCAGCAGGTCGAGAATGCCACGAGGCTGCCGGGTCGTACAGGAGCTCAAAGGGGAGAACCCCGCTGAACTCTGGGCGGCACTTCTCTCACTGCAAAAGGAGGTAGGGGAGAAGTGATGCCCAATGTTTTTGCTCTTGTGTTACAAATCGCCTCAGCATCGACTTTAAGTCTGATTAAACGTTCCACCAGACCGTCCGATTGTGGATGATAAACGGACGCCCTGATGGGACGATTTTTTATTTTGTACACCTGCTGTAACGTATTGGACAAAAAATTAGTTCCGCGGATCGGGTCAAAATCTCCTTTGGGGATCCCTACTTAGCCATAATCTGCGCTTAACTCGGGTTGGCTATTGCAGCGGCACCAGTGGACCTCACGGAACTGCCTCCGGTATCGCGTTGCATAATCCACCACTACTAAAATGTGCGATACCGGAGTCAGAAGGTAGCAAAGGGCCGACTATGTCCATTGCAATGCGCCAAAGGAGTGGAAATAATCGGGCAGTGGGACCAAAGGGGCGGGCGACTCGAACCGGGCGCTACTCGCTGGCAGTCTGGGCATGTGGCTACATATTCACACACATCAGTATGAAGACCTACCCAATAGAATCGAAGAATATCCGCCCCTCGCCTTCTCGGCTCCGAGGTGCCCCCAAAAGGGATATCGCGCGCCAGCCTCATGACCTCCAGCCATAAGGCAGGGAACCACACTGTGTTACAGGCTGTCCTGTGCCCGCTAGGTTTACCCTATACAGTAATTGCCCCTTGATACTGAAGTGTGGATATACTAGCGCCCCAGCCGTCAACATCCTTACCTTCAATGGACCGGACCTGTCCCCAGCGTGCACCAGTGACGGTCGTTATGTTGGCCCCACACTAGGGTCCGGCTGAGTACCACGGGTCCGGTACATTGAGAGGGGCTGGAATAACCTCTGCTCTAGTCGGTCCAGTAACCTCGCTCTCGGTCACACTGCGTGCTCCCACTCCCTTCGACTGGCGTTTATTACCATTGCAGCACTCTCCCACCAGACCCCAGCCTTGTCTCAACAACGCTCCCTCCCATTTCGGTCCGTCTCTCCTTATTCGTTTTCTAGGACGGAAAAGAGGGGAAAAACATTTCAGTGTGAAAAGGAAACACATCACCAATCCGTTCCTTTTTTTTTTTTCTGCCACGTTACGTGTGTGGCTGAGACTGCCATTATTTGCATCAATTCTTTGAATTTTGGCCAGTCTCGCCCAGAATAACTGGGTGTGGCAACCTTTCCGCCACCCCAACTACCAGGTGACGTTTTATCGGTCCTACCGATAAATATACTTTAATGGGGTATGCCGTGTCTCCATGGATACAGGAGATGGCCACCTGACCTCGTGGCCGCCACGACACACCGCCCAGGAGAGCTGTCCTAATCAAGGTTTGCTCACACCCTGTGTCCACTAATGCGTGGGTTTTCACATTCCCTAACACCACATTAATCAGACAAGGCCCCCCCGACCATTTTCCCCACGCTTACCAGTCTCAGGTGCCCAATTGCACGCGGCCACGCCACACTCCATGGCAGCGGGCATGACCTGGCCAGATGTCCCGGCTGGTGGCACCTAAAACAGATAGGAGGGACAGAGGGGCATGGGTTAGAAATCTGTCCCGCTGCTGGTGTGGTGTAGGTAGGGCAGCACCTCTACCCCAGCTGGGGGCCAACCTTGGTCTCCATGGGGGGGAGGCAAGGGGGCCCAATGGGGTCGGTGCTCTGGGAGGTCTGGGTCCCTGGAACGAGGGGGGTGGTGGTGATGATGTTGGAGGAGAGGGGAGAGAGCGGCTGCTCCGAAGGGCAGGGGGACAGGATCCCGATCCGGCAGAGGTCAGAGTCCTCAAAATCTTCGCCAATTTGACCGCCTCCTCCAGGGTGTCGGGTTGTGGCGCCGTATCCACGCCTGGGTTTCGCGCCGACCACATGGCAGAACTGTTCTACCACAATGGCTTCCCCCCATCTGCTGGGCGGTCTTCTTCCGGGGTCAGCCAATGCACCATGTGGTCGCACAACCGCTCTGCAACCACCCTGGGGCGTGTCTCCGGGCTCTCCGGTACTCCCTAAACCGCGCCCGTGGGTCTCCGTGAGTTATATTCAGACGGCGGAGGATAGCCTGTTTGACCAGGTCGTAATCTGTGGCGTTATGGTCACCAGGGCTTGGTAGGCTGCCTGAGCCTCTCCGATCAGGCAGGGTCCCAACTGGCTGGCCCAGTACTCCTCGCCAAGCCGCCCCGTAGCCAGCCGCCAACGCCACCAGATACGCCTCGGTCATCCTCCGCCCGACATCTTCATCGCCCGTGCCTTCGGGGCGACATCCGCGTGTTGTGGTAGGGGCCGCCGCTGCAGCCACGGCCAGCCCTACCCGCTCAATGAGCGCCGGTAGCGCCCTCCTCCTTCTCTCCTCTCTGCGCCGCGCCTGCTCTCCAGCGCCTGCAGCAGCTCCGCCAGTGCTATGGTCCATGATCCCTTAGTCTGACACCACGTGTGGCAAAGTGGCTAGTGAAGGGGAACAGGTGTAGCGGTGATGCGATGCAGGAGTGAACAGGCAGACAACGGTATACAGTGGAAAATTGTGTTTTATTTATAATCCAGGTCTGGTGACCGTCAACTAATAAACCCCGCTATACACACCAATGTGTAAAGCACGGGATAAAAAAACAGGCACAGTCCCAACAAAAAAAAAAAACACACGGTCACCAGTCCTGGGTGAGTGCAGTCGTGCTGGTGCTTAGTGCAAACACAAGTATTTCGTGACGGTTAGTGCAGTGGTGCTCCGGATTGTGCTGACCTCGGCGACAGCTCCGGAGATGTGCTCTAACTGTCTGGTGAAGTAAAACACAAACAATTACCACACAGACAAACACAACACAAAAACACGTATCACGTCTCTTTTCTTTATTTATTGAGAGCTCCTCTCTCAGTCCTTCTCTCTCTCGCGCTTTACCCAAAACGAAGGAAAAGAACAGCGTTACCCTGGCCCCTATATGTAATCCCGCATGATATCTAGGTAAGCGGTTGCAGCTGCCTTATTACTTGCAGCTGCCCCTCGTTTACCTGTCAAATCAATACGGTCTTACAACAGAGTCTCGCTTCCTTCCAGGCTGACCCGCTTCCCGGCCCCGGAAACGAACTGTCAGGCCAGCCCTTCCAGATACTTCTCCTCCCGTTCTTTAGCGCCCTCACAGGTCGGGAGGAAGATTTATCACCAGAACTCATTGTATTTCTGTCACAAGGAGTCACATTTTTCATGTCAGAAATTAGAGGACACGTAAGCTGGGGGGGGGGGGGGGTTTGACAACACTCTAAAACATTTGATGACAGGGCAAATTCTAATTGGATTATGGTTTGTTGGCAATTCTAGAAGTTTATTTGAATTATAACCGCAGTTAAACTGTTGAGAGAGGGCTAGGCCTAGAGCACCTAATGAATTTTACAGTCAGCCATGAAAAGACTGAGCATCTCACGTTAAGAAAGCAGTGATTGAATTAAGAGGGGGTCTAATGACCATGTGTCAGGATGTAAGTGGTGCGGGTAAGGATTCAGTGTCCATAACAATGGGTATATTTACAAAATATCTACCAACAATGGGATTGGGGATTATCACTGGGCTTGAGTTCCCAAAAACAATAAACATATAAACAATAAATACAGTTCCAGGGTGCAGTGCCCGTGGTGCTGTGTCAGGTTGCAGTGAAGTGGTTGTGCAGGTGCTCCGGGTGGTGTGTCAGGTTGCAGTGAAGTGGTTGTGCAGGTGCTCCGGGTGGTAGTGCTGTGCTCCGTGGTGCTGTGTCAGGTTGCAGTGAAGTGGTTGTGCAGGTGTCTCGGTGGTAGTGCTGGCTCCGTGGTGCTGTGTCAGGTTGCAGTGAAGTGGTTGTGCAGGTGCTCCGGGTGGTAGTGCTGTGCTCCGTGGTGCTGTGTCAGGTTGCAGTGAAGTGGTTGTGCAGGTGCTCCGGGTGGTAGTGCTGTCTCTGTGGTGCTGTGTCAGGTTGCAGTGAAGTGGTTGTGCAGGTGCTCCGGGTGGTAGTGCTGTCTCTGTGGTGCTGTGTCAGGGTTGCAGTGAAGTGGTTGTGCAGGTGCTTCGGGTGGTAGTGCTGTGCTCCGTGGTGCTGTGTCAGGTTGCAGTGAAGTGGTTGTGCAGGTGCTCCGGGTGGTAGTGCTGACTCCGTGGTGCTGTGTCAGGTTGCAGTGAAGTGGTTGTGCAGGTGTCCGGGTGGTAGTGCTGGCTCCATGGTGCTGTGTCAGGTTGCAGTGAAGTGGTTGTGCAGGTGCTCCGGGTGGTAGTGCTGGTTCCATGGTGCTGTGTCAGGTTGCAGTGAAGTGGTTGTGCAGGTGCTCCGGGTGGTAGTGCTGGCTCCATGGTGCTGTGTCAGGTTGCAGTGAAGTGGTTGTGCAGGTGCTCCGGGTGGTAGTGCTGGCTCCATGGTGCTGTGTCAGGTTGCAGTGAAGTGGTTGTGCAGGTGCTCCGGGTGGTAGTGCTGTGCTCTGTGGTGCTGTGTCAGGTTGCAGTGAAGTGGTTGTGCAGGTGCTCCGGGTGGTAGTGCTGGCTCCGTGGTGCTGTGTCAGGTTGCAGTGAAGTGGTTGTGCAGGTGCTCCGGGTGGTAGTGCTGTGAAGAGGCCAAGAATGAGACCCAGAGTATTTCTAAAAGTATTTCTTGAACCTCTAAAAAAAACCAACTCTGAGTCCAATAGGAAATTAGAGAACCCCAACAAATATCAGACATTTCCCTGTTATCTTGTTATATTTGTTATAATTGGAGGTGGTGGAATTATATTATGAACATTAGCAGCTTCTGTGTTTTTACTGTCCCCTTATCTTTTCTCATTGCAGTCATTCCAAGTGGTTTTTATTGCAATTACTGAAATACTGCTTTTTATACAAGTCCAGGAGCAGCTCTTCAGTTCTAGTTGCTGTCATTAATATATGCAACACAGGCTAGATCAGCTCAAATGTCTTTATAAAAGTAAGAGTCAACGCTATCTAGTGATCTGCCATTTTAGGTCCAGTTTCCTTTGGTTTTGCTGGCAATACACTGCTGTCCACTAGATGGTGCTGGTGCTTACTAATATAAAGAACTGAACTGAATAGTAGAACTGAAGAGCAGCTCCTGAGCTCATGGAGAAGCACCTCAACATAGACTTTCCCCAAAAAAACGGATTAGAACCACACAGCATGATAAAGCTACAGTTAAAAAAAGAGAAATGTTAAACTACTGACTCTTTCATCATGAATGTCCTGTCAGTGAAATGCAGAAAAGGGAAGCTTACAGAGCCACCATTCTCACGTTAAGAACCCCAGTCTAAAACCATAAACTATCTCTATGGCAAGTCTTGGCTAAGCTTCATATCCTCAGTATAGCTGAAAACATATAGTGGGGTGGTGGCTAAAGGTTTACATTGCTCAGATATCAAACTGAGGGATGTGGGAGGCTGAGGGTCCTTCAGATTGGTGGCTCCAGAAAAAATCACTTTGATAAAAAAAAGTAAAAAATCAATAATAACTGTTGGCATGGCAACGTGAGCACACACACACACAACTTTTCAAGCAGAAATAATATCTGAAAACCTACCACAATGAAAGAGAGTAATAATCACTGAAGATGTAGTATTATATTGTTTCTGATTTCATATTCCAGATTATATTCAGAATAATAGATGGCTTGCATTATAATAGCAATAAAATAGGCTTTGAAGTACGGAAGGCCGATAGTTATGCAGTTTACCTGAAACGCAAGATTTCTTAACAATGATTATGTTAGATGACATCTTGTATTTATAAAACCTATTATAAGGAAAATTAAGTTATTTTAGTTTAATAGCTGACAGAAAACTTTTTAAAGTGCAGTTTGGAAATCTCAACAGATTAGTAAGGTATAGTTAAGAAAAGTACAGATTCAGGGAGAGTTGGGGGCTGTGTTACAGTATAGAGGGGTACAGATTGAGGAAGAGTTGGGGGCTCTCACATAAAGAGGGGTACAGATTGAGGAAGAGTCGGGGCTCTGTTACAGTATAGAGGGGTACAGATTGAGGGAGAGTTGGGGGCTGTGTTACAGTATAGAGGGGTACAGATTGAGGAAGAGTTGGGGGCTCTGTCACATAAAGAGGGTACAGATTGAGGAAAGAGTCGGGGCTCTGTTACAGTATAGAGGGGTACAGATTGAGGAAGAGTTGGGGGCTCTGTCACATAAAGAGGGGTACAGATTGAGGAAGAGTCGGGGGCTCTGTTACAGTATAGAGGGGTACAGATTGAGGAAGAGTTGGGGGCTCTGTCACATAAAGAGGGGTACAGATTGAGGGAGAGTTGGGGGCTCTGTCACATAAAGAGGGTGTAACAGGATTCGCCCTCACTCGGTTTGTTGCCCCTTTAAAAATACGACCCAGCACACAAAAAGTAGATTTTTCCAGCGCCGACGCGCTATTTTTTTTAATACACACAAAATAAAACAAAACACAAAACAAAAACCTAACTCCGTCTTGGAGCGCTTACTAAACAGATACTCCCTGACTACCTCGCAGGATCTGGCTAAGCCGCTTTACCTGTCGCACACACACAAAAACCCAACACTTACTTCCCACTTTTTCAGAAGCAGAGCACCTCATCTGCCTCTCTCTATCCAGCCGCCTCGAGCAGACTGCCTGCTTCCCTTTTAAACCCCCCACCTGGATCTAATTCCCCCAATAACGCCCAGGTGAGGATGATAATCAATAATAAAACAATTAAGAAATCAACTAGCAAATTAAATGAAATAAAGCAACACAAATCAAACAAAAAGGTGCATTTTCACATGTTTTTTTTTTCTTTGCAGGGAGGTTTTAACCCCCTCCCTGCCGTCTCTCACAACCCGCTATATTACAAGGGGTACAGATTGAGGAAGAGTCGGGGGCTCTGTTACAGTATAGAGGGGTGCAGATTGAGGAAGAGTTGGGGGCTCTGTCACATAAAGAGGGGTACAGATTGAGGAAGAGTCGGGGGCTCTGTTACAGTATAGAGGGGTACAGATTGAGGAAGAGTTGGGGGCTCTGTTACAGCATAGATGGGTGCAGATTGAGGAAGAGTTGGGGGCTCTGTTAAATAAAGAGGGGTACAGATTGAGGAAGAGTCGGGGGCTTTGTTACAGTATAGAGGGGTGCAGATTGAGGAAGAGTTGGGGGCTCTGTTACAGTATAGAGGGGTGCAGATTGAGGAAGAGTTGGGGGCTCTGTCACATAAAGAGGGGTACAGATTGAGGGAGAGTTGGGGCTGTGTTACAGTATAGAGGGGTACAGATTGAGGAGAGTTGGGGCTCTGTTACATAAAGAGGGGTACAGATTGAGGAAGAGTCAGGGCTCTGTCACATAAAGAGGGGGGTAGATTGAGGAAAGAGTCGGGGCTCTGTTACAGTATAGAGGGGTACAGATTGAGGAAGAGTTAGGGCTCTGTTACAGCATAGATGGGTGCAGATTGAGGAAGAGTTGGGGGCTCTGTTACAAAAGAGGGGTACAGATTGAGGAAGAGTCGGGGCTCTGTTACAGTATAGAGGGGTGCAGATTGAGGAAGAGTTGGGGCTCTGTTACATAAAGAGGGCAGATTGAGGAAGAGTCGGGGGCTCTGTTACAGTATAGAGGGGTGCAGATTGAGGGAGAGTTGGGGGCTCTGTCACATAAAGAGGGGTACAGATTGAGGAAGAGTCGGGGGCTCTGTTACAGTATAGAGGGGTACAGATTGAGGAAGAGTTGGGGGCTCTGTTACAGCATAGATGGGTTCAGATTGAGGAAGAGTTGGGGGCTCTGTTACATAAAGAGGGGTACAGATTGAGGAAGAGTTGGGGACTGTGTTACAGTATAGAGGGGTACAGATTGAGGGAGAGTTGGGGCTCTGTTACATAAAGAGGGGTACAGATTGAGGAAGAGTCGGGGGCTCTGTCACATAAAGAGGGGTACAGATTGAGGAAGAGTGGGGGGCTCTGTTACAGTATAGAGGGGTACAGATTGAGGAAGAGTTGGGGGCTCTGTTACAGCATAGATGGGTGCAGATTGAGGGAGAGTTGGGGCTCTGTTACATAAAGAGGGGTACAGATTGAGGGAGAGTCGGGGGCTCTGTTACAGTATAGAGGGGTACAGATTGAGGGAGAGTCGGGGGCTCTGTTACAGTATAGAGGGGTACAGATTGAGGAAGAGTTGGGGGCTCTGTTACAGCATAGATGGGTGCAGATTGAGGAAGAGTTGGGGGCTCTGTTACATAAAGAGGGGTACAGATTGAGGGAGAGTTGGGGACTGTGTTACAGTATAGAGGGGTACAGATTGAGGGAGAGTTGGGGCTCTGTTACATAAAGAGGGGTACAGATTGAGGGAGAGTCGGGGGCTCTGTTACAGTATAGAGGGGTACAGATTGAGGGAGAGTCAGGGGCTCTGTTACAGTATAGATGGGTAGAGATTGAGAAAGAGTTGGCGGCTCTGTTACAGCATAGATGGGTACAGATTGAGGGAGTGTTGGGGGCTCTGTTACAGTATAGAGGGGTACAGATTGAGGGAGAGTTGGGGGCTCTGTTACAGTATAGAGGGGTACAGATTGAGGGAGAGTTGGGGGCTCTGTTACAGTATAGAGGGGTACAGATTGAAGGAGAGTTGGGGGCTCTGTTACAATAAAGCAGGATACAGATTGAGGGAGATTTTTTTTTAATTCAGTGATTTTTTTTGAATAATGCCATTATAATGCATTGTAGTTTCAGTTCTTTTAAGTGAGGCTTTTAAAATGGACACCCTTAAAGTTGTTGAAATGAGTGAGATGTGACTTGTCTGTTTGTTTCCAGAGGGCACAGCGCTGATGCAAAGACCCCCTTGATTGAATGACAAAGGGATCCGGCTGCCTTACAGAACAGAGGCAGGGAGTCCACACTGCTTCAAGAGGATCAACGCGTGCTGTTTGTCCTGCCTGTGCAGAGCTCCATCTCAGGCAGCGACCTGCTGTGATCTGTCATCATACCCCTTTATTATAACCAACTTAAGCATGTTTCAAACTAATTGCTTTGTTATCAGGATGCGTAGACATGATGTAGGTCATTCTGGGACGTGACCCCTAAGCCTCCTCCACTCTGTGCCCAGTCTGGACCTGCTGTTGAATAATGCACCAGACTCATCGCATTTCCAATGCATTGTCACTTGATAGCCTGTGGTCCAAATGTCAGACTTGACATGCATTCTTTAATCAAGGCAGTTCCATTATCTTTCTGTTCAATTGCAATCGTGAAGGAAAGTTTCCTTTAGTTTTCACCCAGGTTCTGAAACAGGTTTTCAATAACATGCTGATTGAGAAAAATTGATTGTTATTGTTGTTTATGCAATGATTTGATTTAATATAAGGATGAATGCAATTGCTTTGTTAATAATTCTTAACATGGTTGTAGCTGACAGATCATTTCATTAATCTTACCTGTCATGCACATTCGTTCACTATATAGGTCACAAATGTGCGGTTTGGAAAAGGAAGTACTCAGTTTGCTTTCCATGCATTTCAGGAAGCCCATTACTGTTTTATATCCTTGGGCATTTCACCCCAACAGTGTCTTTGGGGTCATCTTATTGGCTACAAAATATGTCAGGAGCAGGTTGGTTACAGACAGGTAAACAGGCCCTGAAGGGGTGGGGACAGGATTTTCTTGATATCTGGTAGAACACCAGTTTAAAGAAAGGTCTCAGTTTCTATGCCTTACTATCAGAAAATCTGCTATGCCTTACTTCCTAGGTCATTTCACTCAGGCACATAGGCAGGCATTTCAACTTTGTATGCACAGCTGCTAACATGTTCCTCCCTGTTTATTTTGTATGCTGATTTTTCACTACAACTTAACCCATAAAATTCCCCCCGCCCGGCACGCCCCACGACACACACACAAGATAAAAGCTGTTTGCCTGTGGTGTATACTCTAATGAAATACAATAGAAACCATAAAATTACAATTAAACTACCCTTCAAAGCAATTACACAATTACACCCACCCTTTGTTATATCGCCCCTCGCTATACTGTGGATTCATATATATCGCGGTCCTGGAGTTGGCTCCCCATTTTTACAGTCTAACTGCTCATGCCTTTGCTGCAATATACATGGGCATGCAGTACCGCCTGTCGCTGAAGAAACTTAGATATTCTAAGCGTGGCTGCAAATTTTTGTTTAAAGCAAAGTATGTGGGAATATTTCAAAGTAATTTGCAAATAATCATTGGTTGCAATGAGTAACAATTCCATGTTTCATACGCTTGTAATTCACTGCAGTCCCATTTATATCTTTGTGACACTATTTATTTATTTATTAAACCTTTATTTAACCAGGTAGGTCAATTGAGAACAAATTCTCATTTGCAATGACGACCTGGCTAAGAGGAGAACAATGTTACAGCATGACAGAAAGTGCACAAAACATGAAAGAAAACAGACACATAATTAAACAAATGCATGTACATCACAGATCAAATCACATCCGGCAGATACAGGAGTCGATCAACAGTGAGTCAAGCTGGCCATTAAAAACACCCTCAGAAACAAAGCCAGGCAGTTTTAGCTTGAGTTGTAATTCATTCCAGTCATGAGCTGCAGCACACTGAGATGAATTACACCCAGCAGCAGTGGATACTCTGGGAACATCCAAATTAATAAAAGCGTTAGATTGCAAATTATAAAAAGAGACCGAGATCTTTAACAATTTTCTCAGATAAAATAGTGATTTCAATCAGTAATTTATATATTAGTTTATACCAATGAATATGTATGCATTTATTATTACTATGATGATGATGATGATGATGATGATGATGATAAGGGTCTGTTTAACTACCAGCGTATGGTTTGACAGCTTTTTTGAAAAGGAAAAGAAATGGACGACAATGTATTTTACTGATGTAATGTCAGAGCAATGATTTATGACTTTGACGTCACAACAATAACTTTTCGTATGAGATGGCAATCAATTATAGAATGTGACCTTATATTGCAAAATGATAAAGGACTTTATTAAACAAGCATGTCAGTGACATTCATCCCCTGCCACTGCTGTACATATACAACTAGAGCCATCAGTAATTTGAAAAAGCTGATCCCGAACGTTCTCCTAGTTGAACGCTCCTCAGATTTCATCATAATTGGAAAAGCGGTTCTCTGGATATATGTAAAAACGTAAGGGTGATGGACAGGCAGCCGCACAAACAGTGTCCATAAACCAAGATTATCATACATTCAGTCATTGTGCTCAAGAAGGTCCTTGGCAAGTTTCATCACAATTGGTCAAGCACTTCTGCTAATATATGAAGAAAGTTGACAAACAGACAGACGCACAGACAGACAGACAGAAAGACAGACACAGTTTTCCAGCAACTGCAAGTTCAAGCAACAGCTTCAAAACATTTTAGATTTTGAGTAACCTTTTTATTTAAAAAACATCCAATTTAACTCATTGCGTCTAAAGTTGCATGGAGGTTGTCTTGACCTACATAGCCCCTCCAGGCTATAGAAATATAAAGTGCTGTGTACTTCCACATCAGATTAGGCTGGCCAGCCAAACATGTGAAAATGTGTGTTTAAATTGGAGGCCTGGTTTGACTAGAGGGGATAGAAGAAAACATGTGCTGAATGTGGTCAAACTAGATTGAATAACTGGTTACCAATTCATCTAGTCTGACCATATAACGTAAAAGGAGAAGCTGGGAGGCAGCTCGTTTAGGGATTCAGGAGTAGCATGTGTGTGTGTGTGTGTGTGTTTCATCCCATTCACTGAGATAGCTCTGCTGGGGTAATTTATGTTTTGTATTTAACCGCATCATGTGACTCCAGCATTGGCTGATCCCGCCATTAGCCTGCCTGACCAGAACGCTTCCCTTCCACGAGGTGAAATGGGTTCCAGCTCAATACGTTTTTGGAAAAGGTAAGAACATGTTTAGGTCTTGGTTGCAATTTAATCTGGGTTCCAGAGGGATCAAAGGTCTGGCCAGTAGTAATGTAATAGAATTTTGATAAGTCGGCAGTTGAAGGAATACTCTCTAAACGCTTTGCTTCATAAATAATGCAGAGCCATCCAATTCCCAATGACCACAGATAAATCTCTGGGGTTTTCCTGCTTATTTTAAATAACAAGGGTTTACAGTAAACCTTTCACTAGCAATGCTACTACCCTGTTTTCAGCCAAAAGACCATGTAAGATTGTATAAAGTGACAAAACGGGGTATGGTTTGCCACTTCAGGATCTTTCACACTGTCTTCTTCTGTAAAATGAAGATCCTCTGGACCACAGACAGGTTGCAAAAACAGGGCGGTGACAAGGTCTGAACACAGGTCTGAACACAGGCCTTAGCCTTAACACAGACAGCAGACACACCTTACAGACCTGTTTAAATACCTGCCTGTCTAATTAGAGGCAGGTGTCCCTAATTAAATTAGTGCCAGGCGATTCCCATCCTGGCTCAATCCCCTGTTACCTTGTGTGGCTGTGCAAAGGCAGCCACAAAACACACACTTCCCAGTATGAGTCTATGATATGGGTTTCATGACGCTAATGGGGATAAATAATGGGAGAAGGATGTCAAAAAATAAGTGTTCAGAAAGACTTTTGTTCTAAATTATTTGAAAGTCCTCTTAATCTAATGTTCTAATCCAGAGTAGAAGATGGTTAATTGTTTAACAAGACTCCACTTGTCTACGCTATTTCAATCTTTTTAAGCAAAAGACACAGGCGTGAATGTAGACAGCGTTCATTTATTTGTTTAGATATTCGTTTGATTTTTAAGCAAGCCTGATTAGAGGCATTACTGTCTGGTAGTTGACCATGTTGGGAAGGTTAGAGCTATCGTACAGGCAAGGTTTTTTTTGTGTGATTATGTGGTAAAGTGGTGAGTGCAGTGCAGGTACAAATCACATGGACAATTACTAACAGGTGCAAGGGTGTTTATTGAGAAACTACTACAATGTCCAGAGCCTTAAATGCAAATACCTGTAAATAATAATGTTGGAAGTGATTACAGCGGCGTGTATCACTTCGGTTTTTGTAAACTCCCACGGGTTTGACCCGCAAACCAAAAGTCCAGTTTTGTCACCCACACAAAAACACAAAGACACGGACACAGTTCCTACGGTTAGCGTGATTTAAGTGCTTGTGGTGAAAAGACAGTACGTTGTGAAACAGGTAAGTGCTGCCCACTGGGCTGCAGCTCCGGATAGTGTTAGTCTTTAGAAACAAAACAAACAGTTATTACTAAGACAAAACAAACAAACACAACACTTACGTTTTCACTTAAACAGCGGGCTCCTTTTAGGTTGTTCTAACCATTTACAAAGGAACAGATCACGTACGCTACCCCCCTATTTATATCCTCGCTCATGACCCCTAAGTTAACGAGCGCATTCGCTCCTCCAATCCTCGGATGCCACACCGTTTACCGTCGGGGTCATTGAGTTTGGATACCGTAGCTCCGTTCCTCTCCTAAATGACTGACTTCCACCTACCCTTACGGAATAAATTGTCGTGCCATTTAAGGGTACTCTGTTCCTCTTGCACCGTGCCCCCACAGGTCGAGAGGGAGATCTAACACCAAGAATCATTCGATCTCTGTCACAGATTATAAAACAGTAATCAGTGCCTTTATTGTAATTGGAAACAGTTCAAGTCTCTAATGTATAGATTTACCTTTACAATGTTTTGCTTTCCTTCCATTTTTCTTTTTTAAAGCCATGCATCCTATCTGAAAGTTCATCGGTCATTATACTCCGCAGTAGTGCTCTGCATGGAGCTTCCTGATTGGTGGATGAAGGTTCTTAAGACGTTTCTTATTGGATGTATTTATATTGTGTGTTTGCATCACACATACTGTAGCGTTCTGTGCTATGGGGATGAGACAGACTCGGGGGAGACCAGATGAGGTTCCACATACTTTTATTTTATTTTTTTAATTTCTTTAATAACACAACGAAACCCTGTTTGGGCCGGGGTTCACGCCAAAATAACAAATAGCTGTCTCTCTCTTTTTACACCGCAGACTCACTGGGGTTCACACACTGCTTCACCGACAAGCACTCTCTCAGCCGGTACTCTGTCTCTCGCGTCGCTCTCCAGTCAGACATTCACCATCTGCTTCTCCCGCTCACGGCTTCCCCTCCTACCCTAGCCTCCAGGGGAACCGCCCACTGCACACACACGCATGCACTCACGCAGACACACACCAACGGGCGTGCCCTGTACCCTCACAATACATGGAACCTTAAACAGGACGTAACAAACAAGACAAACACAATGTCCAGGATGCTGCCATCGCCAGGGGTCACACAGCCCCCCTTAGTCCCTCGTCCCCGAGGGAAGAACAAAGTCTCGAAACGACCCGGAGGCGATGATGTGTCTTGGTGGGCGGGAGCCCTGTGTGGGAGGACGGGCTCCTGTCAGCCACAGGGGACAGGGAAACTGAACCGTCGGGGAGGAACCCTCAGCCCCTGGGGGTGGGAGGACTGTTAGGGCGGGGGTGGATCAGGAGGGGCAGGAGAGGACTGTCAGGAGCTGCTGGGTCAGATGGTGCTGGGTGTTGTCCCAGGTAGGGGCTGGCCGATCCCGGTGCAGCACTACCTTGGCCCCTCTGTGAGGTAGCTGCATCCGTAGGCCACGTCCTGATCCTCTCCAGGACATGGCAAGGACCAAGCCAGTGGCTGTCCAATTTGGGGCAACGGCCCGCTGTCTCTTGGGGCTGAAGACCCACACGAGCTCCCCCGGCGGTGAAGTGGCGCCCCGTGCACTGGAGGTCATAGTTCCGCTTCTGCCGTACCCCAGCTGCCTGCAACTGGTCCCTGGCGAAGCTGTGGGCTGATTCCAGTCGGTCCTGTAGTCTCCTGGCATACTCAGGGCCCGGGGCACACTGGGGCATCTGGGGGGACGACCAAAAGCTAGCTCCGCAGGAGTGCGCAGCTCACGCCCCAGCATGAGCAGGGCAGGGGTGCAGGCGGTGGAATCCTGACAGCAGAGCGGCAGGCCAACAGCACGACAGGCAGGTGGGTGTCCCAGTCCGCTGGTGGGTGGCGGTGGTGACAGCCAGCTGCACGGCCAGCGTCAGGGTTGAACCTCTCCACCAGTCCGTCGCTCTGAGGGTGCAGAGGGGTGGTCCGCGCTTCTGATGCCCAGGCGCCGCACATCCCGGCAAAGACCCGACTCAAAGTTGCGCCTGGTCGGAATGCAACTCTTGAGGGACCCCGAACCGCTGAAGAACCCTCCAGCAGTGCTTCAGCGACCGTCTCTGCCTCCTGGTCTGGCAAAGCATACGCCTCTGGCCACTTAGTGAAGTAATCGAGGGCCACCAGAACGAACCGTTCCCCTCTCGAGCGTGGAAAGGGCCTAGTACGCCCACGGCAACCCTCTCCATAGGCCCCGACCTGGTACTGCTGGAGCGGGCGGCGACCGCCCCTGGGGTCCTTTCCGGCAGTAGAACGACTGGCGGAGCCGCCTCAGGGTCTTCCTCCAAAATGACCAGTGCCTGGGGTCCCATGATGGGCCTCTAGCACCTCCTGGCGACGCCCCGGGACAACCACCTGCCACCTCACCTCCCCCGTGGCGGGCACCTTCCACTGCCGCTGAAGGACTCTGTCATGCAAGGCCAACCCGTTCCACTGAGCCCACAGCCCCCGAGTGGCGGTGGAAAAAGGGGCCACCTCCTCCCAGGGAGGCCTTCGCTGCTCCTCTAGCCATTGTAGTATGGGGCGGAGGTCCGGGTCTCGGTCCTGATGGGCTCTCCAATCCACCCTCTCAGCCGATACTGCCACCCGGCATTGTTTTCCCCCGGCGGACAGCTCTGCTTCCCTCTCCTCCTTTCTGCTGCAATGGGCGCATCCTCCCGGGCACAGGGACGACGGGACAGCTGGCGTCGCATTGGCGCGCTTCTCACCAGCCCGATGTTGGATCCGTACTGGCGCCTGGAGCTGCTCGATCCAACGGGCGACCTGTCCCTCCGGCTCCCGAACGTCAGGAGCCACTGCAGGGCAGCGTGGTCCGTGGCGAATGGTGAAGGGGAGCCCGCAGAGATAGTGGCGGAAGTGGCGGACCCCCCCACCACCGCAAGCAGCTCCCGTCGGTGACGCAATACCGGCGCTCCGCCTTGCTGAGCGACCGGCCAAAATACGCCACCACATGCTCCCCTTCTGGACCCGGCTGGGATAAGACAGCCCCGATCCCCTCGTTGCTCGCGATCCGTGTCCAGCAGGAAGGAGAATGGACATCCGGGAGCCAGCACCGGGACCTGGCACAGCGCATGTTGCAGGGAGGCGAACGCCTCCCTGGCACGCCGGGGTCCACTCAAAGGGCTCCGCTCTTTCCTCAGGAGGCGGTGCAGGGGCAGCGATGGTGGCAAAGCCCTGCACAAACCTGCGCGGTAGTAGGACGCAAGCCCTAGGAAGCTTCTAACCTGCCGGGGTTGACGGGGAATAGGCCAGTCCTCACTGCGGTGACCTTGTCCACCTCTGTCTGGATCCCCTCTGCTCCCACTCGGTGCCCGAGGAATGAGACCTCCTGGCGCATCAGCTGGCACTTTTCAGAGTGCAGTTTTAGCCCCGCTTTCCTCACTCGCCGGAGCACCTCACGCCGGGAGGCCAGGGCGTCCTGGAAGGTCCCTCCGTGGACCAGCAGGTCGTCCAGGTAGACCAGGCACTCGAGGGGGGTACTCCGCCAGCACCTTTTCCATAAGCCGCTCGAACGCGCGGGGCGTTGCAAAGTCCGAACGGCATCACAGTAAACTGCCACAGACCCCGTCCAGTGGAGAAGGCAGTCTTCGGCCGTGCAGAGGGATCCAGCGCAACCTGCCAGTAGCCACGGAGGTCCAGCGAAGAGAACCATCTAGAGCCGCCACCAAGTCCAGGGACTCATCGATGCGGGAAGGGGGTAGGAGTCCTTCTCCGTCACATCGCTCACTTTCGCCGTAATCGACGAAGCGCCACTTGCCGCCCTTCTTCCGAACCATGACTACCGGCGAGGTCCAGGGGCTGTCGGACGGCTCAATGATCCCCGCCGCTTCATCTCCTCCAGCACCTGCTCTGTAGCTTCCTGGAGGGGCGAGTGGTTGGCGGCGAGGGCGCTGCTTAATGGGGTGGGCGGCTCCCCGCCTCGATCTGGTGCTGCACCAGGTGTCCCGCCCCGCCATCCGAGGCGGTAGCGAAACTGTGGCGATACTCACACACCAGTTCCCACAGCTGGCGACGCCTCTTCTGTGCAAAGCCCCTTAGCTCCTGAGCCAAACTGCGTGCACTGCGCTGAGAGCTGGGTCTTCAGTAGAGACTGGTGGCGGAGGGGAGATTGCTGGGGACGCTGAATTACTCCTGACAGTAGGGCGTGGCATGGCGGTATCCTCCCCGCAGCCCTTGGGTAGCGGTTGGCGGCGCGGGCAGGGTGGCGGGCTGCCTGGGGGAGCTGCATTCCCCTGGGCCACGCCAGAACTGCAGGAGGGCGGCTGTACACGCTGGCGAGCATTGCGCCTGAGGGTGGGCGGTTGGCTGGCGGCGTTGCGGCCTGAGGGTGGCCATGTTGGCTGGCGGCGCTGGCACCTGAAGGCAGCATTCGCCTTCCGAGTGGGGCCGCCGAGACGCTGTATTGTCCCTGATGAGACTGGCGCGTAGATGGAGCCCGGGGGGCTGAGGTCTCCGTCTCACGGCAGCGGTCTGTTGTGTCCTCGCAGATCCCGAAACTGTCGTCTTGAGGGTCCCGACTCCGACCCAGCGGGTCCAAGGGGGTGAGGCTAAAGCTAAAGCCGGCTCCCCTGTATGTGCAGTGTCCCGTCCGGAGGTTTAGCTGTCCGCCTGTGTAGCGAGGGAAGTCCAGGCCCAGTATGCAGGGGTCCTGTACAGCTGCTACCCAGACAGGGTGGTGTACTGTCCGTCCAGCCACTTCAATAGCAAGGTTGCCCTTTCCTTGCATGGGGGCTAGCTCTCCAGTCACAGTGCGCAACTGCACGGTGGTGGGCTCCAGCCGGACCCCTGCAGGGAGCACATCGGGGCGGATGAGAGTCACCGTGGAGCCAGTGTCCACGAGAGCAGTGCACGGGACCCCCTCAATGCGGACGGGGACATGGCAGAAGTCCCCGGCAGTGGTCCTTCCTACCGCTATAGCTGGCTGGCACTGTCTGTGGTCGGCTGTTTCCGGGGGGGGACGCCCTGCTCTGTCGGCTACATCGGTTAGTACTGGTGGCGGCCGCTGCAGCTGGGTGGTCCCTTAAAGGGACTGGACTGGGGCACGCGTCGTCCGGGCCTCGCGGGCCCCTTGGCGTTTCCCGGTTGCTGTGTCAGGCGTGGTGGTGCAGCAGCTGCTGCTGGGCAGTGGTGCCGTGGGTGGCCAGGCTGTCCACAGCCCCAGCACAGCTGTGGGGGGGTCTCAGGAGTCCGAGGCTGGCTGGGTGATGCCCGCCCTGATGAGGGTGGTAAGCTCCAGGGGCCAGGTGGGGTCAATGGTGCGGCAGGGGCCTCCTCTTCTTCTGCTTGGGGCCATGCGAGCTCTAGGTGGTGTGTGGTCATGCCACCTCTTCTGCTGACCACTCTTGCTCCCAGGGGCATGGTCCCGCTCCCCTCCTCGAGCACCGCCTCGACTTCGCGGCGTGAGCCACGGGCGAGCTCTAGGGAGGTTGGGGCAGCAAACCGACCTGCTGGCGAGAGGCGTCGGGGTCAGTCCGCCAACAAAGGCCTCGACAGCCAGGTCCTCCTGGGTGGCTGGCGGGGAACATTGGGTACCCTCCGGCCAGGTACCGACATCAGCAGCCAGTACGCCCAGTTTCTCTCCGGGAGCTCTAGTGCGGTTTGGCCAGCTGCAGGCGCAACCCGACCGCGGGCTCCACTCTCCCAAAACGGCGCTCGAGAGCTGCGGTTAGCACCTTCGTGTTAGGCCACCTCGTCTGGGCCCAAGTCCAGCAGAACCTGCAGCGCTTCTCCCTCGCACGCAGCCGCCAACTGTCCTGCTTTCTCCGTCGGCCCCAGTCATTAGTGGCGCTGCCATCCTGAATTTGACGTGGTACGCCTCCCCGGGCGATCTACCGTCATAGCGGCCTGCTTTCACTGCCTGCCGCTCGCCCCTGGCAACATGTTCCCCACACCGCATTCTCTCTCCCGTGATCGCACGGGGCCCATGTCGGGGGCTTAACGTCCACGCTCTCTTGTCAGACACACGCTCAGTTCAGCAACCAATGTCCCATAGCTACTACAGCCATTTAGATCGACGGTGGTTAAACAATGTAAAGCCTCTTCTTCTAAACAAGCAATTAAATTACTGGCTTTCTCTCTGTCTGTCCAGTTGTTTACCATTGCCATCATTTCAAACTGCTTTACAAAGTCTCGCCAATCGGCCTTACCGTTGTACTGCAAACGGCTGTAATAAACCCCCTTGTTGACATTCTGCTGCCTATCTCTGTGGCCGATGACGTCCTTGCGGCGGCCGAAGAATCTCCTTCTCCCTCGATGACGATGGCGCAGTGCCCCTCAGCCTGCGGAGCAGTCTGTCTGTCTCCCAGCTCCGCCATCTTAATCCCTCTTTCCTCTTTTTAGCCCAAGGGTTCTTGCTCCTCCCTCGCTCCATGTTCTCTCCTCCCCATGCAGCGCCCATTCTCGGGTAGCTCCTGACCCTCAGCTCAGCGACCAGCTGCTCCAGTCTGGCTCGCAGCTCGTCTCCTCTCATCTCTCTCGCGTCCGCCATCTTCTCCCTCTTGCTTCTGTTTCACCCTCGTGTGGCGCTGTACAAATCCCACTCCTGAAACACCAATGTAGCGTTCTGTGCTATGGGGATGAGACAGACTCGGGGGAGACCAGATGAGGTTCCACGTACTTTTATTTTATTTTTTAATTTCTTTAATAACACAACGAAACCCTGTTTGGGCCGGGGTTCACGCCAAAATAACAAATAGCTGTCTCTCTCTCTTTACACTTGAGACTCACTGGGGTTCACACACTGCTTCACCGACAAGCACTCTCTCAGCCGGTGCTCTGTCTCTACGTGAGTCGCTCTCCAGTCAGACATTCACACGTTCTCCCGCTCACGGCTTCCCCCCTCCTACTTATAGCCTCCAGGGGAACCGCCCACTGCCACACACACACGCATGCACTCACGCAGACACACACCAACGGCGTGCCCGTACCCTCACAATACATGGAACCTTAAACAGGGCGTAACAAACAAGACAAACACAATGTCCAGGATGCCCATCGCCAGGGTCGTTACAATACATTTACTGAATTTGCAGGACAAAGGATATGACACCTGTCACGCATATAATTTTAAAATAATTTCTTTAAATTATGACAGTTGGTTTGCTTTACATGAGTATAAATCCTAAGGTTGTTATAAGGATAATTTCAATTCTATTGGCATTTTAAAGTTTAGACAGCATGCTCAGATACAATGCCGATCCGGCTCTAATAGTTTGGTTTGCAAAAAACAAACACCTTAACTTCGAAATGTGTGTATTTTTGTATGAACTGTATGTCAATAAGCAACATGTACAATATCAGACTTTAGGTTAAGTTAAAAAAATAAGCAAAGACAAATTCATTTAAAATACTGGACTCCTAAACGTCCCTAGTTGTGTGACCAAACCCATATTATTATATTATTATTATTTGTTTATTTAGCAGGCGCCTTTATCCAAGGCGACTTACAGAGACTAGGGTGTGAACTGTGCATCAGCTGCAGAGTCACTTACAATTACGTCTCACCCGAAAGATTTAAGCACAAGGAGGTTAAGTGACTTGCTCAGGGTCACACAATGAGTCAGTGGCTGAGGTGGGATTTGAACCAGGGACCTCCTGGTTACAAGCCCTTTTCTTTAACCACTGGACCACAAAGCCTCTTTCCCTCTGCCTTCAAACAAGCCTCTATCACCCCCCTCCCCAAAAAACCTACCCTCAGCCCCACCTCCCTCCAGAACTACTGTCCTGTCTCCCTCTTACCCTTCCTCTCTAAAACCCACAAGCGGGCAGTACACCGCCAGCTCTCCGCTTTCCTGTCCAACCACTCTCTTCTCGACCCTCTCCAATCTGCTTTCTGCTCTTCTCGCTCCACTGAAACTGCTCTCCTGTCTGTCACTAACTCACTAAACTCTGCCTGTGCTGCCTCTCTCTCCTCTGTCCTAATTCTCCTCGATCTCTCTGCTTCCTTTGACACTGTCGATCACTCTATTTTCCTATCCTCCCTCGCTGACCTGGGAATCTCTGGCACTGCTCTGGCCTGGTTCTCCTCCTACCTCTCCGACCGCACCTACTAGGTAACCTGGGCGTGGCTCAACCTCCACATTTCACCTTCTCTCAACAGGAGCCCCCAGGGATCAGTCTTGGGTCTCTCCTGTTCTCTCTCTTTACCCACTCCTGGGCCCCTCATCGCATCTTATGGTTTCTCATACCATTTCTATGCTGATGATGCTCAGATCTTCCTCTCCTCCCCTCTGACCCCACCATCCCCTTCCGTCTCTGTCTGTCTGTTATCTCCTCCTGGATGCACTTGCATCACCTCAAACTCAGCCTCTCTAAATCTGACCTCCTTTCTTCCCTCCTCATCTTCCCCTCCTCTGATTTTCTATCTCCATTCCTCTGGAATCTACCACACTCTCCCTCCTCCTCAGCCAAGAACCTCAGAGTAACCTGGATCCCTGCCTCTCCTACTCCCAGAACATATCCACTCTAGCACGCACCTGCCGTTTCTTCCTGAGCAACATACAAAGAATCTGACCCTTCCTCACCAACTTCTCCACACAACTCCTTGTCCAGGCCCTGGTACTCTCCCGCCTACACTACTGCAACTCCCTCCTGGCCGGCCTCCCTGCGTGCCACCCATCCTCTCCAGCTCATCCAGAACTCCGCTGCTCGCCTGGAGTTCCCTCCCCCACTTCTCCCACGCTGCTCCACTGCTCCGCTCACTCCACTGGCTCCCAATCACCGCTCGCATCCAGTCCATGACTCTTCTACTCACCTACAGATGTCTTGACCAGACTGCACCCAGCTACCTCCAGACCCTCATCTCTCCCTACACCCCCACCTGACCTCTCCGCTCCGCTTGCACTAGAAGACTGGCTGTACCTCCTCTGGCTCCCCCTCCAGAACCCGCTCCTTCTCCACCCGCCCGCCCCTTGGTTGTGGAATGACCTTCCTATGGATGTCAGGACTGCCCAGTCCTTGACCACCTTCCGCACCTCCTCAAGACACACCTCTTCAGACAACACCTGTAAAACTCAACTCTTCCCTTCTGGACAATATAGCACTCTGCCTTTAATGCACTTTAACTTGCACTTATCTGCTCCCTATTTCACTGTATTTAATCCTGCACTTAACCCAATCTGAAGCATCTTGTAATTCACTTGCACTTGTATCTAACCCTGATGTAACTATCAACACTGTTATCT
>CM072685.1:17210824-17260824 GCA_036884735.1 Huso huso
TCTCTTTTACACTACAACAACATGATTCATGGGTGACTGTTTACTGTGCACTGTAGTTCATTAGAAACCATACTTGTCTTTCCAGATTGTTTGCATTCTGTAAATGTAATGTTAGCTGCAGGCACACACGCTTCCCACCACCCCAAGAACTAAACACGCATGAGAACTAAACATGAAAATTAAACATGAGAACTAAACATGAAAACTAAACATGAAAATTAAACATGAGGACTAAACATGAGGACTAAACATGAGAACTAAACCTGAAAACTAAACATGAAAATTAAACCTGAAGACTAAACATGAAAATTAAACCTGAGGACTAAACATGAAAATTAAACATGAGAACTAAACATGAAAACTAAACATGAAAATTAAACATGAGGACTAAACATGAAAATTAAACCTGAAGACTAAACATGAAAATTAAACCTGAAGACTAAACATGAGGACTAAACATGAAAACTAAACATGAAAAAACTAAACAGGCCTGCTCCTGCTGCTACACATACATCTCGACATGGTGCTTTTGATTTTAATATAAGGGTCATCTCTCAAGAGAGTGTCATACCCTCCAACTGTACCGATTTAGCTACAATACCGAATTTCGAACTTTGGTACCAAATCCCCACAAATTGATGTGTACCGACTTTTGAGCTTCATCTGAAGATTTTTTTTTTTCCTGCACAGCCCCGCAAGGCCACTAGAGTCACATCCACATGGTACTGCCTGCTAGAGAGATGGTAGATAACAAAGATACTGGTAGAGACAGTCCATTCAAAGATTTCCAATTCATGGAATGCTTAATGATTTAGAATGTTTCAAAAGTTGTTTTAGGTTTTTCTCTGATGCATTATACATCATGGGACTGATAATAAATGTCTGTGTAGCAATATATACATTTACATACTAAAATAAAGTGCAGTTATTTTAACTATAGCCAAATCGCAGTCTGTTATAGGGAAGATATATGCTTATTGGAAAATGTAATGGCAGCTGGCAACTCACTATTGGTAATAGGAGGAATGCAATGAACCAACATTATAAATTGTGAGCCTCTTCTCTGAAATGCACATCACATGCCAACTCTACAGATTAAGGAGCTATAGTACAAATTGGTAACCTACTCAGTACTCTACCAATTTCAGAAGTGCTGTAGTCCTGCCACGATTCGCTTCTCCTGCTATGTATCCCAGTATATCATGCAGGCACAAAAATGCATATTCTTCCTGTAGTATTTGTGCACTTGGGTAAGAGATGTAAGTTCTCAAATTAAAAAAAGGATACTTTTGGAGTAAGTCAGTTTATACCACCTGCTTTAAAAGGGCACTGAGCACAGGGTTAAGAAGAGAGGGAAGCCTCTTCAGCATGAGCACAGGGTTAAGAAGAGAGGGAAGCCTCTTCAGCATGAGCACAGGGTTAAGAAGAGAGGGAAGGCTCTTCAGCATGGTGGAATTTGTAAGTGAGATTTTTGTGAGACATAATGAAACATATACAGATTTTTTGTTGTATTGAAATGTAAAAATGTGCATTCTAGGTTGCAGGAAATGCATATTTTAAAGTTAACTTTTCAGAAATTCTCTGAGAGGGGCATGTCGCCAGACCCCCGTGGAAGCACGTCACTCACTCCCACACTGTGAACCGCTTGCTCTCGTAATGCCACGTAATTATGGGGATTCCTGAAAAAGTAACTGCCCTCTTTTAAAAATACTAATTATTGAATTAGCAATCCCATAGGTTGTCACCTCAAACCCATTACCTACCAGTGTAATGTGACTGGCTGGGGGACGGGGTACAGGGGACGGGATAGGACTGAAGGTACATCAAATTTGTTCAAACAAATTAAAACCAGAGGTTTTTTTTTGTTTGTTTTTTGTTTTTTAATTCTTAGTTTAGCCAATGTATTCATGCATTTACCCATTTATAAATGGGGTTATTTAAGTTGCACACTAATAATGTTTAGGGCTCTTAGTGGCATGTTGGTCTACAGAGAGGTATTTAACACAGATTTGGGACTGGATAAGCCCTCATAGTGAATGTGGGTGGCTTTATTATTGAGGGAGATTCTTTCAGGACTGGCCTAAAGTGAGGTGGTCTAATACCGTGCTTGTATTACGGAGTTTTCACTGTATTGTAGGTGGTTGTCCAGGCTGTATATGAAAAACAGCCTCGTTTTAATTACCATACATTCCACAGTTCCTATGGCCGGGACAGTGTGCGCCCTACCGTTTTTTTTTTTCTTTAGCGGATGCCCCTGGTGCTAGTGAACTGCACTGCCTGGCAGGAATTGTGTTCACATGACCACAGCTGCGTTCAATAGGCAGAGCGCTCTGCCGTGGCGCTACGTAACATAAGTTAGCTCTTATTGAACAGTGTGCAGATCTCTGTTTTTTGGTGTCATAGCCAGTCATATTGCAGAAGCGTATTGTTTCCTCCAAATGTTGGAAAGTATGAAGTAGCATTCTCTAAAAGTACTAAGGCCACTCAAATATGTATCTTTGTCGAGCTCTGGTATTAATCCACAGCAATCAAAGTAAAACCTTGTTTCTTTGAAGACTGATTTTGTATTAATCTCCTAGTGGATTTCTTAGTATTGGTCAAACTTAGCCAGTGTATCGTCAGCGATACAGCAAGGCTGGGTCGTGCTTTCGTCTTTGACTGAGAACTACACGGACACGAGAATCACGTGAGCACCGACCTGATGCTGCTGCGGCTCTCCTGTCACCTGGAAGCGGAAACAGCTGGGCGGTTTGGGTAACTTCACAAGCAGTCTAGAATTCGCAAATGAGTCGGTTTAATCAAGTCATTTTTAATATTTAATGTGCGTGTCGGCAATGGCGTGGAAGCGAAAGGAATGAGAATACCGTCAAGTTACTAAAGATACAAAGAGAAAAGAAAACAAGAGTGAGATGATAAACGAGAGAGAGAGAGATTCACTCCTAATAGTACTACCGGAGAACCAAACCGAGCAGGTGGGTGCAAATATAGAATTACTGAATTATATATGTAATATACAATGAACGTGTAATATATAAACATATTGTACATGTTCTCATACCAGTACTGCTGTTCAGAGAAACATTAGATTTTAAAGTAGCGTTTGTTTATAATCGTGGGCCGGTTTTCAAAGTAGTTTCGTTTTAAAGCCTATGGCAGTGTTTTAATTAAAAACTACTTGCCATAATAATAGTATATACTAAAATGTATAGAATGTTCCTTATTACCAAAGCCGTCTCTTCAAAGCGAGGCTTCTGTGTGTTGGGGTTGTTTTACATGTAATATGTCTAAGGTGTGTTTGTACTAGAGTTTAAATGGATTGTTCACTGCACTATTTTAGGTAATACATCTATAATGCATTAAAGCCCCTTTCACACTGGCATGCTTTACCCGGGTCAGAACCCGGTGTCATGCGGGCTGGCTACGCGATTTACACTGCTTTTGATAAAGCAGGTTGACCTGGGTGACAGGTGCAAGTGTACACAATGCGCGAATCAATGAGCCGGAAGCAGCGTGTTACGAGTGCTTTCATCCAAGCTTCTGTGGATTGAACCGTCGGCCCAAATGTTGATTAGAGCAAATGTTTCTTCATCCCTGCTGTGTCTCAAGCAACAAAAATATGGCTAAACAGAAACGTTGCTTGCGGAAGTGAAACCTTCACATGGCTGTTTGTTATTCCGTCGGCTTACGAATGGCCGTCATGCTACGACCCATGTTTTGGTTTCACACTACGCGGGATTGTGACCGGGTAGCGAGAACCCTGGTCGGGACCTGGGTAGGAGTGTGAAAGGGGCTTTCAGTTGTCATAGCCTATTCCATTGCGGAAGACGGTTATAAAAACGGCGATTCAGAGACCATGGCTAAACCAAGGTTAGTCCAGGGTGAATTCACAAAAAGAGCATTATACAAATTACAGCTGTCACAGTGCTGAGTGCAAAAAAATCGATGAAGTTGCTCAGAAGCCTTAATTTTGGTGCTTGTGATTCAGTGCTGATAAAAGGTGAAGGACACGGCACTGGTAGCATTGAGGGCAGCTGGCCTCAGCCCTGACCTGCGCACCTCCTGCGTGTCTTTTCAGCCTGTCCTGACCTGCGCACCTCCTGCGTGTCTTTTCAGCTTCAGCCCTGACCTGCGCACCTCCTGCGTGTCTTTTCAGCTTCAGCCCTGACCTGCGCACCTCCTGCACGTCTTTTCAGCTTCAGCCCTGACCTGCGCACCTCCTGCACGTCTTTTCAGCTTCAGCCCTGACCTGCGCACCTCCTGGGCGTCTTTTCAGCTTTAGCCCTGACCTGCGCGCCTCCTGCACGTCTTTTCAGCTTCAGCCCTGACCTGCGCACCTCCTGCACGTCTTTTCAGCTTCAGCCCTGACCTGCGCACCTCCTGCACGTCTTTTCAGCTTCAGCCCTGACCTGCGCACCTCCTGGACGTCTTTTCAGCTTTAGCCCTGACCTGTGCGCCTCCTGCACGTCTTTTCAGCTTCAGCCCTGACCTGCGCGCCTCCTGCACGTCTTTTCAGCCTCAGCCCTGACCTGTGATGTGTGACCCAGGGTTCTCCCCAGGCCTTTTCAGCAGGGTAGGCCGCCCGACGAAGTGGCTGTCGCCGTCCGGCTGAAAAAACCCGATCCGCCCGTCTTACAGATGCTACTGTGCCTTTAACAATAAGGATTGAATGCGCTTCTAACTAGATCATTTGCACGTTGCTGGGTGAAAAAAAAAGTCTTGGAACCACATGACAGCTGTTTTACATCTACACAAAACATTTTAACCTATCGGAGAGTTGAAGGGGCGGGTTTTCTGTGTTAAGCACTTCGAGAGGCTAAAACGTTAAATGACTGCTAAAAAAAATAACCGATTTATTTTCAAAGCAAAAATAGTGACAATGAATGCAGGGTTTTCAAAATAAGCCGGCGATTGGCGCAATCCACCGCCTAATACTAGATTTGCGCTGGCTACTTTATTAAAAATATTAAGATTATTTTAGGGTATTATCATTCAGTCCATTTGTTGTCGTATTATTGTACTGTAAAATGATATCTAGATAAAAAAAAAAAAGTATTCCTATTGTAAAATTATGTACCCAGGTGCTTGTGAGAGATATTGGGCGTTCATGTATAGAGGCTGATACACCTTTAAGAAGAGAGGCGTGCTGGGATATCAGATGAACTTGTCGGCTGATATACAAAAGCTTAAATGCTGGATTATTACACTCCGGTTTCATGCAGTTATGATGGTGACCAAACGTCTGCGAATACTGTTGTATAAACAAAAAAAAAATGGTTAAAATGAACAGTTGCATTCAAAAAATGTATAATAGCGAAAAACAAAGATGTGCATTAACAAAATGCCCTGAAAACTTTTTAAATGAAGCAATAAGCTCAATAATTAAGCTAAAAAGGTTTCCGTTTTTTTTTTGTGAACTCCAATAAACCTACGTTATCTTTCCCCAGTCAAATCGTAGAGTGCCTAAATAAGCACGGTCATTTACCATAATAAAAAACAGTAATGAAATAGAAAATGTAGAACATAAAAAAGCGCAACCAGATATAGTCGGCAAAAGACAACACATTATTCAAATTCTTTGTTGTATTATATATTTAAGGTAAAAGGCAAGTTTGTTTTTCCATTAAAAGTGCCCTTGGCTATAATGTTCTGCCGCCCGGCTGTAGAATTCCTGGGGAGAACCCTGTGACCCTCTGCAACATCATATTCTCTTGTTTGGAGGGGTGTGCTTGCTCAACCTGCTCAGAGAGTGCTTTACTAACCATTCTGCACACTGACAATCTGAGACCTGAATGAACCTGCTTGCACAGGTAGGAACGGGGTGTGTGCCAGTGGAAGCAGAGATTTATTAAAGGATTTTAACCCAGCCCTGAAAGGGAAATGAATTGGCCTGCTTTACGTATGTATTTGATAATTTATATAGTGTCCAGTTTAATACTAAACTGGACACTATATAAATCTGTGTTGGTTCAGAATGAGTAAACTATATGACAAAGGCATGCATCTCAATTCCAAAGGCCATTGAGGCCTTTGAAATAAATGTGCAGAGGACCAAACTGTATGATATGTATAAGGCAACACTATTGTAATTGTTGGGATTCCAGAGCTCGGATTTGGACACCATTCCATTCCCAGCACCTCACCTTAACTTGTCATTGGTGGTTTCGTTCTTGACGTTGCTTGTTTTTCACCTCAGTGCTCCACGGACTCTCTATCACATATTTAAAAAGTATAACATGTGCACTCTCCCACCTCGAAATGAATGATTCTCAGCTGTGAAAATGAGAGAACCAGTATGAGATGCTAGGACTGATGTCACGCTTGAATCATACCTGAATTCCATGCTGCTTCTGTTTCTCTGCTGATCTAGACACACATGCTTTAAAAATAATCATGACATGCAAGAATCTTCCAGGCTGCTTGTTTTTAACATTGCTTTTATCCCTCGGTTTCAGGGTCCCAGCACAGTAAAGTGGACAGAGAGTGGAGTGAGGCCCATGGAGAAGAGTGGCCCATACATCATGCCCAAACCTGCCCCCATTCACCTCAAACTGCGTAAGTACTGCCACGGTGCTGCACTGCATGGGAATCTTAGGGCAGGATTTTCCCCATACAAGTAAAAGTAATTATGGATAACACAGACCATAATAAATACATTCACAGAAGTACACAAGAATAGAACACATCTTTTGGAAGAAAACACATTGCAATGGATATTTTATATGGACTTGATCCAGAATTCCCACAACGGCCCTTTGGAGTTGTATTTGTATATTTGATTTAGTTTTGTGCAGTCTACACACTTATACAAGCATTATCCACACTGTGTTCCAGCTGGTTCCTCTAGTGCAAGCTAGGTTAGAAATCAGACTGTACACAGATTGACGTACACTACCGGTCAAAAGTTTTAGAACACCTCCATTTTTCAAGTTTTTATTGAAATTTATGCAGTTTAATGTCTCAATGTACTCTGAAATTAATAGAACAAATAAACAATTGGAGATAAAAAAGAAATCATGGAATCGTTTTGTTTAACAAAATTTAATCTAAATTTTTGACTCATCAAAGTAGCCACCTTTTGCAGATATAACAGCCGAACACACTCGTGGCATTCTTTCTACAATGGAAATCAAATATTGTTCGGAAAGTTCTTCCCAACACTGTTGCAGAAGTTCCCACAAATGTGTTGCACTTGTAGGTTGCTTTGCTTTCACCCTTCTGTCCAGTTCATCCCAAACCAGCTCGATGGGGTTTAAGTCTGGAGACTGTGCTGGCCATTCCATGATTTGAAGCCTACCGTCTTGTTCTTTTTTTCTAAGGTAGTTCTGACATAGCCTGGAGGTAGGTTTTGGGTCATTATCTTGCTGTAGGATGAACCCCTGACCAACTAGGCGTATACCAGAGGGTATTGCATGGCACTGCAAAATGCTGTGGTAGCAGTTTTGGTTCAGGGTGCCACTCGCTCTGTGCAAGTCGCCGACTCTGGATCCAGCAAAAGAGCCCCAGACCATCACGCTTCCTCCTCCATGTTTGACAGTTGGTGTCACACACCGAGGAACCATCCTTTCGCCTACTCAACGGCGTACAAAAACCCTGCGTGATGAACCGAAGATTTCAAATTTTGATTCATCGGTCCATAAGACCTTCTTCCAGTCTTCAGTAGTCCACTGGCGGTGCTTCATGGCCCAGGCAAGCCTCTTTTTCTTATTTTGCCATCTTAGCAATGGCTTTCTTACTGCCACTCGACCTGTCAAACCTGCAGCTCGAAGTCTTCTCTTCACAGTTGAAACTGAGACTTGCTTACCCGACCAGTGTTAAGCTGTGCTTGAAGCTGTTGTCCTGTGAGCCACCTATCACGCAAGCTGTTGACTCTCAGAAACTTGTCTTCTGATTCAGTTGTGGCTTTGGGTCTGCCAGACCTCTTCCTGTCAGAGTTTCCTCCAGTTTCCAAGTGCCTTTTGATGGTGTAGGAAACTGTACTCACTGACACCTTGGCTTTCTTTGCAATTTCTGTAAAGGAAAGACCTACACTTTTAAGGGTTATAATGGTCTGTCTGTCTTCCTTTGTTAATTGCCTTTTTTCTCGCCATTATGAGAGCAATATACTACTTCCTGCAGTACAATACTGTCCAAATAATGCTTAAGAGGGTGTAGTAACACAGTCTGTTCCAACACTGCTTTTATACAGACAGAGGGTTTGTAAGTAATCAGCAAAAGTTGGGACACCTGTAGGAATTGTTAGCATCAACTTTCAAGGCTTAATTTACTTCCATTGCTGCAGAACAGCTGTAAGTTGTTAACCCATTACTTGTTCCCTGAAAAAGGCCTTTTTGTATAACTCTGAAATGTACATTATTTTTCAGTTTTTGGTAACCTAAACTTTTTTTTTTTAACCTCTGGCAGTTTACCGCTTACCTTTGTACCATTTCAGGTTATTCACTGGACTTGAACTGCCTAAATTTCAATAAAAACTGGAAAAATGGGGGTGTTCTAAAACTTTTGACCGGTAGTGTAGTCTGTAGGGAAAGGTAATGCTTACTGCATAATGGGATAAACAAGTGATTGAGTTCACCAGACCCCCGAGCTATTCCATTAAACAGTCTGTTTGTTGCACTGATAACTCATCGATATGAGACTAATGGCAAGCCCAAGATATTTGAGGTGACGTGTCTAACCTAATACCCAGAAGTTTGATCATCAAAAAGCCTTGGGCTTGCTAGTGGTTTGATTTTAATGAACAGTAATGTTTTCATGGTTAGCCCTGTTGCACATATCTGCAGGTCAAAGCACTGGGCTGATAATGGTAGAACTTGCTTCACCTTGTGGTGATTTGTCAGAATTTAAATGAGTTTTATGACTAACCCTGTGCTTTACCACACCGTGTTGCACTGAAGAAAAATGCTTAACAAATGTGACTTGTGCACATGCAGTAAACTGTAGTATAATCCTGACTCTTGCCTTGTGCACATCATAGAGGGCACCACACTACAGTACTTGTGCACATCATATCGAGAGCACCACACTACAGTACTTGTGCACATCATATCGAGGGCACCACACTACAGTACTTGTGCACATCAATCAAAGCTCTACATCTCAGCACATCGTGTAACTCTGTCAAAGCTACATCTCAGCACATCGTGTAACTCTGTCATGGATAAGAGGCAGGGCTGGTCTCTGTTCTCCAGGATCGGTAGCTTGCCCACCTCTGCTCTGGATTGCTCGGCGTAAAAGCGATTCTGGCTTCAGGCTTGTGAGATCGGAGGACGCTCACACGCCCTCAGAACGTCTGTGCTGTGTGGGGACTCGCTGCAGTGAGGAGAAAAGAAAAAAAAACATAGAGAAAATAAATAAAAATAATAATTGGTCACTCTAAGTTTAAAAAAAATAAAGAAAGCTCTACATCGCACAACATCGTGTAACTCTAGAGCTTCAAGTGCCTGAATGACACTGAGGCAGTGCAAGGCCTTCCTGCTGTGCTGATCTGGTCTGATTCTTTAAGCCCAATGAATGGACGCATTACAATGGCTTGTGTTTCCCAGGGAAGTTCTCCTAGCCCTGCAGTTTGTTTAACTCTCCCTGCCTTGCCTGTCTTGCAGAGAAGCACAGAGAGCAGGCTAGGAAGGCGCTAAAGAAGAAAGGAATGCTGGGAGGACCAGTCGTCCAGCAGCCGAAACTGGGAGCAAAGAGGTGCTTACGGGTTAAATATGCTGCATGAATATTTAATAATATTTTATGTCATTTAAAGAGTAAGTAGCTTAAAAATATAGTATAATCCTATTGTTTCTGGTCCCCTTCCCTTTTTATGATGCTGCAATCAGAGTGGTTGTAATTGTTTTTACTTTGTTAATGTGCTTGAATCTGAGTTAAGGAGGGTTTTTACAGTTAAAGTTGCCTGCCCAAAGCATATGTTACATAGGCTGTATCAACTAATGTGTCTTTATAGATCTGCTGTGTACTTCCAGCAATACAATAGGAAACTTAATCCAAACTAGCTAATCATGGCACAGACTGCTACCTCTAAGAAGACACTTTGGCTGGTATACAGTGCCCTATAATGTGAGGAGCAGCTCCTGAACTCGCGGAAAGTCAATTTGACACAGGGTCATTCCATGACAAATCATCCAACAGGTAACACCCTACCCCCTCTCATCTACGCCAAGCTCAGTGCTCAGGGTTGTTGATGACAAACAACCCAATCCGTTTTCATCCTGTTCGGGTCAGTGGGTCAAAATGGGGTTCATTTTGGACCCCCTAACCTTTAATCGAACTATTTGAGCAGGTTGTCTTTTTATTGAAAATTGAATGAGGAATCCAAAAATGATATTAAAAACACATTTAAAAAACGCATAGGCCTAAGGTACCCCTTAAAGTGTTTAAACCCCAATAATACAAATCTGACAAATGAGTGGAAAGGTCAGAGTCTCTGTTTCACGTGTACAAAGCTACAGGAAGGTAATATTTGTTTTTGTTTGGTGTGACCAAATCAAACCTTTTTGAAATGTTGGATTTCATACCCAATAGTTGTAGCCTCTTGTGGAAGCTGAAGTGAGACTTGTGCATTGAACACTGCAGAGCAAGTTCAAGGGGTATCCAGCATTGCTCTTGTGTATTGAACACTGCAGAGCATGTTCAAGGGGTATCCAGCATTGCTCTTGTGTATTCCAGTGTTCAATGCACAAGAGCAATGCCGTATACCCCTTGAGACATGCTCTGCAGTGTTCAATACACAAGTCTCACTTCAGCTTCTAAGTTGCAGGTTTTAAATCCGACATGTCCTATCATTATTGGGTTCCTTGTGCAATTTCCAGTACACCTAACACAAGTCTGTAGATAGTAGTTTTTGAGAATTGAATATTGATTTAAAGGTTGGTTCTGCAAGAGGCTACAACTTGTGGGTTTGAAATTCAATATTTTGAAAATGCTGAATATAAAAAGTGTCCTTTACTGGTTATTGACTTTTGTTCCAGCTATTTAATATTCAGAATTTTCTGGAATGGGGGAGGCAATGTTTAATTTTTTTCACAGCAAACAAAAAAAATAAAATGATGTAAAGCAGAGACTTTGACCTTTCCATCATTTGTCAGATTTTTATTATTGGGCTTCAAAAACTTGAGGTAACTTGACTTAGGCCTATTTGTTTTTTTAAATATGTTTTTAATTTAATTTTTTAATTCCTCCGCGATTCCCAATAAAAAAGCAACTAGCTCAAATAATTGTTAAAGTTTGCTTTAAAGTTTGAGGGGTCCAAAATCAACCACATAATAAAGAAGACCACGTAATTAAGACTCCTTAAAATACAAATGATTTCATTTCAAATAGGAGAGTGGGACAGAGCTGCTGCAGCAGCACCACCACCTTGTGGTTATCTTTTGTATTGCACCTTAATAGAAAAAAAGATGATCCAGTGCATTTTTATACCCAGCTGTGGATGCATGTGCGTATTTTTTTTTAAAAGATCAGAAAGTATAACCATGCAGGTATAGCAGGTTTGTTGTAGATCCCATGGCAAGCAGCTGTAGTGAAAGCTGAATGCACAGCTGTGCTGTGTATAGCATCACTGCGTTTTTCAGTCTAAAATGATTTTCAACATTGCTAGTCCTTTCCTCCATGTTGGTTCCCCATGCTTACTTTGCTCTGCACACACTGTGCCGATCTGCTTTACTGAAACTGTAGGGGATGAAGGTGATTGACAAGCACACATTTACTGTGCAAGCATTTGGGAAATATTGCAGACCAACATGGAGAAAAAGTATTGGAAATAAGAGTGGACTTCAGGGGCAGTGATAAGGGGACTGAAGTCGCTCGCTCCCTTTGTTGAGGGATACATGTTTGTTTTTGCTTTTGTGTAAATGTTTTTTTGATTTAAAGAGTAGGTATGTTTAAATCCCATGTTGCTTGTGTGGAGTTTGCAGCATGATGTTGCCATGTTGATTGTGTGGAGTTTGCAGTCATGATGTTTAAATCCCATGTTTCTTGTGTGGAGTGTGCAGTTTGCAGTCATGCTGAGTAGAGATGCAGCGGTTAGGATTTTCCCAAACCGAACCCCACATTTGATTAAATTCCAAACCTAACCGAAACCAACTTTTTTTTTTTTTTTTTTTTTGTCCCATGAAAAACCGTCATCAGTCTCGGCGCTAAGCGGCTGCATTTTCAACAGCAGCTCATTACACATTGCTGCATGTAGACGGTTCATATTAACATCCCTTAATCCTTGTAATATGGTAACATAAATCAAAGGTTATGAAGACGCTTATCTGATTGCCATCGATAGGGAGATCCACGGCTTCACACAGAGTCTGGGTGTTCAGATGTCTAGGGCTGTTTTCTTTTTGCTCTGTTGATGAAAGGTGGTGGTGCAGTACTAGAAGTGAAAAGCTGACGCTGGAAGTTTGAGTTAATAATTAAATGAGATGCTTCTGCGAGCAGGTCAGTTTATTCTTATTAAGGAGGTTTCATTGACTGTGCAGGAATTCCATGAGTTTAGTTTGTCTGATTGCTTTGTTATTGCATTCTGTCAGCATATTGATTGGATTCAGAGTAAGGGCCTTATCCACAGAGTCACATGTATTCTAGTAGCAGGCTGTACTAAACAAGTGTACTAAACAATAACTTTTCTAGGACGTCCTGCTGCTGGCTAGCTTTAGTTTTTTGCTGACATAAATCTAGGTGACATTCTTTTTAGAAACTATTTTAAAAGGCAGCCACACAGTCACTTTGAAGCCATGTTGATGTTGCAATTTTGAAAACCGTGAGCTGCAGTTCTACTCAGATGTCGACTGGATGCCTCTTCCAGTTGACCGTGATGACAATGGAGGTACCAGGAAAATAATACATCTAAAAGGTTATTGTCTCTTAACACTATTGTATTCATTCTACATTGTCTAATTGTATAATACATTGTTATGAGTGATGCAATAACACTGTTTTGAGCTTATTTATCACAGTTAAAAAATGACCAAAAAAAAGATCCCAACACATCCCAAGTCCCAGTCCCTTGGCTGTACAAATGCAGTTTGTTTTTGTAGTTTTAAACTTTCATTTTGGTTTTACAAAAACTAATTGGATGTCAAACAGCTGAAAGAGTTGATTAAAAACCCAAATCGCTCCTAACCAACTCGCATCCCTAATTGTGCAATTACTGCAGTAGTGTGTTTTTATTTGTGATGTCTGTTGAGGTGCTTTTCCCTGAGCTCAGGAGCTGCTCTTCAACCACAAACATAGGAAATGTAGGCAAGTGTCTTTAAATTAGTAAGCACCAGCACCATATAGTGCACAGCACAGTATTGCTATACGATGCCCCTATCTCTTACTTCTATAAAGACACTTTGGATGACCTATCCTACAGTACATATATATCTGTGGCAGGCAACCACTGCTGAAGAGCAGATCTGAACGCACCTTAATACAGACTTACCTAAAGAGTCTAACACAGTATTGGAGTAATTGCAAGTGGAACCACACTGAGTGATTTCAAACATCATAAAAACATAAGGGGGTATTGAGAAGCTTTGTACCCCCAATTCTCAGCCCTTTTTAATCCTTGTATTTTTGTAAATGTAAGAATGTAATGTGAATGCTATAATATGCGCGTGTGTTCTGCTGTAATATTCACAGGAGTGTGAAGTTCAATAAGGGGTACTCTGCTTTGAGTCAGAATGCTGAGGACACGCTTGTATCCCTGGATTCAGACAGGTATGTTTATTTTCATATGCTCTCCTCTCTTTCATCAGCAGAAGCATGATAACTGAACCTGACCATGAGATGAATATCACTTGCATGTTTTTGATCTGATCTGCTATTCTCCTGAAGGATGCCCTCAGGATCCCAGCTCTAACAGCTCTCTCGAACTTATTTAGCAATAAAGAACACGAGGAAATGCATTATTGTGGATTTTAGGATAGCAACGTTGATCCCTCAGATGCTTTCTCTATACTCAGATTGTAGATAAAGATGCAAGTTTTCATTGTTGCTATTCAATTTGCCCAGCTGCACACTGTTCAGTATTTACCTATACCCTCCAAGCCAATCACAGTTCAGTACAGTTTCATTTAGATGTGTGCATAGGAAAGGCTTACAGAATACCCGTTCTAATGGCTCTTCTATTTGTTTCCAGTGAAGTTGAGCTGGAGCCTCAACACTCCTCCGGATACTCCTCTGCAGAGGTGGGTTCTGCTGTCTTACCTTGGTTACCCTGTGAGGGTCACTGATCCCAGGTGTACAGCCACGCCTACTATCATCTCATAGCTGTGCAGGACTCTACAGCCACGCCTACTATCATCTCATAGCTGTGCAGGCCTCCACAGCCACGCCTACTATCATCTCATAGCTGTGCAGGACTCCACCACCACCTCCTAGTATCTCATAGCTGTGCAGGACTCTACAGCCACACCTCCTAGCATCTCATAGCTGTGCAATACTCTACAGCCAAACCTCCTAGCATCTCTAGGAGGTGTGGCTGTAGGAGGTATGGCTGTAGAGTCCTGTGCAGGACTCTACAGCCATACCTCCTGCATCTCTAGCTGTGCAGGACTAATTCTAGTGTTTTTGAATGGGCATCTTTTCAGTGCATTGTTCCAGGGCTGTCCAACAGAAGGCTGACTTTTAATGGCCCTATGAAGTTTCTTTAAACATTAAGGAAGTGTATACTAGTGTAAAACATGATTATGGAAATCTGCAGATTCAGTACATAAAACAGATCATCATACTTTTAAATTGATCTCTTCAGAATGACAGCTTAGCCATTCAACCCTAAATGAGATGAACTGCATATATTTGGTTTAGTAAATGGACCCTTTTATTTTTTAGATGTTTGGATACAATTGAAGTTTGTTGCATGTAGAAGTTCAAATGTGGGTAACAATTACAATTGTATGATCATTAAAGCCATCTGTATTTCACGTGGATATTTGTGATAACGTTTCGACTCCCCAGTAAAGCGCACAGACAGGCCTCTCTGCGTTACTGACTCTCTGCCTCCCTGCAGGTAAACCAGGACCTGAACCGGCAGCTTCTTCAGGACGGCTACCACCTGGATGAGATTCCTGACGACGAGGACTTGGACCTGATTCCACCCAAAGCCGTGGTGTCCCCCTCGTGTGTGTGCTGCTGTGATGAGACCCCCTCCTGCTCTATTCAGTGACACTGACTGGAGGCAGGGGGCATCTCGGACACTTTGCACTGTGGGAGAGTCTCTTAAGAGTTTAGAACAAACCAAATACCCATCCAACACCTTTTTCAAATATACACTGCTCCCCGTTCTAATGTGGCACTTTATAGCACGGAATCGGTTAGAATGTGGCATAGTCCTGCTCCCATTTGCCCTGTAGTGCCAGTACAGGAGCGCTTTCTACCCGTTACAATGCAGAACACAAACAGCACAGTCTTGTAACAATGGCTCCCCACTACAGCGTTCTAAAGGCAGAACAGTGCAATTAACCTTGCTTTGATAATCATTATTCAAGTACCCATGGCATTAAAACAAACAGAAAGCAGGGTCAAACCTCAGTAAACTGCCTGTCAAATCCTTCTGGAGTATTCAAATAATAACCATACTGATCATGACACTAAAACCAAAGCAGCGTGGTTGTAAGGGGACGCTGTGATTTGAATACGCCGCAAGGAAAAGCAGACAGCCCAGTTTACAGGTTTCATTCTGCATTTTGTCCATAAGTAATAAATATCCTTCCGAAACAAAATCCTTCCGTTATGTTAAAAGCGGTATTACCAGGAGACAGGTGTTGAATGACATTGTTCTAAACACTAAGCAGTGTTCGGTTAATGCTTTAACCCTCTTTAATAACTGCACCTATTCATTTAATGCAAGGGGTTCTTCAGCCCCAGAGTACAGGGCTATGGCGTGAGTACAGTAGAAAAGCTGTACTTTACATCTCCACTGGTCTTCAGCTGCTTTCAGTCATTCTGCAACACTACACGCAGCGTTGTGCCCCTTTTAGTATGATCAGCTGGCAGTGGTTCTGTAACTGGAGTTATACCAACAAACTGCTGGTCAGAAACCTCTTTCATTGCATGTTCTCTTTTGAGGGAGTGCTTGGACTTAACTAAAACGTTGTAAATCATCTAGAAAATCGAATGATTCTCACACACGCACTAAGTAGGTAAGTGATGTCACAGGAGAACCTTAGAACATTTTATTACAGTCTCCTACATAAAGTTGTGTTAGCACCGATGGGGCGGGGAGTTGTGGTGGTGTCTTTCTGTAGCTGAGTTTTTTTTTATTGTGTTGATAACCAAGGACGGTATTCAGTATGAGCTCCTATCATTAGTATCCTATCTTAAGTAGCATTACCAAAAGTTATTAGCTCATACAGCACATGGCCCTAAGGCTTTAAAAACATTTGATAGCATCCTAGCATAACCGCATTCTCCCCTTAATATTCTGTTGTTGATCTAGAATGTGTTTCCTCTTTGACTCAGGTAAAGCCAGTTATCCTTCCACAATGCCAATGTTGGCCCTTCATCTCGCCTGTTTACTGCGTATGTTATAAGTAATCGAAACTCGCTGTCCCTTGCATAGTTTCCTTTGTGTACTGTAGCCATAGAGCTTATGAGGATCAAGAGGAGTCCTATTACTTGAACCGTATACATTTGGACTGTCATTCTTTCCTCTCTGGTAGATCAGAGAACGTCAGAATAAAGGGTTTTACCTGAGAGAAAATAAAGACAGAAAAGCAAATGGATGAACCGCAGAATGATGTTGATGTTGTAAATCCCGGGTCTTGTTTACTCATATTGTCTACCTTGAAACGGTGGCTGAATTCTGCACATACAGCACCCTTGTTTATTGAAATACCAGACTGTTTCAGGAGGTGAGGGTACGTTTGTGTTACTGAAATGGAAATAAAATACTAAATACTAACTTTAATTCTAATTCTAGCCAGGCATATACCTAAATACCTATTGGTAAATGAGAACTGCTAAATGGAGTTTAGCAATCCGGGGTTAACAGCGGATTGATTGTAGAGAAGTATCCTGAACTGTATTTTCTGTTTGCGTAAGCCATTTACTGCAAGTGGGATTACTGTAGTGGATAAAGTCCTGTGGCTTCATTAAGTTTGACCACATGACAGAGTTAGTGAGAATTGCAATGCTTGAGAAGACTGGAGTCCAGAGCCCAGGTCTCATTTCCCTCTCTCAAACCCATACTGTGATATCCATTGATTAAACCTGGACTCCAGGTCATTCTTCACTCGATCCTCAAACCAGGAAGGATCCATATCCCTTATGTGCAAAATAAGCTGGCAATGCAGCCCCTGAGCTGGCAGGAGACCAGTGACTCACTGCAGGCAATATACAGATAGAGTACAGTTACAGGGATGAACATTGTCAGCTTTGTATCTGATTTTAAATCAGTTTCTGTGTAACGGACACCTATCATTTAAGAGCTGTTTTATCAACTGATACAAAACCCCCATACACTATATTACAGGCAGTGCTGCACAAGGTTTTGAAATCGGTTTGGTATTTCCCTAAAAGCACATTTTATGCACTGAAATACTGTATATTGTAAACTATAGTTTCTGGACCATATTATAGTATGGTATCTATTAACTGTTTTATATATATATATATATATATATATATATATATATATATATATATATATATATATATATATATATATATATATATATATAAATTACACACATATATCCTGCAATATATACTGTTTTTCAGTATGTGTTTAAAAAGGCTTGTTGAAGAACTAGTATTGCTGAACTTTCCTTAGCAGCGTCAATCCAGTATCTGTCAATAACAGAGGTATATTTTATGACGTAAACAGCGGTGACTCTTAGGCGTTTATGTATTATTTTTATTATTATTTTTTGTGAATTTAAGCGAATCGCCCCTGGTGGTAAACACCAGCAGTGTTAATATCTGTTCAAGAGCAGCTGTGTCCACATCATTTAAATAACCCCACTGTTTCTGAATTGGTTTTAGTATCAGTATTTTAGAGCCAAAAATAATTCTGAATGAAATTCCAGAATCAAGTATCTATTGGAGTCATTTGACCCAGGGTTTCAGGACCCAGTCTGGCAGGTTAAAGGCGTGTGAGTCTGCTTTTACAACCCCGCCGCATCGCCATCTAACAATGTGACCCAGTAACTCTCTCAACAATTCCACACCCCCTTTCTGTGCTTACTGTTTTCAGATGTGCATTTAAATAGTGTCTTATTCCTTCTATCTCATGTCTTCATGTCCTCTCGGGTCACATGGTGTGATTGCAGTTGGATCGTTTGAGTGACCAATATCACGGGGAGTGGGCACAAGGATGAAACACTCATATTTCATGTGATGAGTAACATAATCCAGGAATGAACTAAAGATCTGCATCACGTGAAAAGGGGATACATTTATAATTGCTTGTGCAAATAAGAGCTTATAAAATAGATTTTGGTCAGCGTTTCTTTGAATGAGCACGTTACACATTCAATGCTTTTTGCAATTTCATGTTTGCACATGTATATTTACTCTTGTCATTTTAAATATTGAAGGACATTGTCAGAAAAGGGGTAAAATTCAGAAAAAAAATTAAAAAGTGAAACTAAAATGAACCGTCTCTGTTACACAGAATGAAGAAGTATGTGGACTGCAACATGGTAGGTTATCCCAGGTCAGGTTATATTTTCTATTAGAAGGAGGCTCATTGAGAAAGTGACTGGCGTATTCACTGTTCAATCACAGATCTCTTCTCGCTGCAGTCTCAGGCTACGATTTATAGTTTAGGGTCATATGTTAAAAGGTCATGTTTGTAAAATATATGAATTTATAAAAATGTTTACATAATTTCTAAAGCTAAATTTGTTACAATTTAACACAAGGATGGTGTATTATTGGTCCCAGTACAACAAAGCAGAACTGTTACTCCTCTCGCTAATTTACCAGTGTTGAAAAAAGAAGTTACTAAGCATTGCTATGGCAGCACCATAAATGTGGTATATCCAAGATGAAAAGGGTTGAGTTATGTTGCCTCAAAATCATTTTGATTGTGTTTGCTCTAGCGCCAGCAGGATTTCAGTGTGTCTCGCAACATCGTGAAAGCTCCAGATTGCCTGTAGTTTCTTCTATTTTTTTCGAGATGTTCGAATGAAGTGTCTGATATGCTGTGTTGTAAATCCATACAGAGACTGTTGTTATCGTAGGATTTGGAGCCACAGATTGGTTCTGTGGGTCCACTAACACCTGTTCAAGCCCCCAGGTATTCTGTGGATATGTACTAATGTTGCTCAAAATTGCTTTCTACATTCCATCAGGTGATGGAAGAAATTGAGGGATCTGCAATATATGTGTGTGTGTGTGTGTGTGTGTGTGTGTGTGTGTGTGTGAGATGCTCCAGTTTTGTTTTCTGTCCGTCTCTAATTGGTGTGTAGGGTTTGATTTTCTGTTTGTTGAATGTATATTTTTGTATCGTTCTTTATACAAATCATGTATATCTATTGTATTTTACAAACAGTGCAGTCTGTAGCTGCTTTACCTGCACTCTGTACTATGCAACTGACCTGACAATCATGTCTATAAACTCTTTTTTAGTATGAGACCCCCTAAATGTTTTTGAGTGATGAATGCAATAATGAGATTTATCCTTTATAGTTACATTTAAGAAACTTGAATCTTTGTATTTAACAGATTCATTTTGTGTTGCTGTTTATAAATAAAGCATATTATGTTATCCACTGCTTTGAATGTACTGTGACATCACTCCTGTTAATGTGCCCTCCTCTTATCGCCTCATTGAAGTGTCCTGGCCAGAGTAGAATAGGAGCCAGTAGGGACACACACATGATAATGTCACTTTGGTTATTATCAAGTCCTGGTTCATATCGCTCCCATTTACCAAACTATGAATTTCAACCCCACTTAACAGCACTTGAATACAAGCGTGTATGATAACTACATGTAAGTAATTATTGAAATGTACTGACCAAAGTACAATAGCACAATATAGCACAGAAAACCCTGCGGTGTGTGTTTTCTGTATAGTGATAAGAAATTTTATTAATGAACATTAAAGTTATCAATGTAATACCTACGATACTATATTTGAGTTCCACAGCAAACAAGGCATTTGTTGTATCACTTGTGTTTTCATGCTTATTTTGCCAGGTTATTGTTCATCTCCTGAAAGTCAACGCCACTTGTTGTCCCCATTTCTTCTCAGTCCATTTGAAGTGATTTTAAAGGGGTTTGACTATATAAACCCTAGCATTTAAAGTGTATGCACTAGGCTGCAAATGCATCCTGGGAAATTGTGAGGAAACTTTTCAGAATCGTTTTTTTTTTTTTTTCTGTCTACCAGCCTCGTCTGTAAAGTCAAGTCAACGGGACAAATGGTGTAAAACAACCTTATGTATGTATATATATATATATATATATATATATATATATATATATATATATATATATATATATATAAATAAAAAATATTATACTATACACAAAAGGCAGATAAACTACTGACCCAGGCTGGACATTGATACAGGCAGGTTTGGGTTTACCCCTTACCGGTCGTGTGCACATCCATTCACCATAGGTTTGAAAGAAACACATGTTATACATTGCTCATTTTAAAACCTGATAACTAGTACTACACTAGGGATGTTTTATCAATTTTAAAACATGATATCTAGTACTATACTAGGGACACACATGTTATATCAATTTTAAAACATGATATCTTGTACTATACTTGGGACACATGTTATATCAATTTTAAAACATGATATCTAGTACTATACTAGGGACACACATGTTATATCAATTTTAAAACATGATATCTAGTACTATACTAGGGACACACATGTTATATCAATTTTAAAACATGATATCTAGTACTCTGCTAGGGACACACGTTTTATCAATTTTAAAACATGATATCTAGTACTACACTAGGTTAAAGTAGGATCTCAGTTTGCTTTCCTTCCAGGAAATTGTGTTACTGCTTCACATCCTAGGTCTTTTCACCTCAGCAGTGTCTTTGGGGTCAAAGCATCTTACTGGCTACAAAGCATGTTAGTCATTAGGGGAAGCAGCTGGTTGGTCACTGACGTGAAAGAAGGCCCTGAAAGGGTGGGGACACTTTTACACCGTGTAAAATGACCAGGAAATTGCAACCCAATCTGAAAGCATAGCCAGTAATCACACCACATTTGTTTCTTTCAAAACTGCACACTAGAAGTGTACAAGTAAGGGTTACGGCAGTATTTTATCAGCTACAATCACTTTAGGCAGTTTGTCTCTGGTGTGTGAATGGAATTATTGCCTTGGGCCAACAGAATAACACTCTTTAAAAATTCTCTAGCATCACCCTTTGATCTTCCAACTCATTAGATCTATACTATTCAACAGGAAACTGGATTTGTCATAGACACCACAGTAAACGCCATGATCCACTGAAACCAGCTCCACCTGCAGTAATTACAAGTTTTCCAAATGAAGCTTGACCAATTGCAAAGGTGAAGCACATTAATTCAATTCTACACAGTAGTGTGGTCTCTGAACAAGGCAACATTTAAAGTGCTAGTAGCTAACAAAACACTCCCATCAATGTTCCCCTCCATGCACATCCATTCACTAACAATCTGAAAAGTGCAGTTCATTTTATATTTAAAACTGAGATCTGAGACTATCTCAGTCTGCAGGCCTTGCTTTCAGATTGTCTTACACTTCCTGGGTCCTAGGGTCCTGGAGATGAAATCCCCGGCCTTTGAAGTGTTCATAGAGTAATAAACAGGAAACAGTTCTGAATCGGTGCAGTTGACAGTCTGAGCAGTGGATTATTCCAGACCCTGGACACAGAACCCTCACATAGTGTTGTTAATTCAGACCCCTGACACAGAACCCTCACATAGTGTTGTTAATTCAGACCCCTGACACAACCCTCACATAGTGTTGTTAATTCAGACCCCTGACACAGAACCCTCACATAGTGTTGTTAATTCAGACCCCTGACACAGAACCCTCACAGTGTTGTTAATTCAGACCCCTGACACAGAACCCTCACATAGTGTTGTTAATTCAGACCCCTGACACAGAACCCTCACAGTGTTGTTAATTCAGACCCGACACAGAACCCTCACATAGTGTTGTTAATTCAGACCCGACACAGAACCCTCACAGTATTGTAAATTCAGACCCGACACAGAACCCTCACATAGTGTTGTTAATTCAGACCTGACACAGAACCCTCACATAGTGTTGTTAATTCAGACCCCTGACACAGAACCCTCACCCAGTGTTGTTAATTCAGACCCGACACAGAACCCTCACAGTGTTGTTAATTCAGATCCCTGACACAGAACCCTCACAGTGTTGTTAATTCAGACCCGACACAGAACCCTCACAGTGTTGTTAATTCAGACCCCTGACACAGAACCCTCACACAGTGTTGTTAATTCAGACCCGACACAGAACCCTCACAGTGTTGTTAATTCAGACCCCTGACACAGAACCCTCACAGTGTTAATTCAGACCCCCGACACAGAACCCTCACATAATGTTGTTAATTCAGACCCCTGACACAGAACCCTCAGTGTTGTTAATTCAGACCCGACACAGAACCCTCAGTGTTGTTAATTCAGACCCCTGACACAGAACCCTCACATACTGTCGTTAATTCAGACCCCTGACACAGAACCCTCACATAGTGTTGTTAATTCAGACCCCTGACACAGAACCCTCACATACTGTTGTTAATTCAGACCCCTGACACAGAACCCTCACATAGTGTTGTTAATTCAGACCCCTGACACAGAACCCTCACATAGTGTTGTTAATTCAGACCCCTGAGACAGAACCCTCACAGTGTTGTTAATTCAGACCCGACACAGAACCCTCACATAGTGTTGTTAATTCAGACCCCTAACACAGAACCCTCACATAGTGTTGTTAATTCAGACCCCTGACACAGAACCCTCACAGTGTTGTTAATTCAGACCCCTGACACAGAACCCTCACATAGTGTTGTTAAGTCAGACCCCTATTACCTGTCGTTATATCTCCCTTACCAATGAGCCAGCCGCCTGTCACTGCTCTGTTTTCTAGGCGACTGCCACACTGCTGTTCTGAATAATGAAGGAAGAATTGTGGGTTCGGGCATCACATATAACTTGCACATGAATTGAGTGGTACTGTCTCCTGTTCAAGAAATTCAATTCAATGTCGGTGCTTTAATTGCTTTGTGGGTGCAGTCTACAGCACCGACGGTATCGGGGAACGCAGCAATTGAATGAAAGTCCCTTTTTATTTCAATCTGCTGTCTGTCAGTATAAGGAAACTGAATGTATTGAGGACAGAGGGCAATAATGGAACCCAAAACCACTGGCATCAGTGCACTGAAAGAGGCTTGTGAAATGCCAGGTGTGTCTCCAGTCTGTCTTTGAAAGGTACCAGTGGCCAAAAAGCCAAGAGTAGACAGGACTTGTATGGGGGACCCAACATATCACACAATTCCAATAGGACTTCCGTGGGAAAGCGATATCTTGCAAACTGTTTCAGTGCAAAGAAATCATAACGATCCCTAAACACTGTCTCAATGAAAAGCGGCATTAGCAATGTCTTCCAAAAGGATGAGACCAGCCATTTTCATGTGGTTTACAATGACCTATTCTGTGAATCTATAGCCTACTAGTGATAACGTTTTCATTTTATTAGGCTGCACATCTGTTTGAAGTTATTACATTATTTTGCTATTAACAATGCACGACAGAAACGACAAAAAACATTCAACATTCTTTCAGTATGTAACACACATAGTGGTGATAAATAATATTTACATCACTGCGTAGATAACATCATTCTAACACAAGGAAAAGGTTGTACGCATGGTCTGGAGTGTGCGTGAGCCTACGAACATTCCCACGCAAAGCTGTATGTTGATAAATTGCATACTTTGTGTTATAATGTGCATACGCAGAGTTTAGAATGAAATTTGTCCGTACGCACGACTGAAAAATACAGCCCCTGGTCTTGAAAGGGAGTGTTTTGAACATGAATTCAAAGCGCAGCAGAGTGTTTTGAATGTGAATTCAAAGCACAGCAGTGTTTTGAACATGAATTCAAAGCGTAGCAGAGTGTTTTGAACATGAATTCAAAGCGTAGCAGAGTTTTGAACATGAATTCAAAGCGCAGCAGAGTGTTTTGAATGTGAATTCAAAGCACAGCAGTGTTTTGAACATGAATTCAAAGCGTAGCAGAGTGTTTTGAACATGAATTCAAAGCGTAGCAGAGTGTTTTGAACATGAATTCAAAGCGCAGCAGTGTTTTGAATGTGAATTGAAAGCGCAGCAGAGTGTTTTGAACATGAATTCAAAGCGTAGCAGAGTGTTTTGAACATGAATTCAAAGCGCAGCAGAGTGTTTTGAACGTGAATTCAAAAGCGCAGCAGTGTTTTGAGCGATGAATTCAACGCGCAGCAGAGTGTTTTGAACATGAATTCAAAGCGCAGCAGTGTTTTGAACGTGAATTCAAAGCGCAGCAGAGTGTTTTGAACGTGAATTCAAAGCGCAGCAGAGTGATTTGAACGTGAATTCAAAGCGCAGCAGAGTGTTTTGAACGTGAATTCAAAGCGCAGCAGTGTTTTGAACGTGAATTCAAAGCGCAGCAGTGTTTTGAATGTGACTTCAAAGCACAGCAGTGTTTTGAACGTGAATTCAAAGCGCAGCAGTGTTTTGAACATGAATTCAAAGCGCAGCAGTGTTTTGAACGTGAATTCAAAGCGCAGCAGTGTTTTGAATGTGACTTCAAAGCGTAGCAGTGTTTTGAACGTGAATTCAACGCGCAGCAGTGTTTTGAATGTGAATTCAAAGCACAGCAGAGTGTTTTGAATGTGAATTCAAAGCACAGCAGTGTTTTGAACATGAATTCAAAGCGTAGCAGAGTGTTTTGAACATGAATTCAAAGCGTAGCAGAGTGTTTTGAACATGAATTCAAAGCGCAGCAGAGTGTTTTGAATGTGAATTCAAAGCGCAGCAGAGTGCTTTGAACATGAATTCAAAGCGTAGCAGAGTGTTTTGAACATGAATTCAAAGCGCAGCAGAGTGTTTTGAACGTGAATTCAAAGCGCAGCAGTGTTTTGAACGTGAATTCAACGCGCAGCAGAGTGTTTTGAACATGAATTCAAAGCGCAGCAGTGTTTTGAACGTGAATTCAAAGCGCAGCAGAGTGTTTTGAACATGAATTCAAAGCGCAGCAGTGTTTTGAACGTGAATTCAAAGCGCAGCAGAGTGTTTTGAACGTGAATTCAACGCGCAGCAGAGTGTTTTGAACATGAATTCAAAGCGCAGCAGAGTGTTTTGAACGTGAATTCAAAGTGCAGCAGAGTGTTTTGAACGTGAATTCAAAGCGCAGCAGAGTGTTTTGAACGTGAATTCAAAGCGCAGCAGAGTGTTTTGAACGTGAATTCAAAGCGCAGCAGAGTGTTTTGAACGTGAATTCAAAGCGCAGCAGTGTTTTGAACGTGAATTCAAAGCGCAGCAGTGTTTTGAACGTGACTTCAAAGCACAGCAGTGTTTTGAACGTGAATTCAAAGCGCAGCAGTGTTTTGAACATGAATTCAAAGCGCAGCAGTGTTTTGAACGTGAATTCAAAGCGCAGCAGAGTGTTTTGAACATGAATTCAAAGCGTAGCAGTGTTTTGAACGTGAATTCAACGCGCAGCAGAGTGTTTTGAACGTGAATTCAAAGCGCAGCAGAGTGTTTTGAACATGAATTCAAAGCGCAGCAGAGTGTTTTGAACGTGAATTCAAAGTGCAGCAGAGTGTTTTGAACGTGAATTCAAAGCGCAGCAGAGTGTTTTGAACGTGAATTCAAAGCGCAGCAGAGTGATTTGAACGTGAATTCAAAGCGCAGCAGAGTGTTTTGAACGTGAATTCAAAGCGCAGCAGTGTTTTGAACGTGAATTCAAAGCGCAGCAGTGTTTTGAATGTGACTTCAAAGCACAGCAGTGTTTTGAATGTGAATTCAAAGCGCAGCAGTGTTATGAACATGAATTCAAAGCGCAGCAGTGTTTTGAACGTGAATTCAAAGCGCAGCAGAGTGTTTTGAACATGAATTCAAAGCGTAGCAGTGTTTTGAACGTGAATTCAACGCGCAGCAGAGTGTTTTGAACGTGAATTCAACGCGCAGCAGAGTGTTTTGAATGTGAATTCAAAGCACAGCAGTGTTTTGAACGTGAATTCAAAGCACAGCAGTGTTTTGAATGTGAATTCAAAGCACATCAGAGTGTTTTGAACGTGAATTCAAAGCACAGCAGTGTTTTGAATGTGAATTCAAAGCACATCAGTGTTTTGAACGTGAATTCAAAGCGCAGCAGTGTTTTGAACGTGAATTCAAAGCGCAGCAGTGTTTTGAACGTGAATTCAACGCGCAGCGGAGTGTTTTGAATGTGAATTCAAAGCGCAGCAGAGTGTTTTGAATGTGAGTTCAAAGCACAGCAGTGTTTTGAACGTGAATTCAACACACAGCAGAGTGTTTTGAATGTGAATTCAAAGCGCAGCAGAGTGTTTTGAACGTGAATTCAACGTGCAGCAGTGTTTTGAATGTGAATTCAAAGCACAGCAGTGTTTTGAACATGAATTCAAAGCGTAGCAGAGTGTTTTGAACGTGAATTCAAAGCGCAGCAGTGTTTTGAACGTGAATTCAAAGCGCAGCAGAGTGTTTTGAATGTGAATTCAAAGCACAGCAGTGTTTTGAACGTGAATTCAAAGCACAGCAGTGTTTTGAATGTGAATTCAAAGCACATCAGTGTTTTGAACGTGAATTCAAAGCGCAGCAGTGTTTTGAACGTGAATTCAAAGCGCAGCAGAGTGTTTTGAACGTGAATTCAAAGCGCAGCAGTGTTTTGACCGTGAATTCAAAGCGCAGCAGAGTGTTTTGAACATGAATTCAAAGCGCAGCAGAGTGTTTTGAACGTGAATTCAAAGCGCAGCAGTGTTTTGAACGTGAATTCAAAGCGCAGCAGAGTGTTTTGAACGTGAATTCAAAGCGCAGCAGAGTGATTTGAACGTGAATTCAAAGCACAGCAGAGTGTTTTGAACGTGAATTCAAAGCGCAGCAGAGTGTTTTGAACATGAATTCAAAGCGCAGCAGAGTGTTTTGAACGTGAATTCAAAGCGCAGCAGTGTTTTGAACGTGAATTCAAAGCGCAGCAGAGTGTTTTGAACGTGAATTCAAAGCGCAGCAGAGTGATTTGAACGTGAATTCAAAGCACAGCAGAGTGTTTTGAACGTGAATTCAAAGCGCAGCAGTGTTTTGAACGTGAATTCAAAGCGCAGCAGTGTTTTGAATGTGACTTCAAAGCACAGCAGTGTTTTGAACGTGAATTCAAAGCGCAGCAGAGTGTTTTGAATGTGAATTCAAAGCGCAGCAGAGTGTTTTGAACGTGAATTCAAAGTGCAGCAGAGTGTTTTGAAAGTGAATTAAAAGCGCAGCAGAATGTTTTGAACATTGAATTAAAAGCGCAGCATCGTTTTGAACTTACGCTCATTACACTCTGTTGTCAACTTACATTCAAAACTCTCTTGAGTGTTTTATACTGTGGTGTAGAATTGAACTGAAAACTACACAACAATGAATCAGTTCTGCATACAAGATGAGGATTCGTGCAGCGTCAACACGTTCTCTTACCTGTGAAACAGTTCGCTCGATAACAATTCAAACACGTTACAAAGGCAAGACCGGTGTGGCTATTTTAGGCTACCCATATACCAAACAATGTCGTTGTTGTTATTATTACTGGGGCTTGCGAAGCAAGAGTCCCCACTTTAAATCTTCGACATACTTCTTATTATTCTTCTTTGGCACGCTACTCCTCTTACACCGTTTAAGCTAGAAACGGCGTTCAAACTTTAAAACGTGTAGACCAGTCTGGAATAGTGTGCTTGTATACAACATTTTGATATATATTTATACTTTTTAAACTATTAAGCTTTTTGTCCTTTTTTGTCCATCTTCATTCACTTTAACGGGACTTTTTTCAACATTCTAAAGCTCCCCAATGTTTAAAAACTCCTAGACTTCCAACATTCTGTTTACTGTAAACGACGTAACTTTTGACACAAATCAGCTACTTTGACCACTTTCCCAACAAGTAAGACAAAAAGTTAGAGCATATGGAATCTTCCTCCACTTCTCTGCTATTCAAATCTGAAATCAAAACAGAAATAACTTTTACCAATCAAGAGGTAGAGCTGTTTTAGTAACCGCATCAACTAAATTTTTTCTAACTTTCTATAAACAACAGAAATTTTGACCGCTTTCCCAACAAGCTAGACAAAAAGTTAGAGGGTATGACATCTTCCTCTACTTCTCTACTATTTAAATATGAAATCAAAACAGAAATAACTTTTACCAATCAAGAGGTACACCTGTTTTAGTAATCGCACCAACTACGTTTTCTGTGAACTTTTAGAAACAACTGCCGTTTTGACCACTTTCCCAACAAGTTAGACAAATAAGAGCAAATGAAATCTTTCTCTACTTCTCAGCTATTCAGATATGAAATCAAAACAGGAATGGCGTCTACCAATCAAGAGGTACAGCTGTTTTAGTAACCGCATCAACTTCTTTCAGTAGGCTACTTCCCACTGTTGAATTAACTGTCATAGAACTTTGAGAAATTTCAAATTATAGCACATTCTAAGCATGAGACAATTAGTAAACAAGGTGACTTTTGACACAAATCAGCTACTTTGACCACTTTCCCAATAAAGCAAGCCCCACAACTGTACTTGTAAAGTTACCATCTAGTTATTATTATTATTATTATTATTATTATTATTATTATTATTATTATTATTCGTTTACAGGTAATTATTCCCTCATTTAAAGCATCATTTTATGCGTGTAACAAATAAAATCTATCAAGAGGTAATGAGCCATTGTAGAAGTAGATTATCATTTATTCCTGTTAGTTTCAGCTATATCTTCATCTCTTCGATGACATTCCACTTTAAATGTGAACAATTTGTTTTGACAATCAAGCTTTTTTTTTTTTTAAATCATGATTATGATTATAAAGATTATGATCACGGGTCTTCTTCTGCTTCATCATATTATGATCATGGTTACCAATTTTCTTACTTAGGCTGCCAATATACTACTACTAGTAATAATAATAATAATAATAATAATAATAATAATAATAATAATAATAATAATAATAATAGTATTCATAACAACAATAATAATATGGTAAACCGAGTGTAGAAAATGTGTTTAATTTTACCGTGCGAGCCTCTCAATTTATGTTTAAATATAATTAGAATTCGATTAGAATACATTTACTGAAAAGGATTTAAGATGATATGGGACAAGATATGTGTGTGTGTGTGTGTGTGTGTGTGTGTGTGTGTGTGTGTGTGTATATATATATATATATATATATATATATATATATATATATATATATATATATATATATATAAACGAAATCTGGCAGCACACCAGTGGTATCGCATATTAAAATAAATTAAACGAAAGATATGACCAGCAGCAATTATGTATGTATATACTGTATATATTTCCATTGACAAAGGTATGTTAAACATACCGAAACGCTGGGAAGTGGTCTCTCTTGAGCAAACACTATGTATATAGTAGTGTGTATATGAAATGTCCTTTTAATATTCTAAATACCGATATAAGTCACGACCTGGGCTAATTGTAACTATAGCTATTATCTATGTTGTAATAATACTAGATCTAAAATCAGATAAAATATCTTTGCATGTGTAATTATCTTTTATATCGGTGGCATTAGATCGCCCAGCAGTTCTTAAAAGTCGGATTCGAGAACGTTCACATTAGACTCACATTCGACTCCTTGTGCGCACACAGTTCCATAATATAGTTATGCAGTTAACTAGTACAAAAACCATTTGTAAACAAAATTCAGCCTTACAATCTATTGTTATGAAATAAAACAGCATTTTAAGACATTTTAATACACGAGAATTGTACACACGGATAATTACTCCTGGATGAGATCGCTCGGACCCTCATTACACACGCGTGCGTGGATTTACATGTGTCTGCATACGTCACCCCGCGCGGCCTGGGGCGCTTCGTTTGTGGCGGAAGGGCAGGAACTTGTTGCTCTGGGGGCGGGGCTTCGCCTGGGGGTTTAATTCAGTAAAAGAAGCAGTGGAATAATGAGCCTGGGCGCGCTGGACTGGGAGAGATACGGCTCGAGTTAGGAGTTGATTACGTGTAATAAAATCCTCTCCCACACTGACACAAAGGGTTCAGAAGCGCAGGTCACAGCGAAAGCTCCGGCACCGTGGACCTCGGAAGCGGGACGCGCTTGGAATTGTTTGAAATTTGCAGAACCAGTGGAAAGCGTAGGGATGGTGGAGAACTCTGCCAACAGCAAGGGTCAAATGGTGAGTTTTTTTTCACACAGTGCTGGAAAAGGAAAGGGGAAATGGCATCGACTCTCTCCTCGACCCTAGCAGAGCGGACATTAACAGAAGATTCGGGATCATTAATACGCAAAAACGCACGGATAGCTTGTGCAATTCGTATTGATTTATCTATACTCTCTGAGTTAAATTGAAGCTAGATACAGTAGGCTGATTTGCAAAATGTGTAACTTTTTGACCACCAAAATAATCATCGGGGTGTTGAACCGCTGTGTGTGGGCTGCACAACAGTTAACTAAAATTGCTACAGCAGCAACACGAAATCAACGCGTGCTGAGTGCACATTAATACCCCTAGTCGATCGAGGGCGTTGCGTGGAAATACAATGGAAATTGCTTAAGTTTGGTTAACTATGGAAACCAGAAAACATAAATTACATATAGATCCATATTCACTTGCATTAACCTCTCGAAATAGTAAAACGAGTGAAAAGATCACTGACAGATTTTTGAATAATACTGTACGCTATATAATTGTATTAAATGCACAATACACTACTTGTTTCCAGCGGTTAACAAAAAAGGAACACTATATTTGTTACAAAAATACGCATTTACTGTGAAGTGACTGACAGCTGTATTCGGGTCTAATTTTTAAATCGATATCGGGGAGTTAGATAACGAAGCAATTTAAGTTCGATAAGAACACTGAGTCAGAGCTGTCTGTCTGAGAACTACATTGCAATCTAAAGAAATTCGTTACCTGGAAACCACGCACACGTCTTTTTTTAAAACGACAATCCTCTTCGCTACTTCGTATTTCAATCGGTTTAAAACATACCTGGTTTTAAAGTAATTGCTTGAAGATTTATGTTTATTTATGGGTTTGTTTAAACTGCATTTCAAAACCAAATTGCTGTAATGTACAGTACAAGCCTTTGTTGTGTTTAGGGTTTCCCTTAAATCAGAAGCTTATTTTAAAAATACACCACAGGGAAATGTATAAAACTATAAATAGTCAAATTGTTGCTTTGGGCTTGCATGACTAGTACAGTCATTTCTGTCTGTGGTGACGAGTTTAAGAAACGGTATCTGACTGCTGCTGTATGTCGTCAGCCACTCTGCAGGCTACAGACAACACCACATTCGTTCTTATTTTGAAGTCGGCTCTACAGAGAGTTGTAATTCAAAAGTAGAGGTTCCTTGAGGTAACATAACAAAGAAACAACACTGTGTATATTAGAAATTGAATTTGTGAATCGTTTCTGATAATCATCACGAATAACTCTTAACATTCCGTTAGCTCTGTCACTAAAGACAGGCACAGCGTATCGATTCCATGACATGAAAATGTAATGGGAGTGCTTGCATGAAAACGAAGCACTTTGATGTGTCAGTAAAATACACAATTATCAACTGTAATACTGTCAAACAACGTGGCTGCGTTTAACAGAGCAACGTATAGTAACACATAAAAAAAAAAAAACACATTGTAAAATGAATTTAAATGGCTAAAAAAACACAAATGTGGATAGATTTGCAGCAAGCATTTACATTGTACAAAGATACATTTTTGTTTTATGACAATACAAACTGTACACTTTGTGTATTGTTTTTCAGTAGGTAGGTGATAGAAATCAGAAGTTTTTTTTTTTTTTTTCATTTAACCTTAAGATTGAGAACAAATGATCATTTACAAGGAAGAGGCAAACATCACAGCAGCACAAAGCAAACAAATACAGCATAGAAAAATAGTCATTGTCCTCATTTCTGCAGCCTGGCCCAGTGTAAATGCTACTCACACTTCCTGTGTTGTTGTTGTGTGTGTAACTGATGAGGTGTTTTTCTGTTAAGTATATGTTTTAATTCAGATCTTGCCATGGACAATGGTCTAGGTGTTTCAGCAGGGCTAATTTCATTCATAACTTCAAACACTGTGTAGACACGTTTTTGGCTAATGGCTTCTCCAGTACCCTGTCACGTGCTAAGGGTTTAAAACCAGCTCGGGACAGGAGAAATGAGTTTGCTGGTGTCAGCTTAGCAGTGCATATTGGTCACAAACCCTGCACAGGAATAGGCAGTTCACGGCTGAATGTTGGAATTCTGGGTTCAGACTTTGCAATTCCTTAGTATTATTTAGTATTTCACAGTTCTGTTGGTTACCATTCTACTAGGTCAGATACTGCTTGCTACACTTGTCAAACATCGTAGAGGTGCTGATGTGTTGTCCCCTTCTCGTTGTTCTCAGCCCGGTCTGACCCCCGAGGGATTGAGCATGGTGTTGCCTGGAAGCCCTTCGTTCTCCCCCCACCACGCAGGCGTCAAGCTGGAGGCGGTGATGGAGCAGCTCCAGAGGCAGCAGCAAGCCCGTCTGGAGATGGAGCAGCGAGAGCGGAACGAGCGGCACGTCCGCGAGGCCCACATCAGGTACACCCAGCAGGTAGCAGCTCAGCAAGCCGTCTTGGCTGCAGCAAGGGCCTCGGGGAACCAGCTTCCTTCGGGACTCCTGCACAGGGGCCTGTCTGCGCTGGTGGTGGGGGGCCAGAGAGCCTCAGATCAGAGCAGCGTGGACTCGGAGGCGGACGAGGAGAGGGCCCGAGGGTCTGGGGATGAGGAGGAGGAGGAGGAGGAGGAGATGGAAAGGGATGAGGAGCTGGAGGAAGGGAGTGAGGAGGAGGAGGAGGAGGAAGGTAGTGGAGGTGGAGCTGTCGGGTTGGAATACCTCCGGAAACAGACCCTGGCTTTGCAGACGGCCCACAGACTGCTGCCCGCCACCCACCCGTCTCCCCCAGGCCCTCCTCCTCCCATCGTCGAGGTGAAGCAGGAGCCGGACGAGGAGAGCCACTCTCCCGGGGAGCAGACATCAGGATCCCCGAGCGGGCAGCCGGACTGGGGCTACGATGAGCAGTTCAAACAGGTAAGAGCAGGCACCTTACTGAGTCTTCTGCAGGCACTTTGAAATTGAGACCATAACGATATTTATTTCGACCTATCGGAGGGGAAACTTCAGGTTGAAACATTGAAAGGGAATGATGCAGAGGGTGGTCTTTACGGGCAGCAGTGTGGAGTAGTGGTTAGGGCTCTGGACTATTGACCGGAGGGCCGTGTGTTCAATCCCAGGTGGGGGACACTGCTGCTCTACCCTTGAGCAAGGTACTTTACCTAGATTGCGCCAGTAAAAAAAAAAACTGTATAAATGGGTAATTGTATGTAAAAATAATGTGTAAAAAATAATTAATTGTATGTAAAAAATAATGTGATGTCTTGTAACAATTGTAAGTCGCCCTGGATAAGGGATGTCTGCTAAGAAATTAATAATAATAATAATAATAATAATAATAAATAATAATAATACTGGGTCGGGCACAAGGTATATGTTTACTAACGTATGCCTATAATATAATTTGGAGGATAATTGTGTGCTGTTTTAAAGTCACACAATTATCCTCCAAATTCCTTGTGGAATGATGAAGGCACCAAATTGTAGGCATTGAGTTCTAGTTTGTCTTTTGGTAATGTTGGAACAGAGAAACGGAGCACCTCTTGACAAACTGATTCCTTTGAAATTGCCACGGAATGTTTTGTTTAGTCAACAGCTCAGGGAAATCGCTTCTGAGATCTCTCATGGTCACCTGCAAAGTGCTTTAGTTTGTCCGAATTGTTGTTTTCCATGAAAGAGTTAAATTCCCCTGCTGGGAGGAAGCGCTAATTCCTCTCCCTCTCCTCTCGGTGTTCTTTGTGTCCGGGCCATGTTCTCCAGGGAGGCTGCTGCCTTTGTAGCCAAAATCCTAGAAGTGTGGCTTGGCAGGCAGCCAGTTTGTGCTGTCGAGGTTACGGACCTTCCAGGGAGTGAGGGTACAGCAGCAGACTCCAAAAAACAAGTGAAATGTGGGTGGAGTGGATAGCAAGCAGCCTTCTATCAATCAGCAGCAGAGAGACTTTCAGTGAGGGAGAAACCTTTATCAAAAACCGTTGGAAGCTTAGAAAAACACGGGAGTTTACAGTTTAACAGAGTTCCGGGTGGAGCATATCTAGTTGAAACAGGGAGAGCAGAAAGTTTCACATGAGGGTGCTGAAAGCCTTTCCCGAAGGGGCAGGGGCTTTTTGTTTTATGTCTATTTAGTAGCTTCCAATGACACTATTTGGGGGAATGTTATTATATTTCTCTCAGTGCATTGTCAGCACGGCAGTTTAGGAGAAGGGCAACAGATGTCGCATGCTTTGTGTCTGCCTCACAGAATGGGGAGGGGGTGATTTTGTCATTGATGTATGTCTTTTGACCTCAGCGCTGCCCTGAACAGCAGAGTAAATAATTGTTAAACAAGAGAGCAGACAAAGAAACCTTAGCGAGATGTTGTCAGGGAGGGCTGTCTGCACTGAGGCCTAGCAGTATAGGCCTCTTGTCGACAAGCCCTGGTCTGGAAAAGGCCTTGTTCTCTGTCCCCCTGAGAGAGCCAGGCCGCCCCTTTAGGTCTGTCTGACAGCCACGTTTCTGTCCTGTCCCCTCTGATGAGGAAGAAGGGGTTGGACCACGCTAATCCCGGATGATTAATAGGTTTTTAATCAACAAAATTGTGAGGTTGATTGTTGTGTTGGATTCATAGGCCAAGGTTTTAATGTTGGTGGTCAGAGTGACACATGGCCCTCCCAGTAGCTGTTTTAATTTTAGGAGGGGGATTGCCTCAAATCTCTTTAATTTTGCAGTGTGGTTTCTCCTCACCAGTAGACTCCTTCACCTCGTGGATAACTGGGTGGCTAGAAATGTATCTGTGAAGGTTTTTATTAAATTAGATGGCTGGTGAATTTATTTTATAAAATATGTGCAATGTATATATGTATTAAAAACTGAAAAAGAATGTTAAACCCAAACCAATCACCCTGCGATAACCTTTTATTTAAATAAAATGTATGTATGAAAAACTTAAATTCACTGACAAACGTTCAGTTTGATTTAAGATATTTAAAAATACGTTGGCATTCAATTTATCTCTTACTTTTTCTAAATGTAGCACCATTGAGTGTTTATTGTTAGGGATGGTTCGACTGAAATACAGAACATTGAGGCTAACCTCTATTTGACATGCAAATGTAAACAATTCAATCTAGTTCTTAAACCTTTAGCACTGTTCATATGCACCAAGTAAAAGAGTGAAATAGCTTCCCCTCTCCAGGAACCTGCAGGCAGTGCTGCTGCTGGAAGGAAGGGGATGTATGGTATAAACTGTGATCACGCTCCCCTCCCCCTATAATAAACACCCTGTGTGCAAGCAGGATTGCAGGATGTTGTTTCTCTCCACAGGGGACCAGTGATTACTTCAAACCCCCCATTAGCCTGCAGAAGGTAGTTTGAGACTTTTCACTCCTAATATGAAGACTAATAATGGTGGTCCAATGCAAATATTTAACTTGGAAGCAACATAAAATATGGCTTAACCATATGAAGACGCTATGTGCATAATATCCGCGATGGCCATGGCCTCCCTTTCTTTAATGAATACTGCAAAACAGACGCCTTTGTGTCAATAACACGTGACAGTGACATTTTCTATTCCATTGTGAAATGGTCTTTATGGAGCGCTAATATGCATTGATTGTCTTTAGTCTTTTGTATTGTTCTGGTCACTGTATACTTTTTTTGTTTTTCCTGCTCAAGTGTTACCTATCATCTGATTTGCTGGTCCCATCCTGACCATCAGCGAATCAGTTTTGAGAATGCTGTGTAAACCAAAAAGCGTGCCGCAGCCACCTTGGATGCAGAGCAGGTGGACAGACACTTATTCCTGGCAAACCACATGGAAATTGTACACATTGAAGAAAGCTGACTGTATATATTTTGAGCTTCTTTGGAGTTTACAAATGAACTGTTAAACCTGGTTATAACACTTTATTTTGTTTTTTGTTTTATTTTGTACAGTGTATTTCTCAAACCGGACTGCGTGCGTCTGGGTTTCTGATTGATGAGCACGTCTAGTCCAGGGGTTCCCAAACTGTGGTCCGCGGCCCAAAGGTGGGCTGCGGGAGGCAATATCATTCTATGTATTTTTTTTATATTAATAGCAAAAAGCAGGCGTCAGCGTAACTGTAGAAAAATAGTGTAGCAAGGCAGTGTTGGCGGACTGCAGAAATTCACAAATCAGAGCTAACAGATTGCCTACCTGTAGGCAGGATGTAGAGCGAGAGCTCTGTTAATAGGGCAGTGTTAAGGTCATGTGATCGCTTTGCTGGCAGGTGTAAACAGTGTGTTCAGTATTAATAAAATTACAATATGTCGAATCCACTACCAAAGAATACGTTTTGCAAAGTATAAAGAACAAAAAAGGCAGCTACAGGAGTTTGAATGCATTTGTACCGTGAGCTCAGTTTTGAGGTGTTGGAATGGGTTGTTTCTTTTGTAAAAACATGTTCATACTAACTTTTGTACTTGATAGCATTCATTTAAAAATTCAGTTGATGCTATGATATGATGAATATGTTTGTGACGAATTAGCTATTAACATTTAAAATCAAGTGTGATTTGTTAAAATGTTTGGATATAATGCTGTTTTATTGATTACTGGCTCGTTCACAGCCGTCTTAAAATAATGCTAGAATCTGTTTTGTTGGAAAATAATAAAAGAAACGTTTTGACCAATTCACATTTCGCTGTGGATGGATTTTCATAAGTTTTCTTTTGGTTAAGTGGCGCGACTGTGCTCCACGATTTTTTTTTTTTTTTTTTTTTTTTTTTTTGGGGGGGGTGGAGGGGGGGATGTTGCAAGCCAACTGAATGTGATTTTGCAAGTTGTATTTGGTTGCACAGAGTAGTGGCGAAAAAGGTAACTTATGCAAGGCCCTCGTTTCATGCTGTATTGTGCACATTCGTATTTTTTGTGCATGACAAAGGGGCACGGAGTACAATTATCAATATTTTATCGAACGGTTCTATTTTGTGTGCCGTATTAATCGATTGCTATTTGGAGGCTTAACTGACAGCACTAATGTGCTTCTGTGGCCCAATCGGTCCCAGTTGATGAAGGCTGCTACGATTTAAATCGATTCTTCCATCGATTCCATTCGTCATTATATACATCGATATAAATCATGGACAATCGGTTCAATAATTACATTTTTGTAACGCGCATAGCTAATAACATTGAAGTTTATCAATGAAACTGTACCTAACGCCCTGCCTTGCTACAGTATTTCTGCCAGACAGTATTTCCCCTTGCATTTACAAGCCTTTACTTAACTGCAATGATATTAAAATATTCATGTCGGGGGAGAGGAATGGAGCAGAAATGTATGTGGACGGTACTATCATCAATATTTATTTGAACGGTTCGATTTTGTGTGCCCAATTAATCAATTGGTATTTGGAGGCTTAACTGACAGCCCTACAGTTGATCCTGTGCCCAAATGGGTAGCACGGCCCTGTGATCGGTACACAGCTTTTAACCCATTAGTGCAGTTATCCTCATTTCAGGACAGCCTACTTTGTACTTTTTTGAAGGATTTTTAACTGGCACCTACCTGTTTACCTTTTCTCTTTAACTCTATTGTTATGATAACATACTCCAATTCTGTTAACTGCAAAAGTTACGTCTAAATGTAATTGAACAAATTACGTAAATACAGCTTGTGTTGTGATTATTTTTCAAAGAAATGTCTTTGTTACTGAATGGGTTAAAAAAAAGGGGTGTGTGTGTCTCGTGATTTGGTGTTTTTGGGGGCACTGTCAGCGTTTGCCTCCGCCTGTCATATCCTGGTCCCTGAGACCCAGACCTCCCAGGCAGCCCTGAGACAGGCAGCTGATGGGTAACTCCTTGTTTTCCCTGGCATAGAGATCTAAATCTTGAATAAACGACATGATCTCGCTGCCTGCCAGCCAGCCATCAGACATCTCCCCGTATGAAAGTGTTCATAAAGAGAGTCCAGGGAGGAGGGGGAGCGGTGCTCTCCTGCGGTGTACAGTTCTGATGACAGGGATTATGTAATCCTGGGTAGGTTAGGGTTAGGGAGGAGGGGGAGCAGTGCTCTGCTGCGGTGTACAGTTCTGATGACAGGGATTATTTAATCCTGGGTAGGGTTAGGGTTAGGGAGGAGGGGGAGCGGTGCTCTCCTGCGGTGTACAGTTCTGATGACCGGGATTATGTAATCCTGGGTAGGGTAGGGTTAGGGAGGAGGGGGAGCGGTGCTCTCCTGCGGTGTACAGTTCTGATGACAGGGATTATTTAATCCTGGGTAGGGTTAGGGTTAGGGTTAGGGTTAGGGAGGAGGGGGAGCGGTGCTCCGCTGGGGTGTACAGTTCTGATGACAGGGATTATTTAATCTTGGGTAGCTGCAGAAATTGGGGGGGGGGCAGGATTTAAACACAAACGAGATACAGTATCATCTCCGCTCATCTTGGATCTGATTTCCACAGCCCCCCCCTCTTTAGATTTGTCACGCCCTCCTTTTAAACTGAACCTCTGTATCACCCCTCCCCCAACTGCTCCGAATCCACCTGTCTTTCCTAATTCTTCATAAAAGGAATTTCTTTCTGAACAAGAATTCTAAAATCCTTCCACATTATATATTGCTCCCCTGTTTTATTTTGTATAATACGGGTTACTGGAAGCTTCTTTTTCTATGAACTCAGAAATGATCCACTATGAGCTGTTCTATGTTGCACTGTGCACATTGTTTTAACTCCCTCTTGGTAAGTTAGTTTCATGTCTCTGCAACGTAAACTCTTCCATGTTCTCCTCATTACTTCAAGATTCTCTTGCGGACATATAAGGCTTTGCGTGGTCAGGGTCCTAGTTACATTATGAACCTTCTAAGCCCTTACATCCCTGGAAGACAGCTTAGATTCGTCACACTATGGACTTCTAGAGTCTTTGGTCCAAGATGTGTTCCTCTTGGTGGGCGTTGTTTTAGCTGTGCTGCCCCTTCTCTCTGGGACTCTGCCTGGCTGCATTCAGGACTCCACGTCAGCGTTGAAGACACATGTGTTCTCGGCTAACATTTTACAGTGATCCTGTGGGCTGCTTGTTAAAACTTAATGTTTTTGTTATTGTTTTTATGATCTTAGGAATTGGTTTTTATTTGTATTTTACCTGTTTTTGAATGTATTTTTTAATTGACTTTGTTTTGTTATATTATTGCTGTTACTATGTTCCTGATTTTGTTTTTTCATATTGTGCGGCACCCTGAGACACCTTGATGTGAAGGGTGCCACATCAAATTAAAGTTATTATTATTACTAGACTGAATTTCCAATGTTGTCCATTCTGCCTGAGTGGATGTAATTCATTAGCACTGGCTCTGTTGTGTCAGCCTGTGCATTTAAACCTGAAATAGCACTCCACACAACCCTTGTTTCTGTTGTTTAAAAGATGAGTACACAGCACGCTCATGGTTCATTGGGCTCCAATAGTGAAGTGCTTAATTGAGCTTAGTGGGGGATGGGGTGTTGTCCCTCTTTTTAGATTCTGCTGCCCCACCCAAAGGAAACATTCCAGACAGAATGAAAGAGTTAACCGGGGAATAGTTGGCATTCCCATCTAAGGCTTGATCAGTTATCGGGCACACCTCAGACTTCCTGTGTCTCTCAAGCTCTTAATTCATTGAGAGATGTAGGGGAAGGTTTAAACTAAACAAATAAACAACAGTGTTGGTTGCGAGAGGGTCGCTCAGGTGCACCTGTGAACCTCTTTAGGTGTGCTGTTGCTGTGAGACTGTGTGTGACGGGTGTGCTCTCAATCTTGTTCACTCTGTGCAATCCAGATGGCTTCTGAAAGCCTTCCTAACCCACCGCATCTTAATGGAACATTCCAGATGGCGTTTCAGAATTCCCCAAGTGCTCTGTAGCAACATGCAGCTTGTAGTTTTCCTGAATTCCAGTTTCTGAAGGGGGGTAGGGGGTTAACATAAAACACTGGAGTTCTTATAGGCTTGATTGGGGAGTATCCTTTGAAGGCTGTGCCTTTCTCTCCTGTCTAGGCGTAACCTTATAAAACAATATAAAGCTGGCTTTCAATTAAAATGCTGGACAATCGTGAATGACTCTTGTGAATTAGGTTTTTTTAATTTTTTTTTTTTTAAAAGCTTGAACTGCTACAGTGGTGAATTATTATACAAGATGTGTTTTAAACCCTATACTTTACTTTGACACAACTTGTTCAGTACAATATGGTAAAATAGCTAATTATCTCTCATTTTAGGTCGTATTTTTAATTGATATTAAAACACAACAGTGAACAAACATAGTGTCTTGCTGAATTGTCTAATTATTATTTTAATATTACTGTCTGTCTGACTCCTGAGAAGAAATGATGGACCGCTTGTTGATATATGAACCAGCTCAACATGTGCTACTCCTCCCCTTTGGTCACTGTGTATAATACTAGTAATCTATCTACTTTTCAATGATATGTTTTATTCAGATTCTTTGAGGGCAGCTTCAAGTACCCCATAGAGTTTATATAACCATTACAAAACATTGAGACGGTTGGGTTTCTCAGATCCCAGTGGGATCAGCAAGGTGGAGAAGGAGTTCAGTATCTCTGCGGAAGAGATTCAGCAGGACAAACACTGCTGGTTGCTTGTTTAGCTTGGCTGCCAATGACCAGTAACTCTGTTTGCTCTGGCTTCTGCACTGACACCTTGAGAAGCTTCTTCAAACCTGGCCCTTTGTCTTTCCTGTTTACAGAGGGGGCAGGGTGGGATGAAGGCCATTTGGTGTAATTTCTTCCCAAGGTACTTTACTGTGTGGGTGAGGGTCTGATTGCAGTGATTAATCTCCATTTTGTTGGTCCTTTGCCTGGGGCTAGTAGCCCTGGTCAGGCCTCAACAGGTGTGCTGAAAGCAGTATTGCTGCCATAAAAGCTTGTAGCTACACGCTCGCTGGCCAGTTGGCCCTTTGCTTCAGTTTGTAGTCTGGAATCGTGCCGTCTCGTATGCCCACAGGATTATCTAAATGCCTTTAATATACTAACTAGTCACTTTTCCTCTAGCATGAATATTTTTTGTAGTACAGTGTAATGGTGTTAATGTGTATTCCAGAGCGTTTCTATTTTACACAATCAATTTATACATCTAAAACTAAATGATTCCAAAACTGTCCCTGTGGTTTATGCAGCATGTGCTTATTGTAGCACAGTACATCTTCATCATTTTTAAAATGTCCAGTATTAGTTTTTTGTTTCTATTCAGTGTTTCCTATGTATTTCTTTTATACGTGTTGCAGGGCTTGTCTATGTAAGATTTGTGTCTGGTGCAGCGGTGTAATCGATAAACTTCCTAGGGTTTCGTTTTCACAACTTCAGTAAGTGGATTTTCAATACATGAACTCGCTTGTTTACATTTCCACTTGTATAAAATGTGGTTTCCTTTTGTATGTTCTGTTTTATTCAGTGGTTATAAATTTGCAAAAGTGGAATTTGCTTTAGTAGTTCCGGAAGTTGAGGGGAGGGGGGGGGAGGAGCTCCTGCATTGATCACTAGTACGTTCTGCATTTAAAGGCTAATTGGGTGCATTTGAATGGCAGAAGTAGATTACATTGTAAACCAGCAACACTGAATTTAAAAACCTTGTTTAAGATGTACAGTACTTCCACCGGCTTGCTCTGAATAGGATTACTTGGAGGCCCTGTCTTTCTCACAGCAGTCTAACTGCTTCAATACCAAGTCATGCACCAGTATTTCTTCCTGACTTCATGTGTCCATTGTTATCATTAAATGTATTTGTTTTATTTTTTTGTGATGTATCCTTCAGATAAGGGATAAATAAAAAACACTACCTCTTCCCACAAATTAAATTGAACAGACTAAACGTTTGAACCATTTGTGTAAATGGTTGTTCACCAACTATCTGACACATTCTCAATATAAATTTAATTTGAAAAAGTACATTGTTTTAGTATTTATCGTAATCTTTCTATTTGACTTCTGTCTTTATTTCAAGTTGACAGTAGTTTCCACATGCAGTATTTCAATAACAGGAGTTCACAATACATCAAGATACTACAAAATGTAATTTTAGTGTGCAAGTTGGTTTCAGTCTTCACAGCGTGAATAAGTGATGGATCTATAAAGAAATCCTGTTCATATCCCTGTTAGTATTCTTACTCTAAGACTTCCAGAGCCTTTGACATTCCAGATGGCGATTGTAAACTTAATGAATGAGAAACGGGCAGCATCTGTTTTGATATTTGGAGGCCTGGTAGCATTTTGTTAATTGCAAATCATTTTACCAGATAGCCCTCTGAAGTCCACAAAAGACAGAAGCTTCTACAATTTGGTGTTCTAAAACAAGCTGGAATTGAGTCTTAACTTGAACATATTGAAAGCTTAGCTGTGCTGTACAAGCACTGAGCAATGTACTAATTTGCAAGTGTGATCAAAGGGCTGTTTTCATTAACTGATAAATAAAACTCATCCCTGTTTTCTACTGTAATTAAATGCTGCAGTATAATATAATCTGAATTTTGACAATGTTTAAACATTTAAATGGAGTGGACTTTTCATTTATTTTCACTTCAAACAGTGCAATGTGGTGAATTGTAAACTCATATGGAGGGAGGGGTGCCTGCTGTACACTCACCCACCAGGAGCCAGATGGTGCAGAAATTCACAGGAGCCCCTGAATGAACAAGGCTCTGGTTTAATTAGCTGGGAGTCTTCACAAGCACATTCCAGGAGCCAGTGGCTTGATAGTGGAGGTTTCTGATTTCTAAACCAGACCTGTTCCAGATCCCTTTCTTCAAACACTCTCAGGATTCTCCTTCAGAACTCTGTTCACGTGTTTGTTTCCATGCACAAGACGCTTGTGAAAGGGGTGCTTTGATCAGGACTGATTAATAAGCACCGATATTTGGGAAGCAGTTTACTTTAATTCAGTGTCTGTAAATAAAGCTCCTTTTTGTTCACCGATTTGAAGCAGACTTCATTGTAATCTGATGTGTCTTGTGCATTTTAGCAGTGCCCAATCAGGTCTCTCTTCTGAAAACAACTGGAATTGATTCACTAAGTTCTGATTCAGTTCTGATGGATCATTGTTTGCGCGTTCTATACAGTACCACGGTAGCTGCCAAAACTAATTTCTCTGCCTATGAATGAAAAATCCACCGGCCCCAAACCCATTCTACTGGCCCAGTATAATGTTTATTGATAGTTTGTGTTGCAATGTATGTTTAAAAGAGGGCATATAAACTCCTACTCTAGAGAGTTTAAAAGGGAGAGAAGCTTTCAGAAATACTGCTGGCCTCCAGTGATTAATATTCTGAATCTGAAGTCTTTAATAGCTTTTGCAAAGAAAGTCTCACTCCCAACAGACAGCCACGTGTACACTGTAAAATGTTCTATGTAAGAAAAACAATGTATTTCTCTAGTGTGTGCAGCATATGTAAGGTACTGTATAGTATCATAGCTGGTCAATGCGGCACCGGGATCTGTTTTGTTTACCAAGTAGGCTACGGTAAAAAAGAAAATGCGCTGAAATCATTTAGTTTCAATTTAAAATATTTTATTATTTTCACATTTATACAGTAATGTGTACAATGCAACAGCATCATTTCTTTTTTTGTTACCGGTAGCCTATAGGTTAAAGCTAGGTATTCATTTGATTTTACTGCTGTACTGTATATGCCTACTGTACAAATTCATATTTTTACATAATGTAATGTGTACCAGATTCCTGTGCTGGTATGATTTTTACAACCCGCTTCCTACCCAGACCCGCTACTACAGGACACGACCCGAACCCGCAACCTGCTGCAGCACCATCTTCTTACCCACGACCCGACCCGCTTTAATAAAACCTGCAACCCGACCCAAACCCGCAAGGGAGCCAGTGTAAAGAGGACTAAACAGGGGTAACATGTTCACTTTTTCTGGTTTTAGTCAGAATTCTAGCGGTGGTATTCTGAACAAGCTGCAAGCGGGATACCACACGTTTTGGGACACCAGAAAAAAGTGCATTGCAATAATTCTAGATGAAACAGGCATGCATTAGTCTCTCGGCATCAAATAAAGAAATAATTGGCCTAACTTTGGCTATATTTCTCAAATGGTAAAAAGATACTTTTAGTAACTTCCTTAATATGAGTCTCCAAATGATAGATCAGGATCCCCAAAACTCTTAATTTCTAGTTTAAGTTTTGATGAGAGACTGCAAGGGTCGAGCTCATGTAATCCCACATTTCCTTTTAGTTGGTTCTGTGTTCCCACTAGCATAACCTCTTATCTGAATTCAACATTAGAAAATTCTGTGACAGCCAATGCTTGATGTCTGTAAGGCAAGCAGCTAATAACACCCAGGCAGAAGATATTCCTGGCTTTAGGGACAAATATAGCGGGGTATCGTCAGCATAGCAATGGAAGTTCACTCCTCCGTGTCTACGGATAATGTCACCTAACGGTAACATATTTAATGAAAACAGCAAGGGACCTAGAATCGAGCCCTGTGGAACACCACAGACAACTTCCAATAATGCCGATTTTACCTCCCCAACAGAGACAAACTGAAATCAGAAAGATAAGATTTGAACCAGGACAGGACAAGGCCAGACAGTCCTACTGTGCTTTCAAGACGATTCAATAGGATGGAATGGTCTACAGTATCAAAGGCAGCACTTAGATCTAGAAGAATTAAAACTGATGGAAAGCCTGCGTCAGAGCTTACCAGCAAATCATTCACAACTCTGACAAGGGCCGTCTTGGTGCTGTGTGCAGCACGAAAACCAGACTCAAACTTATCGAATATACCATTAAGAGTTAGAAATTGTTGTAATTGAATTGCAACAACTCTCTCTAGAACCTTATCTAAGAATGGTAGGTTGGAGATAGGCCTATAGTTATTGAGGACTTTAGGGTCCAAATTGTGTTTCTTAAGCATAGGCTTTTCCACAGCTACCTTAAGAGCTGAGGGAATGCTACCGGAGGAAAGTGAACCTAAATCCTCTCTCGGTAAACTAGGCTGTATTAATGCTGTAGGTGTAACCTCATTGTAAGCAAAGTCACAGATGGAGGATGAATGGAATTAAAACAAAGTCATTAGCTGTAGAAGCTACTCTTTAAAAGCAGTGATCAATTATTCACCGTGTCTAAGGGTCTTTAGATTTACTGTTTACAGCAAACATGCAGACAGCTGCTTAGGGCTGGAAGGGTCCTGAAGATTTGTGTGTGTGTGTGTGTGTGTGTGTAGAGTCTTGTTGGATCTGTTGTCCTGTAGGGATAGCTGGCTGCTGTGTGTGTAGTCGTGGTGCAAGATTTCTGTTGTCCTGGGTGCATTTTCACGTTTTGACCGCAACAGAACCAGTTTAAGTGACCTTTGATCAAGAACCCGTGAACGTGACCACAATGCAAGAACGGACCCAGTCATTAGAGGTTGAAAATGTAGTCCCACAAATTGAAGTTTTACGCACTTTCGTGCCGTTTTTATTATTTACAGAAAAACAAACATAAACAAAACAAAAACCTAACTTCCCACAGAGTTCTAACTACACTTTCTCTCCTGTTTCTCACTACATCGGACGGTTAAGCCGTCTTCCGATCACAAAACACTTTTTACTCGTTCTTTCACACACACAAGGTTTACACAGTATATAATCAGCCCCATTATTATACATGACTTTATAATCTACACAAACCATCTTGCATTAAATAATCTACATAATTCAGAAAAGGTTACAGAAACAAGTTGTAAAACCTGACGACCTGGTCATACGCTGAACCCACGCTGAGCCTGGCCCTGCTCTTTCAATCCATGCCGAGCCTGGCTCTGCTCTTTCAGTCCACGCCGAGCCTGGCCCTGCTCTTTCAGTCCACGCCGAGCCTGGCCCTGCTCTTTCAATCCACGCCGAGCCTGGCCCTGCTCTTTCAGTCCACGCCGAGCCTGGCCCTGCTCTTTCAGTCCAGGCCGAGCCTGGCCCTGCTCTTTCAGTCCAGGCCGAGCCTGGCCCTGCTCTTTCAGTCCAGGCCGAGCCTGGCCCTGCTCTTTCAATCCAGGCCGAGCCTGGCCCTGCTCTTTCAATCCACGCCGAGCCTGGCCCTGCTCTTTCAATCCACGCCGAGCCTGGCCCTGCTCTTTCAATCCACGCCGAGCCTGGCCCTGCTCTTTCAATCCACGCCGAGCCTGGCCCTGCTCTTACACACCTGGAATAGGATGTTACTCTTTACAAACCTCAAACAGTAGGATCACGGCTTAACTGGGATTTGAACCCAAGGATTTCCTGTTCATTGATCTTTATTTTAAACTGTGCACTGTGAAGTTTAGAGGAATCTAACACTATCTTAGATAAGCCAGATATCTGAAAGCTGACACCACATACAGTAATGTGGCCTGTCTGTGCATCTCCCACAATTGTTTTGCAGATTCATGATAATACGGAACTGCAAATAAATTTACGTCCACTTTGACCTGGACGTTCTGAATGTGTTTGCAGTGATGATGGCTCTTAAGAGTTAAGCACTTAACATGAGGGTTCCTGGTATAGTATTATCATCCGCTGTACGCATTCCGTGCTGAATGATATTCCGTACTCGCTCAGTCCAGTGCATTCCTTGCTGAATGATATTCCGTAGTCTCAGTCCAGTGCATTCCTTTCTGAATTATATTTCGCACTCAGTCCAATGCATTCCATTCTGAATGATTCCATACTCTCAGTCCAGTGCATTCCTTTCTGAATAATATTCCCAACTTGCTCAGTCCAGCACATTCCATTCCTGAACCACCACTTTTCCTAGAAATGCATTTTTAATTATTCATTACTTTCTGTCTTGGAAATTTACAGCTTCAGTTTCACACACTAGTGAAAATATTTGTTTTGACTCTGGCTGAAAGCCCTTTTCTTTGAGTTTCTGACAACACCGTATAGTCGCTTTTGACAACATTTTGAAACCAAAATCCTGCTTGTGTACTGTGTTGGGGGAGGGGAGTAATGGTCCCTGCTAATCCCACAGCTAAATCACTAAATGGGTAGGGCAGCAACCACTGTCTAACTTGACTAACCACTTGAAGATTAATGAGCAACCATTACTGCTTTAATTTGAAATTGAAATGATATGCCCCAGGACATTGTTTCCTATGGGCAGGATGTGATACTAATTGACAAAGCCTCCGTTGGTCTTGTGACTAGTTTCTGATTAACAGTATATGTAGGAAATGAAACGGATTGTAATTTCTTATTCTAAAAACCTGTTGACAGCAGATTGTAAAGGTATGCTTTACCATATAGGGACCCTTTGCTAATTCAGTTTTCAATTTATTTTTTTTTGATGGGCGAGTCAGACGGTGAAGTAGAGGGAACACTGTGCACCCTGACACACAATGGCTGCAGATCAGAAAAGCAATCTGATGTGTTTACAACCTTGTTTGTGTTTTTGAAGCTCTGCTTAAAACGTGTGTAGCGACCTTTGTCGGGGGAATCCTATTCAAATAAATCGTGACATTTTGCAGGTTTGCTGCACTATGAACACCCCCTCGCATCGCATGCATGTGCATACAATAAACACACAGGATTGTATTGGGAAAACATAATCAGGCTATCTCATGTGTGTGACTGATGGACCAGCGGGCTAGTTCTGAATTCAGGAGAAGAGTGTTTGTCACTACATGTAGGTCGTTTAAAGGGAAAATGGCTTTATTCTGGTCAGAGCTAGTAGTTTAATTTCAATTGTTTTCATTTTAACATGCTGCTGTCTGCACGTCTAGAAACCTGTGTGTTTCAGTTCCCAAATCTTGGTTATTTCTATAATTTTAAACCTAGATGACTTGCTGTGAATGAAAGGTCATTCAGCCTTCTGAAATGTACTGAAATGTACCGTTTTTACAGGTCAGCTGCTCTTCTGTTATTATAAGTTGTAACTTTTGCCGGGGGTGGTTGGATCTTTATTTAAGTCATCTCAGACGGTTACTGTAAAAGCAGTCTCGCAATTTGACACTGCTTGCATCATAGATGTTACATAATTTTGCCTGCATTGAAATATCAGATCTTGTCTAGGTGAACCATTGAACTGTCAAGGTCTTTATACCAAAGTGCATGTTTCACCATCTCTGTGTAAAAGGAATATAAAACGGGTCATATTACACAACACAACTGTTTTTGTAAAATGAAAGGGAGTCCATTGGGCCTTTTAATACACCTGCCCCCACAGTCCCTGATCCCAGGGCTTCAGATGTCGCAGGATCTGGGGGGTGTTGAAAGGGTTAACTGGCGCTTTGTGAAATTCTAGGTGTTTATGGCTAATACCCTACAGAAAGCAGACTCCTGGTGATCTGTGCAGGAGGATCTGTGTTCACAGGGATCAGCCACACAATGAGAAGGATGCCTGCTCTGTTAACAGCTGATATGGCAGTTTTGGCAATAATCCAGATTCAGGTGACGCTGACACTTGCTTCTGGATGATTGACTTACTGGAAATGTATTGCCAAAAAAAATAGACCTAAATCATCGTAATAATAATAATAATAATAATAATAAAACAGGAATGCATGGAGAAAATATCCAATAGAAGTACAGACAGAGAATATCCAAGAGAAGCACGGACAGAGAGAATATCCAATAGAAGCACGGACTCTGAGAGAATATCCAATAGAAGCACGGACAGAGAATATCCAAGAGAAGCACGGACAGAGAGAATATCCAATAGAAGCACGGACTCTGAGAGAATATCCAATAGAAGCACAGACTCTGAGGGAATATCCAATAGAAGCACAGACTCTGAGAGAATATCCAATAGAAGCACGGACAGAGAGAATATCCAATAGAAGCACGGACAGAGGGAATATCCAATAGAAGCACGGACTCTGAGAGAATATCCAATAGAAGCACGGACTGAGAGAATATCCAATAGAAGCACGGACAGAGAGAATATCCAATAGAAGCACGGACAGAGGGAATATCCAATAGAAGCACGGACTCTGAGAGAATATCCAATAGATACTAACGGACTGAGAGAATATCCAATAGAAGCACGGACAGAGAATATCCAAGAGAAGCACAGACAGAGAGAATATCCAATAGAAGCACAGACTCTGAGAGAATATCCAATTGAAGCACGGACTCTGAGAGAATATCCAATAGAAGCACTGACTCAGAGAATATCCAATAGAAGCACGGACAGAGAGAATATCCAATAGAAGCACGGACAGAGAGAATATCCAATAGAAGCACGGACTCGGAGAATATCCAATAGAAGCACGGACTCAGAGAATATCCAATAGAAGCACGGACTCTGAGAGAATATCCAATAGAAGCACGGACAGAGAGAATATCCAATAGAAGCATGGACTCAGAGAGAATATTGTGGGTTTTGTGCAAGTATTGTGGCATAGTGATTTTATAAAGTGTAGGACAGGTGGTTACATGACATAACAGCGAGTCCAAGACCACGCCGACATCACCACGATGGCCATTACAGCGACTGCCCATAACAGCGCTATGACATCACCGCGCCGAACTACAATTCCCAGAATACTCACAAACATGTCACTTTCCAGGAACTCGGACACACGATGCAGTCAGAGCGGGTTTCACCACAGAGTCAACTCGCCAGCCTCGTAAAAGGACACAGCTGCCATGCATTCGTATTGGAGAACTGTTCTTGTAGCGGCGATGATGCAGTTATATATATGTTACTCCTAAAATCCTGCGTTGCAGTCGGGAG
>CM072685.1:17261324-17268824 GCA_036884735.1 Huso huso
AACCTGCTGCTTCACAGTTTGACACCTTTTGTGTTCTGCCTCATTAAGAAAAAGTCTATTTTTATAATAGAAGGATACAGGCTAGTTCCCCTGTAAATACACAGAAATGATGGCAAACAAGAATTAAATGCAAAACTCAGAAGTTAAGTCTTGGCTGGCTTCCACCTGGCTCTGGTAGAAATGCTTGATTTTAAGGAAAGATCCGAATACTTGCGGTGGTTCCCATCAGCATCACAAATATCAGTCCTATAAAGAAGCACAGCTTTTTACAATTACGCAGAATTAATCCTTTTGGTTGAAGCTTGTGTTTTTTCATTTGTAGTCATTGTTTTTTTTTATTTCTTTTTATAGATATAGTAAAGGGATTCAAGTGGCAGATGGACTGGTGTAATTAGCCCATTCTTTCCTGACCCCAGTGAGGGTCCCTGCCTTTGTTAGCCCAGGAGGGCTGATTGATACTGTATCAATGAGGAAAGCATTATCGCCAACAACAGAGGAGGCTCGTTTAGAAGAAACTGGCCTCATAACTGTGGCCGGCCATTCTAATGCTAATTACATAATGGGAATATTTGTCAAAGTGACCTGTGTTGATGGAAAGCGGGGACAATATTTAAGGAAACGTCAATTTAGGTATTTTATCTGACAGGTTTTTTTAGGTTGCTTTTCCTTCCCCCAACAATCTAAGCATTAGGAGTAGGCCTGCAGCTGTTTCTCTGCAGTTTGAAAGCCAGATAGGAATAGTGCTTGTGTTGCGAGAATTACAACAGCAGATGACTTTGTTCGTGCCACTTACTCCATGGGTATCATGTGTCCTGTACAGTGACGAGGTTAACTAAGCTGGGCCTTTTAAACATTTATTGATCGTGACAAATAGCCACGATATTCATTTAGATGTCTTGATGGGCCATTTTAAATTGCCCTCCCATTTAAATTAGTATGGTCAGGGTTTGCCATATGTAACTGGTTTAATGAAAATATAAATTGGATTAGAGTTGCTACATCCAGCTAATTAAATAATGACAATGCGTTTGCATGCATTTGGATGTAATGCAAATCTTCAATGGGATTTTAATAATTGCAGTAGAGATGCCCAAATTTGCATTGTTAAACTCGGTACTAGAGCAGTTTTAATAAGCACTGCATATTGGTATAAATAAGAAACATTGCTGAAGATCTTAAGTAGTTAAGTTTGTGCTACATGCTTCAATAAACAGTTTGGTCACGTGACAATTCAAATGCTCAGTCTCTGACCTGTTACCTGGAGATGGTTTATTATAGCTGCTCATTCAAACAGGTTTGCTGTGGTGTGTGGTTAACTACTTTAAGTGTATCCTTGTTCAACTTTAACTTGAAAACGTGACTTCAATGTGCAGATCCCAGTCAGATGGAATAGGAGTTTGCTGTTCCTGTTAAAATGCTAATATACCAGTTACCCCTTATTCAGGTAGCACATTGGGAATAGCTGACACTGTCTTTATAGGAAAGACAAAACAACAAGCCTGATCTTTGAAACTCTCTTTCAATTTATTGACCAAATGCTGTCCTGAATATTTCTATTGGTTGAATGTGGGCATTTTGAATTTGTTAATGAAACAAAGCATGAAATTGTGCGTGGGTGGAGAGGGTGGTAATCCCCCTGAATGGATTTGAATAAAGCAGATGGATTAGGTGTTTGAATTGGACTGACCAGCCCCTAGGCAATGGCAGAGTGAGGGAGGGGTTTCTCCACTCTGAGTGCTTGTCAGTGCTGGACACTTTTTAATGATTAATGATGTGTACCCAGTCTACCCCAGCCCTACACTGCGGGACAGTTTACTGAGACGGTATTGAGAGTGTTTTTTCCTGTGAGGTAGGAATGGTAATTGATGCACAGTAAAGTGTACTTCCATGTAGTTCCTTACCCTTCCTGTACTCTAGGATGGGCTCTGGAGGAGGAGTGGATTAAATGTGGAATATTGTATGCAGTTTTGTATTAAGTAGGTTTAACAAAGTTACATTACTCAAACAGTGCTTCCCCAGTAAGCAATGCTAAATGTACTAAACAGTGCTGTTCAACTCAACACAAAGTAATAATGTACTGAATGGACCTAGTGGCTCAGATCTAGTTTGAGCTTCATTGGTCAATGGCTAAATATTTAGTAGCAGTAAACTGAACTCTACCATTTTATAGCAGTTTATTTTAACTCAACACAACAAATACAGTAAGTATGGCCCATATTGCCAAACATGCAATTTTCAGAAACAGGGAATTAAAGAAAGAAATTAATTAGTCCCATGATTTAATTTTGAGCCTGAATATTGTGTTTCTGTGCTCCCGGTCAATATACTGTAGATCAGGGCAGAGCATTTCCCTTCCTAATCATGGGGAGTGTCCCAACAGTCGCAGAAGCTGAAACCTGATCACCCTGTTCCCCGTGGGAGAGAGGGGGTGATGGGGGAGCTGCTCCAGTAAGTATTTGAAGGTAGGGGAGATCAGATCAAGGGGCCCCCTGTCACACAACAGATGATTAATGTGCCTCTGAAATCTGGCCTCTCACTTTGATATGGGAAGTGACAGACAGCGGGTTGTGAAGTGAGTGCTGTGCTTGCTGTGTGAGGCTGTTGAAATGAAAAGGGAATGTGGAGGGGTGAAGGACAGTGGAGCCGTGGGAGTGATTGTATTTGTATTTAAACTAAGCTCTTCATTTCCCTGTGGAAATGGCACATCCATCATTGAGGAAGGGGAGCCTGACAGCTGAAACCTGTGCAGCACAAGGAAGCTCTTCACTGGGGCAGGAATCCCCCTGAACCTGGAGTCTGGCTGAGTCGGGATGCAGTGCGCCAGACACACCCATAGGGGGAAGAGCCCCAATTGCAACCCGCGATTGTCACTTGATTGGGCTATAAAATAACAAAAACATTTATACTGGCTTAGTGTGTGTGTGTCTGTACATTTTTACATATGGGTCAGTGCACATGCATGAAGCAAACCCTGGTATTTGTGACATGGTTACAGTCATCATGTACGTTCAATTAAGAAGCCTTGTGTTATTTTACTGAAAATGATGTTGTGTTTTTTTTTCTTGTATGTTGGAGCTGCAGATGATCACAGTTCAGGTTGTCAATTTACACATGGTGTCAGTAATTACACTACAAAAAAATCCGAATTTACTTGCTGAATGCAAATAACTGTATGCTCAGAATGCAGAGCGTCTTTAAATTATTTTATAAGAAGTGTATTGTTGACTTCTCATAAAATAGAAGTTTATTCATATCAAAATAACAATATTTTAATGTACTACTCCCGGTTTGCCTCAGTGTCAGAATAGGAAACGTCCGTACAGCAGTTTAACAGTGTCCATAATACCCCAATCCAGGACTTTATAACAGTCGCCAATGTCTCGAAGCGGGAATCTGTTTTACAGCGATACATTCCACATTGGTGTCCAATGGTTCTACCTGTAGGTTTGAAACCCGGGTCCACAAAGAAACAAATTTGGGGGGAGGGGGAAAGAGAGAGAACAGTTTTGTTTGTAATTTAATAATAACAGTCTTTGTTAAATGAATACATTGTTATAAATATTGCTTTTGATTTATTATTACGAAAGAAGATACATTAAGCCGTATTCCCACAGAAAGTACAGGACCAGTGCCGGCACTGATGCCTCGTTTTTGTTTTCTAAATTCATTATTTACACACAGCGATATTGCCAGTTCAGTGTTGGCAGTCTGGCGGCTTACCCCCATTTACACAGAAGGTGGATATTCCCACATTAACGTAATTTGCTAGTGTTCAGTACCGTGATCAAAACAATGATGCCTTTGGTACCTGCCGTGGTATGCGTGATATGTGTGTCTATACTTTCTGAATGTCACTAATGAAAAGATTGGGAGACATACAGAGAGAATTTAGCCATCACTTGCTTTTTATTACACACAACACCGTGTGTCATTAACTTTTCTACTACTGTGGAATACACATCAGCATCTCTCACAGTTCCATCACATTGTGCGTTTATCTGCTCTGATGGGCAAAAGCTCCCTTACTACTTTTTCAGACCAAAAGGCCTCGGTCAATTGACATTTTGTTGGATTTATTTCTTCAATCAACATGTGGCAGAACAGAAAATTGTTTTCTTGGGGGAAAAAAAATCCACCTTGAACGCAAAATGCGGGGTCAGTGGCGGCATTGCAGTTTACACTGAGAAAAAGCCATTTCAGTACCGGCACCGAGCCGTGTCTGAACCACCTCGAAAGGTGGTTCAGTGCCGGCATAAAGTGTGACTGCTTTTTACCGGCACTTCCCATTTACATTGAAAGTGATACCGCATCAGTGCCAGAACAGACACGGCAATTTGCTTCTGTGTAAACATGCCTTTAGACACCAATTGGTATGGGAGTCTTTTGTAAGGTCGTACAGAGTTCTTAATTTTTAGTTGATGCACATCAAACATTATTAAACTAGTCATTTCTTGTACTTTGTACTTTTTTTTTTTTTTTTTTTTACTGTTGCCAGTACAGTATAGATGTATATTGTTCAGAAGCAGTTTCAGCTACTTGCTCTCTCTATACAGTAGAAATCTTGTTTCTTATTGCTTCTTTCTGCTCGTATTCAATAATAGCCTAAATCTTAAATCCCAGGGCTCGAAGTTAACAGCGGCCATGCGGTAATTGCCGCAGTGCCCCTCCAAAATGTTTGTCTATTCACAGCCATGACGGCCGCAGTGCCCTTCAGCTACAGCAACTAGAGAGACGCCTGTATTAGTAAGGGTCCGAACAATCTCATGATTATGTGATTTGCGTGGTTAAGTCACACCAATTCCATACGCAACACTTGTTTCAATATGTATGAATGTATTTAGGCACGGGGATTGCACAGTCACTTCACATGCAGATTAAAGTGAGTATTTGTATGGGGGCACGGGGAGTGCACAATTAGTTAACGTGCAGACTGCGCCTGCTCAGATTGAGTGATTTAACAAGCAATCGAGCCAGGCACAGCAGCATAAGAGGCACGCACCTTTCACTCGGGGTTGGGTGTTGGGTGAGGAGAGAACGAGAGTCGGGAGGTACAGAAAGAATAGCTATTCGTGCTGACTGTAAATCAGCACGTTACTTGTTTTTGGTTTGTCTCGCCGTGTTTGTTTAGTGTCTGTTTTTTTTGGCCAACATGCCGTTTATTTTGGTGTCTCAGTTTTTGTTTTGTTTAAATCTTTTATTTTCAATAAACTCGCGCATCAGTGCTTACATACCACAGTACTGTTGTGATTTCCTTCCTGGTCTGACATCACCACAGGCCGTTGTTATTGTTTTAGTAATACTTTGGGGTCTTAGCAAGTTGTTGTATTTTAAGCAGTTGAATATGATGTCAACCAACTTGCTCTTGAAGAGGCGCCTAACAGTTGGATTTGGTGACCAATTTGTTTTGGCCTAAGCCAATGGCTTCTAAGGCAAAAAGTTAAGCCCCTTTCACACTGGCACTCCTACCTGGGTTCTGGCTACCCGGGTCACAATCCTGCGTCGTGTGAAACCACGTACATGGATCGTACCCGGGTCCCAGTGACCCACCGCAGGATGTGGGTCTACACGCTTTGACCCGGGTTGAGCGAGACAAAGTGCATGACGGCCGACGCAATAACAAACAGCCACGTCTGCGTGAAGGTTTTCAAAATATTTAGCCATATTTTTGTTGCTTCAGGCACACCATGAGCCAGATTGCAGTAGGGATGAAGAAACATTTGCTCTAATCAACATTTGGGCTGACGGTTCAATCCAGAGAAGCTTGGATGGAATTGTCATTAACAAGCTGCTTCCGAGGCATTGATTTGCGCAGTGTGTACTTGCGTCTGTCACCCAGGTGAACACACGAAATCACGTACCCGACCCACATGACACCAGGTCCTGACCCGGTTCCGACCCGGGTAGGTCATGCCAGTGTGAAAGGGGCTTTAGTCTAGAGACCTGTCTAGGCTGCTGGTTGACAAAAAAACATAATTTTCTGAATAAATAAGTAGGTAAGTTAAACTGTGTTTCTTTCTGTGGCCAATAATTGGCTTTATCTATGAATCCTAAACAGAATTGCACAGCATCCTACACTTTGCCTTGACTTGAGTTTAGTGCTCTATACAGATTTATTAAACTGAGGCCATTTTGGAGCCCTGCAGTCCAACGTTACAAATTATTATCGTCTGTGTATTTAAATATCTTAAAATTATCTTTGACACCTGAAGCAAGACAGCAGCTAAATAAGAATATGTTAATTTATTTTATTTATTTATTTATTTATTTTTTACAGTTACCCATTATAGTATGCAACTAAGTAGAGGAATGGTAAGTTATTTATGAATTGGTTCTGTAACGGGCATTGCTTTGTGATACAGATTCTGTCCGTTACAGATTCTGTCCAGTTCCCTGTCACCCAGCCTCCACCCTGTTACGCTTCGTTCTGAAAAGATAATTGAAAGACAGTATTTAAACTATTGTTGATTTATATATGGCTGATTACTACATTCTTACATAGTTTAGCTATCTGTGCACTCAACTTCTTTAGAATGCAGACTTTGCTTATAATCCAGTTTGTTTACAGCTTCCAAAAGTAATTTTACCATTAGGGTTAGTGGGGTGGCCCCAAAGTTTTGTACACTACCCTGTATAATTTGTGGTTTAAAGCAGCAGAGGTACATTTAAGTTGAGTGAAAATATTTTGCTATCATTTTTTACTGTACTGAGAACACGTTTGCAGGAACATGCAAAAAATACCTCCAATGAAATATAATATAATTTTTTTCATTGGAGGTATTTATGGTTTTTGAAGGCATGACAACTACATGTGATTTGTTTATATTCAAATCCATGATTTATTCTTACATGATGTAATGGTGTTCTGTATATTGTGACATCATTTTTTACTTCTTTCTTTAAATCTGTATTAATTCTAATTAACATTATTTTATATAAACTTATATTTATATTATCATGCAATGTTGGCTCTGAGGATCAGCCTTGGCCTTCCCAGCGCATCAGCATGCACAACTTTTGAATGAATTTTGTTTACTTATTTATTTAAATGTTATATATTTATTGGAGTTAATTAGTGCATTCTTTTCTGTTGAGTCCCGCTGGCATAATCGTGTTCAGTCTATTTATCCATTTTATTCTTCTATATGTCGCATTGTCTAATTTTAGCTGTTCTAAACTACAAACTTTACATCATTTATGTCATGTCCTTGATTGAAGTGCTGTACTATTGGTTCATTCATTCATTTTTTTATTTCTAATTAATGAAAGGTGGTTCTGAATTATTTTATATAAAGTTGTTCCAGTCTCTCCAACATATTTTATTTCATCACATTTTTCACAGGCTATTCCATAAACAACACTGCTATTTTTACAGTAGGTATTAGTTTTTTGTGGATATGTTGTTCTTATGTTTAATTATGTTTTTACTTTTGTCCATGTATTTACACACTTTACATGTACTAGTGAAAGTATTTGTAGAACCTATTCTGTCAATTATTCTTT
>CM072685.1:17273824-17311324 GCA_036884735.1 Huso huso
ACACCCTGACTGTAGTGAAAATTAGGTACTTGGGTGTTTGTCTCAAAAATGCATTGAGCACAACTGGCAACACATGAGAAAAAGTGGACTGGGAAATGCCAGCAACAATTGCGACTGTTTAAAACATGCTTTCAAAAGTTGTTAACAAATTGATGCAATTGTAAGTGTCGTAACTGCCCGCAGCTTTAATACATCTTTTTACAATATTTTGGATCCCTTATTTGCACTCTCATCTCCACCCTGTTTGTGTGAATTTCTGCAGGAACGCCCAGAATTACATATTCATTTCAGGCTAAAGCGCAAATAAGAACTGTGGCTGCAAAGCATTCGTTAAAATGATGCTCACAGCGTTTCACGCCACACTTCCGACTGGTTTGCAGCCGATTGCGACAGATGCAACACTTTAGTACATCTGCCCCATAGTGTTTGTGTTTTAACACTTTTTGGTACACGTCGGGTCCTGTTTGAAACATGAAGGCGGTGTAGGACAGGGGAGGGAAGTGTTGCTTTTTGTATGGACTGGCTGTCAGATAGCAGGCCTGCGAGCAGGGCTCCTGGAAACGCTGCTGTTGTGTGGTCTGTGCTGATTACAGTAGCCACCCAAGCCTTCAAAGCTTTATTCGTTATTGGTTGCCTGATTTCTTTGTAATTGCTAGGTTATTTTCTCTGTAATTATATACATATCAGGTTTTCCTTTCTTAAGCTTAAAGTCATCGTGCTGACTCCGATAAGTCTGCGGTGCTAGAAATTCCTTGCACTCTGGCTGGGTTCAGCATCGACTCCATCATAACTTAAACACTGCTCACAGCGCCTGGCCTACATGTGTGCTGTACTGTGGCAATAAAGGAGAATAAAACAAATCAGCACTATATGCCATCACAAAAACTTTACTGACGGCATGCAAAATGCCAGGATGTTAAACGTGTTCAAATGTTGACAGTCTCTGTAGGCAAATCCTCCTACTAATCGTCTCTAGTTCTTTACCCAGCGAAAGGCTTGGATCTGATATGACCTGCCGCACAGTTCTGATCATAGTCTGTGTGAAGTGCTGTTTTCAACACCTACTGTTATAACAAATGGCCATGTTTAATCCACAATCTCTCCTCAGCTGCCATAAATTTTTATCCTTGATTGCTACAGTCATCTGTTATATTTGAATGTTTTAATTGAAGTGGGCAGGGTCTTAACAACAGGGCCTTCCCTCCAGAGCCAGTTGCTTTCAAGTCGTCCTTTGACAGTGGATCAGGGCTGCATGTCTGCTGTGGGGCTCCCTGTAAACTGGGCTTGTTGACAGTGGATCAGGACTGCATGTCTGCTGTGGGGCTCCCTGTAAACTGGGCTTGTTGACAGTGGATCAGGACTGCATGTCTGCTGTGGGGCTCCCTGTAAACTGGGCTTGTTGACAGTGGATCGGGGCTGCATGTCTGCTGTAGGGCTCCCTGTAAACTGGGCTTGTTGACAGTGGATCAGGACTGCATGTCTGCTGTGGGGCTCCCTGTAAACTGGGCTTGTTGACAGTGGATCAGGACTGCATGTCTGCTGTGGGGCTCCCTGTAAACTGGGCTTGTTGACAGTGGATCAGGGCTGCATGTCTGCTGTAGGGCTCCCTGTAAACTGGGCTTGGGGAGCAAGGCCATGTTTCCCTTGGTAACCACAGAGGCAAATCTAAGCAAGTTTTCCAGCTTGGTCAGTTGCCTACCTTCGTGAATGAGGAGTGTTTCAGCTAATGTTTTCATCGGGGTTGTGAGATTTCTCTGTGCTGAGGTGGTTTTGTACATTCGGTAGGGTATTCGAACCCTGTCTTGGAGTCAAAAGGACAAGGATTATTCTTACTTTTGAGCCTTCCCTCAACAGCAGGTCATAGGGATCTACAGTATTACTCACGGCTTGAGCTAATAAAAGCTCTAAGCAACAGTTTATTTGAATGAAACTTTACAGGTATATAACAGTGAATATAGGTCAATAAAATCATAAGTTCCTTTTTGGCTGTATCTTGAAAACCTTGCTAATTGTACAGAGTTCTAGACTGCTGAGGACCCTTAAGCTAATCGGAGCTCTTCATGCCGGACCTCACAGGGCTTTTACTGTGCCGCCTTGTCAGTACTGGTACGACTGACAGCACCTGCTTTAAAATAACAACATTTATAAATAAACCAATAAATCATACATGAGGCACCTCTAGGAATTCCATTTAACTGCAGTCAATTGAAAACGGTGACATCACAATAGGCCATGTATCTCTGCTACGCTAACAGTACCGGTATTCTCTTCACATTCTCTTCAGTGAAAAACTAAATAAAGGTTTGTAATGAATAGAAAGAAAGATCAGTGGATTATTCACTTGCATGTTAATAAAGCAGTATATAATAGTTCTAGGGCAATAAGAGCCTGTCTTGGGGCAATATCGACACTTGCAGCGGGTAAACTGTTCATGCACAGAATCGAGCTCTTTGAAAGGGGGTCTTGTTTAATGTCATCTAATGCTTTTAAAATGCCAGTCTCTGCATGCATTTGAACCCAACATGTCACATGACATCTACTTTGCAGCTGTTCTCTGTCTATTGATTACTTTAACAGACCTAGAAATGGTGCTTCTGAGCTAATGTCTTTATCTGTCAATCTGTGTGGCCATTGATTAACAGCTATAGCTCTGTATTAAATAAGCAGGAGGAGGATTGATTTTAGCAGCTATAGCTCTGTATTAAATAAGCAGGGGGAGGACTGATTTTAGCAGCTATAGCTCTGTATTAAATAAGCAGGAGGAGGATTGATTTTAGCAGCTATAGCTCTGTATTAAATAAGCAGGGGGAGGATTGATTTTAGCAGCTATAGCTCTGTTAAATAAGCAGGGGGAGGATTGATTTTAGCAGCTATAGCTCTGTATTAAATAAGCAGGAGGAGGATTGATTTTAGCAGCTATAGCTCTGTTAAATAAGCAGGGGGAGGATTGATTTTAGCAGCTATAGCTCTGTATTAAATAAGCAGGAGGAGGATTGATTTTAGCAGCTATAGCTCTGTATTAAATAAGCAGGAGGAGGATTGATTTTAGCAGCTATAGCTCTGTATTAAATAAGCAGGAGGAGGATTGATTTTAGCAGCTATAGCTCTGTATTAAATAAGCAGGAGGAGGATTGATTTTAGCAGCTATAGCTCTGTATTAAATAAGCAGGGGGAGGATTGATTTTAGCAGCTATAGCTCTGTATTAAATAAGCAGGAGGAGGATTGATTTTAGCAGCTATAGCTCTGTATTAAATAAGCAGGGGGATGATTGATTTTAGCAGCTATAGCTCTGTATTAAATAAGCAGGGGAAGGACTGATTTTAGCAGCTATAGCTCTATTAAATAAGCAGGAGGAGGATTGATTTTAGCAGCTATAGCTCTGTTAAATAAGCAGGGGGAGGATTGATTTTAGCAGCTATAGCTCTGTATTAAATAAGCAGGAGGAGGATTGATTTTAGCAGCTATAGCTCTGTATTAAATAAGCAGGAGGAGGATTGATTTTAGCAGCTATAGCTCTGTATTAAATAAGCAGGAGGAGGATTGATTTTAGCAGCTATAGCTCTGTATTAAATAAGCAGGAGGAGGATTGATTTTAGCAGCTATAGCTCTGTATTAAATAAGCAGGGGGAGGATTGATTTTAGCAGCTATAGCTCTGTATTAAATAAGCAGGAGGAGGATTTATTTTAGCAGCTATAGCTCTGTATTAAATAAGCAGGGGGATGATTGATTTTAGCAGCTATAGCTCTGTATTAAATAAGCAGGGGAAGGACTGATTTTAGCAGCTATAGCTCTATTAAATAAGCAGGAGGAGGATTGATTTTAGCAGCTATAGCTCTGTATTAAATAAGCAGGAGGAGGATTGATTTTAGCAGCTATAGCTCTGTATTAAATAAGCAGGAGGAGGATTGATTTTAGCAGCTATAGCTCTGTATTAAATAAGCAGGGGAGGATTGATTTTAGCAGCTATAGCTCTGTATTAAATAAGCAGGAGGAGGATTGATTTTAGCAGCTATAGCTCTGTATTAAATAAGCAGGAGGAGGATTGATTTTAGCAGCTATAGCTCTGTATTAAATAAGCAGGGGGATGATTGATTTTAGCAGCTATAGCTCTGTATTCAGTAAGCAGGGGGAGCAACAGTGACACAATGAATAAGCACGATCGTGTTTGGAGGAGTCCGACTCCACACATGGAATCAATGGGAACGTGTCTTCCTCGTTACAAGCCAGCTTCTATTTTGTGAAGTGAGCAGACCTAGTAGAGAGGTCAGGGGGAGTGGAGTTCTGAGCTCTGAACTAATGAATGGCTCAGGGACTGGATTAAGTAAAGATCACCTACTTAGTCTTGAAAATGGATCGCTCCACTCTAATACCTGTTACAGGCCTTTAGACTAACAATTGCAATGGGTATTAATAATCGTGTTTAAAATCTGATCTTATTCATGCAGTAATAATAAATACAGAACACGTGCCACTGAAGTACCATTTTTATTTGAATGAACTCCTGGGTGGTTCTTTTCATTTGTTAGCATTACTGAATACAATAACTCTGCAGGCAGAGGGTTTTGAGTTGAAGGGCCCTGTTCCTTGTATCTGTTGCGGTTTTAAATTATTAAAATAGATCCAACTGTGTAAGATCAAGAGAGGGGGTGAGTTTCAAAACTGAAGTGCTGAGCTAGGGGTTGTCTGGAACACATCAACATGAATGAAACATGCCCTCGATGAAACCCTCCCTTTTATTCAGAGCAGAACTGTGCACAGTATGGGGTGTCTGAGGCACTTCTCTCTGTCTTCTGAAACGCACAGAGCTCAGTTTACCAAATGCAGACAAGCTTGGGGCTAGAACCAAACAATACAAATCATGACGTTCTCATGAGGGCCTTGTGATTGGGTACGGATTGTCTATATATGTTAGTTTAAGCTTGTTTATTCTGTAAGGGAGGAATGAAGTGGTGAATCGATGAAAATAATCTACTGTTTTCCCCACATAAAACATTTCTGATTCCAATGCTATTCGGTCAAAATGTGATCGCACAATACAACTGATAATATAAAACATATGTATTTTAATGAAATTATAGAATATGTATAAGATTCTAAATTCCAGTACTTGAGGTTTTGTAAGAAGTGTTATAAAAACATGACTACTTTGTCAGTTTTTGACTTTGAGAGGGAAACCAGCAATTTGCTAAAGCAATTCTCAGCTGAATTGGAAAATGAATTGATTCAAAGATCAAAGGGTGCCTCCTAGAAATCTTTAAACTGAATCTACCATTCCTAGTATTGTGTGTGTGTGTGTGTGTGTGTTCTATAATTAGTTTTTGTATTACTTGCTCTGAACATGATCTGGCTGTTGTGGTTGTGTGTGTTTTAAAAGTAGAATGACCATCTCCACACAGGAAATAGCAATCCACTAAAGCATAGATTCAGCCATCTCCACACATGAAATAGCAATCCACTAAAGTATAGATTCAGCCATCTCCACACAGGAAATAGCAATCCACTAAAGTATAGATTCAGTGTTTTTCTAGGCAGCCGTGTTTTCAGCATCTCAAATGAACTGAAATGTCTGCCTTGACTTTCTCATCTCTTCTGTCTCTGTGTTCTGATGCATTAGCTCAGGGGGGTCAAACTCCAGTCCTCGAGGGCCGCAGGGTCTTCTGGTTTTCATTCCAGCTTAAGCTCTCAATTAACATAATTGATCTAATTGTTTGTTGAATTTGACATATTTCATATTTTTCAAGGTCTTTTACAGTTGATGGTTTTAAAAATGCACTTGATTCAAGGTACACTAGCTATGAAACATTTTGAGGCCTGAAGAGAAGTGTTAAATGTGTCCAGTTAATCAAATAATTAGACCAGTTAAGTAATTGAGAGCTCGGGTGGAACAAAAGCCAGAAGACACTGCGGCCCTCCAGAAACTGAGTTTGACAGCCCTGCATTAGCTTGTAGTTAAGTTGAACTAGTCTGCATTCTGTTTTTCCTATGGTTTCAATGGAGTGTCCCTGTCTTGCAGGCCCTCTGTAATCAAGTCATTGTTTTCAGTGGGCCGCTGCTCTGCTGAGTGACTAGTTCATGTTGCATTGCACTTGTTTTTGTGGCTCTGTGGAAAGTCACTGAGCTTCAGTGTGGCTCTGTGGAAGTGTCACTGAGCTTCAGTGTGGCTCTGTGGAAGTGTCACTGAGCTTCAGTGTGGCTCTGTGGAAGTGTCACTGAGCTTCACAATGTGGCTCTGTGGAAGTGTCACTGAGCTTCACAATGTGGCTCTGTGGAAGTGTCACTGAGCTTCATTGTGGCTCTGTGGAAGTGTCACTGAGCTTCACAATGTGGCTCTGTGGAAGTGTCACTGAGCTTCACAATGTGGCTCTGTGGAAGTGTCACTGAGCTTCACAATGTGGCTCTGTGGAAGTGTCACTGAGCTTCAATGTGGCTCTGTGGAAGTGTCACTGAGCTTCACAATGTGGCTCTGTGGAAGTGTCACTGAGCTTCAATGTGGCTCTGTGGAAGTGTCACTGAGCTTCAATGTGGCTCTGTGGAAGTGTCGCTGAGCTTCAGTCCTGCTGAAGGTTTGAAAAGACTGCAAGGTCTTGGTTAACTTTAAACAAGTCAATGAGTAGAGAACTGCTAAAGCGATGCCTGAGTGGATTTCATACGGTTTATTCAACTTTGTAGTAAACCAAACGTTTCTTTAGTGATTATGTTTGTTTGTGTTTGGTTGGTTGGGCAGTTCAGATTTGTAGATGTGGATGTTTTAAATGTCACTCAAAGGGGATTGTTGCTTTAAATTTCCTAGACTTTGAGGTGCAATTCATGTTGATAAGTTACAGTAAACTCTGCTATACTAAATAAAATAAAAAAAAGGCAGCGTTATGAGTTCAATTTAATTTACCAGGCCCGATTCCCAATACATGACAAAACCAACCTTATACTGTAACTGATAATCAGGGTGAAATGAACTGGAACAGCTGCTTTCCTAAATAGAAAAGTTTTTAAAACAAGGAGGCCTTGTCATGAAGTTAGTCATCACGTTATGATGTTGTAGTTAAATGAAGCTCTTATTAAAGGAAGATGGATATCGATGTCGGCTGTGGAGGTTACAGCTCTTATCTCTCTGTTTTATATAGAGACTTTCACTTCTTTAGTAACACCGCCAATGCAATTATACCAAACCCAATTAGGCAGCTGTTACCCATGTGTGCCACCCTGCAAGCACAGTACAAATTATCACATTACAGAATATCACATTACAGTTATAAAGTACAATAAAATCAGTAGCAAATAAGAGCAAATTCAAATAAGAAAAAAACCGAATCCAGTAAATAATTCCATTTAAGAGCGAGTTCGACTAAGAGCAGTTAACTTTTTATATATTTATTAATAATAAACTGGGCCAAATCCGAGTGGTGGTTGAACAGGCATTTGGGTTATTGAAAGGGAGGTGGTGGATACTACTGAAGCATACTGAAGTGAACCACAAGCTTGTTCCCAAAATTATTACAGCCTGCTGTATCCTGCATGATCTGTGCCAGGACCGTAAGGGGGTGTTCAGGCAAGAGGAGGAACAGCTACCTCAGCCTCCAGCAAGAATTGCACAACAGCGATATGAAGAGGGTCCTGCTATTAGAGATGCACGGCTATCTTTATTTTGAGTAGTATTGTTGTTTCCAAAGAGATAAGTCACAAAAATTCTACATCACATTTTATTTTGAGAGTCGGTTAAACAATGTTTGTGTTGTGCATTGTATCAAGCTGCCTCATCATATCCTCTTCCCTTATGGATATTAACACCCGTGCCTCTTCATCGCTCCAGTGGACGTAAGTGGAAGATGAACACAGGTTTTTCTCAGACGTAACTAGGAGAAATTGCATGGGAGTGTAGTTTTATTCACATTTAAACATAGTACTTAGCAGTATTTTACAATAAAGACGTTTTGACAGGTGTTTGGAAAGCTATTTGCAAGTGTATTCTGAAGTACTGTACAGTAGCTGTAACCACCTGAATTCACAAGCCCATGATGCAGTTTATAAAACATTTTTATTAATCGTTTTAAACAGAAACTCGGTAAATACAATCTGTAATACTTTACAAACATTTAGATACATGCATGATTAGCATTATGCACATTTTTAGGGAAGACGGAGAAAAAAGTGGGATTATCTGCAACATCAATCTGATAAGGGAAATACAAGATACATTAATGTCCCTGCTGCCATCTTTGGACCATGGTAACTTATGTATTCCCATGTGACTTTTATAGCAGCTTTAGGAAAGGACTTGAACGAGCTAACATTTTCACGAGAAACTCGTGTTTACGTGTGTAAGTGGCCATTGATTTCACGAGCATTTCCTGGAATCTCACATGAAAATGGGACTTATCCGTTTAAATACTGTCCGTTTTCTGGGCCAGTTTCACATGTTTTTGCAGCCAACGTGCACGCGCATTGCCGATTCCTGTGAGAGATAGCACTCGTGTAAAGTGGCCCATTTTTGAAAGAAGTGTTCAGAGTTGCTTGCTTGTCAGTTCGTGAACATCCAGTACTGTGTGTTTTAACTTGGCTCCTTTGACATTGACAGCAGGAATTCTCTCCAGTGCTCTTTACATATTTGTCCAGCTGTCTGTTTTTAGTGTTCCTTTAGTACTGCGGCAGTTTTACAGTTCAAGTTTTGCATAGCGATGGTTTGACTGTTAGATACACCACTACTCCCCAACTTAATTTATTCTGCTCCATGCCTACATTCTCATCCGTGTTATCAATGTAGAATGAAGTATCAACCTGTTTTTAATCAGTTATTTATTCTCTTCCAGGATGAGCGTTGAACGTATGGGCACTGATTTTATATTCATACCACAACGTACTTTATATTATTTTGTGCACTTTTTCTGGTTGCTGTAATTGGAAAGAAGATCTGCCTAATTTAGAAGTACCGGTTATGAAGTCATAAACCTTTATTTACAACAATACTTCTTCTTAAATATTGGCTTTTAGTAAGGATTTGCAAACCAGCAAGGAGTTGTGGTTGACACTTGTGAGTACAGAGCAACCGTGTTAGTGATGGGAAGTGAATGCTGAGTGTGTGCAGTTCATGATATTTTAAACAATTGATTCCCTCTTTTCCTGAGTCTCATTCCTTGTTTCTTAAGAAATAGTGTGGTTTACAGGTGAAACTATTACAAAATAGGGCAAGTAGTCAAACTTTTTGGCGAACGCTCATGTGTCCATACTGAGAGCATCCAGCAATATGCACAGTCAACTCTTAAGGACAGTAAGAATGAAACTGCTGCAAAGTGTTTCGGAGACAGTTCAGAATTTAGCGTCTTCATTACCTAATGGTTAAAGTGGTCTTTGATATGTAGTCCCAATTCATTCTTTCAGCTTTTTTTCGTGGTTATTTTCTGCGTCTCTCGAGCAAGCGTTCTGCACAAATGAGGTTTCTGTGCGGTTGATTTTCAGTGCTGATGCTCGTACTAGCAGACATGTAAAACTACAGCCTACGTACCCTAACATTTAACCTTTTGTAAAAAAAAAAAAAAAAAAAACCTTAAGTGAAAACTGAAGCTGGAAGTTTGAGAGTAAAATATTGAAATAAAGTTGAGTCTGTCGCATGTGTTAAACTACTCTGGGTAGTCTTCCAAATGTGAACTCTTCAAATAAAATACACAGCTTGGAGATCCTTTAACTGAAGGTGTAGGATGTAGGAATGATGCAGATTACAGAGTGGAATTAAATATTAGTTTAGGCTTGAATAATACGTTTTGGGTGCATATTTATTTCACTACAGTATATACCATCAACAATAGGCATGTCCCCTTTGTTTTATAGCTTGACATCCTAGTACAGCTTATGCTGTACGTGTCTCAATTTCTACAGGTGTGCAATACTGTGCTGCTTGTTTGATTTCATCCTGTCTGTTCATGCATACAGCAAATAGAGCTGGATGGCTCGGTCTGCAGAGACGAGAGTGCATCCCGCTAAACTCCTTTGCTTTTGGTCTGTCGTCTGCTACTTGTTTAGTTCATACCCTGAGTGACTCGAGAGAGCACAGAGCTGCTTCACCTACTGAACTGACGAGAGAGAACAGAGCTGCTTCACATACTGAACTGACGAGAGAGAGAGCAGAGCTGCTTCACATACTGAACTGACGAGAGAGCAGAGCTGCTTCACATACTGAACTGACGAGAGAGAGCAGAGCTGCTTCACATACTGAACTGACGAGAGAGAGCAGAGCTGCTTCACATACTGAACTGACGAGAGAACAGAGCTGCTTCACATACTGAACTGACGAGAGAACAGAGCTGCTTCACATACTCAACTGACAAGAGAGAACAGAGCTGCTTCCTCACATAATTAACTGATGCAGAAAGACAAGCCAATTAGCAAACTTCTTCTAGATAGAAGAGTTAGTCTCCTGCAATTACACTTTTTTGATGAAATTTAAAACCCATGCATTTGTTTGTGCAGTGCTTGCTGTTCTAGTACCTGTGTAATACCTGCTCTGGTGTCTCTACTTATTTCTACCCATGCATTCGTTTGTGCAGTGCTTGCTGTTGCTCTAGTACCTGTGTAATACCTGCTCTGGTGTCTACTTATGCATGTGTTTATTTTGATTCTAATCTTCACTGGCAGATGAGCTCCCCCCTCGTATCTTTCAGCACCCCTTGCCTTGCCTCAGTTCAGTCCTGCCTCTCATTAGCAGAGGCTGTACAGTAACAGTGCCTAACTATGTTCTGTGGACAAAGTTGAGACCACCCAACTCACTTTACATGCAATCAAAACCAAACTCCCTCAGTAATAGGCGGCAATTGGATGCAAGTGAATTAACCCACCAGTCCCTTAGCTTGTACTTTTTATTGTATTGTGTGAGTGTTATTAAATGTCAGTGCATATTTTTCAGATTGGATGCCTTGTTGGTCAGATTAGGATCTACTGTACCAAATATACATGGCAGTCAGCACATGTGAATCCAGTGTTTTTTGTGGGGTCCAGGCCCTGCTCTTATTGATGACTCTGCTTTTTGGCTGTACTTAACAGAGAGCAATCTGCTGACTCATGTGTTTGCAGTATAGTTTAGTAGCATTGAACAGGGAGCAGTTTGCTTTCTGTCGTTGTGCAGTGTGGCAGGCCTGCCAGCTCAGCTCTTTCCTGTGCACAGACTCTGCTCTGAGCCCGGTGCACCGCTGCCTGCTGGTGACATCATCATTGGGACTGGCTACTCAACATTAACATTACAAGCCTTTTTTTTAATAGACTGCAATAATGTCTCTACTACAACAAAAATAAGTACTCTGCAGTAATTGGTACTGCACTTGTGCTGTGTAATCCTGGCTTCTCTCAAAGGGAGCTGGCTTCTCTCAAAGGGAGCTGGCTTCTCTCAAAGGGGAGCTGGCGTCTCTCAAAGGGGAGCTGGCGTCTCTCAAAGGGGAGCTGGCTTCTCTCAAAAGGGAGCTGGCTTCTCTCAAAAGGGAGCTGGCTTCTCTAAAAGGGGAGCTGACTTAATAACAAAAACTGTCACCTGAGAGACGCCAGCTCCCCTTTGAGAGACGCCAGCTCCCCTTTGAGAGACGCCAGCTCCCCTTTGAGAGACGCCAGCTCCCCTTTGAGAGAAGCCAGCTCCCCTTTGAGAGAAGCCAGCTCCCTTTTGAGAGAAGCCAGGATTACACAGCACAAGTGCAGTACCAATTCTGAGGAAAGCACTGCAGAGTACTTATTTTTGTTGTAGTAGAGCCATTATTGCAGTAAGCCAGTGTAATATAGCACAAGTAATCCAGTGTCCACCTAGACTCTCGCCAGTACATTGTATAGAACACTTTCTCAGTGCTCGCTGGGGAAGATATCTCCTATATTAAAAAAACAAACTAAAAGTATATTCATAACAATGACTTCTTCATTTTAACCCTATTGTATACATATGCTGGGGGCCAGAGTGGGGCTTTGCTAACCTTATCCCATTTATCTGAAAATAACAGTTTTAAAAAGACTATTGACAATTTTTAGAAATCCTGTGCTGCTGTAACCACATGTCAGTTGTTAGTTTTTTTCCTTCTGTTGCTGTTCTCTGTTGTGAAATTACCACGGTTCTTGATAAATCAACTTAATGAAGCTTCCAATATCAAGAGAATTGATGGCTGTGCATCAGATATGTATCCCGCTAATGGACACTGAGAGGAATTGCAAGCCCAGTGTGGTGTCTCTGTGGACCAGCATTATTGAAATGCTTGACCATCTCAACAGTGCGCAACAACAATCCATTCAGGAGTTGTAGTTTTTGTTGTAACGGATCAATTTTGATAGATTGTTTTCATCCAGGCAGATATCCTTGCTCGTACGCACCTCTTTCCTTCCATTAAGTCTTGAGCAGCAATTCTATTTTACTCCCATCAGGCGTTTTAATAGAGCATGTAAATACAGAATATTTAAAAATGTCCTGTATTTTGAGGAACGTGCTTGACACAATCTTCTTGTAAATAAGCTGCTGTCCACGTTATTGAAATGTCTTCAGTGTCAGGCCTGGTGCACATGAAAGTGTACAGCCAAGATATGATGGGATTTCTACGGGGTGTTTATTTGAATTCTCATGACATCTGCTTCCAATAAACCCTGGCTCCCAATCTGCAACAGCGCTGCTGTAAAATGTAGGCTGTTTGGATTAGAGAGAGAAGCATTCGTCAAGGGCTACTTAAACCCTACTAATGACAGCAGCTTGGGTTCCATTCAAAGGGGCAGTGTTGTGGTTTGCAGGCTGCTTTTGCTGTCTAATGGAACACGCTTGGGTGTTCCTGGAAGACCTGTATTGTTTTAGTAGGATGGGGTGTTACGGTTGCATGCAAGCTTGTTGCTATTTATACAAATGAATCATGGAATTAAAGTTTTTGAGTGCTCTTGGCGACTGTCCAAACAGATAAACACTTGTATAAAAAGGTACGAGTCTGTTTTGGTTAAGCTGTTGCACTTTAAGAACCTCTTGCTCACTACAGTATTTTGATTTAAAGGGTAAACCTCAGGGTGTGTTTTCATTGGGCATTATTTTTATACATCAACCCCCTAAGAAAAGCATCTGTTTGAAACAGCATCCCCTGACTCTGCAGATCCAAATTCAATGCAAAGTTATTCATTTCCTGTATCCTTAATGTGCTGTGCCCGTGCCTGGGAGGAGTGCTGTCGTTCTCAATTATTTAAAGAATCCCAGTGATGTAGAATCAGCGATATTTAATTTACTGCTGTGGCCTCAAGGACTGCCATCCATTATTAAAGGCCTTTAATGTGGGCAGCTGTTTTACTCTAAAAATAGGTCAGAGGTCAGATGTAATGACCTTATTTTTACAGAGACGGAGGCTGAGTTACAGCATGCCGAACAGGGGAGGAATGACGTTGCTCGTCTTTCCTTTTTTTATGGTTTTATTTGTTAAAGCTGTTTAAGAGGTTAAAATGTGCCTTGCTTTGTGTATTGAAGATTGAGTCGTGAAGCTTGTAGACCCAGACCTCCAGTGAGCTTCACTGCCTGTATCGCAGTGTGAGAGGGCCAGCTCTTGCAGTCTGGATCTCTGTAGGAAATGCAGTTAGCTGGGAGAGCTCTGTAAATAAAAATTAAAAAGGATCATGAGGGGGTTTGTCCGCTAGGCCTGAGGCCCCTCCCCAAGGAATAGTGACCTCTGACCTCGGCAGTCATTAATCATGATGTGCCAGATCACAGTAATCTGCCCTGACAGGTGACAGATTGTGAAAGTGGTCAGAGAAGGCAGCCAATCAGCCAGTTTTCATGTATCAGAAGCCAGTGTCTGTCTATTGGCTGCTTTCAGTTTTCAGTAGCCAATTAGCTACAGTCTAGCTCTATTATCCGTTACGGTCGCAGTGGTCCTATTATTTGGATGAATAGGCAGTGGCACCTTGTGTTTCATTGCCAGTCTGTGCTGACCATCTCGTTATGGCATCCAGTCAGCACCAGCGTGTCATTTCAGTTGCAAATTAGCAGTGGCTCGCTAGGCCCAGATAGCAGCACTGTGGTAAAGCCAGAGCTGTCCAGATAGCAGCACTGTGGTAAAGCCAGAGCTGTCCAGATAGCAGCACTGTGGTAAAGCCAGAGTTGTCCAGATAGCAGCACTGTGGTAAAGCCAGAGCTGTCCAGATAGCAGCACTGTGGTAAAGCCAGAGCTGTCCTGTTGAGAGACATGGCTGGTGTTGGATTCAGGGGGCTCCAATATGTTTGTCAAAATCGGACGTGTGTGAACAGTGTGGGGCTAATAGTCTTGTATGCTATTTTCAAAATTCATTCACAGACTTCATATATACATTTTCTGGTGATTTTAGAAGCCTATATGCTAAAGAAATGGACTCTAACCCCTTATCCATACAGTAAAGGTTTGATACAATCTTCATTCTGCCTTTATCCCCTCTACTGGACTGAAATGAATGAGCAATCCACGATGCCGCTTCTCTTATCTTTATCAGAAGTGATTGCACATCAAGCTGGCAATCAATTGGAGCATTGACTAATTCTTCCACCACCATCCTGCTTAATACACAGGTCAATAAAAGTGGACTAACCTCTTCTGTTGAACTGATTATTTAATGTACAATTGATATCCAATACTCCATTAGAAAGCACTTGTCTTCAATAAAGGGGCCTGGCATTTAGATTTTTGTCTGTGTCACATTCTGTCAGAAAAACTGTAATATAGATGACACACATTTTCCTAAAAGGAGATATTAGAAGCACCACTAAATCAAAACCTGTTCTGATTTAAGGCGTCGATAAAACTTATCGATAGGATGCTAAATTTAAAATGAAGTAATTCAGTTTGCTCTCAACTCGGTCTCTTGTTGGTGTGGATGAATGCCCTCATGCTTGAGCTCTGCCCTGCTCTGCTCTGCTGTGCTGTGCTGTGCTCGCTCTTGGTGTGGATGAATTCCCTCATGCTTGAGCTGTGCTGTGCTGTGCTCACTCTTGTTGTGGATGAATGCCCTCAAGCTTCTGCTCTGCTGTGCTGTGCTTGCTCTTGGTGTGGATGAATACCCTCGTGCTTGTGCTCTGCTGTGCTGTGCTCGCTCTTGGTGTGGATGAATACCCTCATGCTTGTGCTCTGCTCTGCTGTGCTGTGCTCGCTCTTGGTGTGGATGAATACCCTCATGCTTGTGCTCTGCTGTGCTGTGCTGTGCTCGCTCTTGTTGTGGATGAATGCCCTCATGCTTGTGCTGTGCTGTGCTCTGCTCTGTTCTGCTCTGCTGTGCTGTGCTGTGCTGTGCTCGCTCTTGTTGTGGATGAATGCCCTCGTGCTTGTGCTGTGCTCGCTCTTGGTGTGGATGAATGCCCTCCTGCTGTGCTCGCTCTTGGTGTGGATGAATGCCCTTGTGCTGTGATCGCTCTTGCTGTGGATGAATGCCCTCGTGCTGTGCTCGCTCTTGGTGTGGATGAATGCCCTTGTGCTGTGATCGCTCTTGCTGTGGATGAATGCCCTCGTGCTGTGCTCGCTCTTGGTGTGGATGAATGCCCTCGTGCTGTGCTCACTCTTGGTGTGGATGAATGCCCTCATGCTTGTGCTGTGCTGTGCTGTGCTCGTTCTTGTTGTGGATGAATGCCCTCATGCTTGTGCTGTGCTGTGCTGTGCTGTGTTGAGCATGCTCTTGGTGTGGATGAATACCCTCATGCTTGTGCTCTGCTGTGCTGTGCTCGCTCTTGGTGTGGATGAATGCTCTCGTGCTTGTGCTCTCCTCTGCTGTGCTGTGCTGTGCTTGCTCTTGGTGTGGATGAATGCCCTCATGCTTGTGCTCTGCTGTGCTGTGCTCGCTCTTGGTGTGGATGAATGCCCTCATGCTTGTGCTCTGCTCTGCTGTGCTGTGCTCGCTCTTGGTGTGGATGAATACCCTCATGCTTGTGCTCTGCTCTGCTGTGCTGTGCTCGCTCTTGGTGTGGATGAATGCCCTCATGCTTGTGCTCTGCTCTGCTGTGCTGTGCTGTGCTCTCTCTTAGTGTGGATGAATGCCCTCATGCTTGTGCTCTGCTCTGCTGTGCTGTGCTGAGCATGCTCTTGGTGAGGATGAATGCCCTCATGCTTGTGCTCTCCTGTGCTGTGCTGTGCTCGCTCTTGGTGTAGATGAATGCCCTCATGCTTGTGCTCACCCCCTGCTCTGCTCTGCTCGCTCTGCAGGCACTCCGGTGAACAGAATTCCCATCATGGCGAAGCAGGTCCTGGACTTGTACACGCTCTACAAGCTGGTGACGGAGAAGGGAGGACTGGTGGAGGTGATCAACAAGAAGATCTGGAGGGAGATCACTAAGGGACTTAACCTGCCCACTTCAATAACCAGCGCTGCCTTCACTCTCCGGACACAGTACGACAAGCCATTATTCACATGATCAGAGTCACGCATGACAAATCACTTTTAGAGTTCACCTTGTTGTTCATTGTATGGATGTGGAACAGAGCATAGAACACAGTTGTAAAGGTTATACAGTAGTTCATGAGTACAATCTTCCTTTTTGTCATTTATAAGGAGTTATTACCTGGTGTGCCTCTTATTATAACAGAAATCATTTGGCAGTTAGAGCAGACAGTACCCGAACTGCATGAGATCTCATATAACAAAATGAACATATTTATACTCCTCTTTCTGTAGCAGCTACCTTGTATTATTGGGTCATTCTTGAAATTACAGGGGTTTTTATAGCTCAGACACACTGACCCAAAACTACATCATATTCAGTTGTGACAAGTTAACAGAAATTAACCATGAAATAATTTTACTTAATACATAGTAGTCATTTATAGACTTCTTTTGCAGTATGATTGTGTTTAAAATATATTTATTATAGCTAGTGTCCCACAGTCTTGTTTAATATGACTCTAAAATGTGATTCCTGAGGGAATCTTTACCACTAATCTTCCACAACAGAAACCAGACCTGGTTGGCTAGCCAGTTTGTTTATATTAAGGTAGTAGACACACAAGCTTCCTCCTTGCTTTCTGGCCCTCTCTGAACTAAATAGCCAATTTAAGATCTGTTTTGTCTACTGGAAAACCAAACAAAACTGTAAACAAATGAATAAAATTACTTCCTGCAGGCAGTACCATTGGCCTTGAGCAACGTTCATGAGTTCTGAATTCACATCGATACATATTGAATGGGTGGAGGTTGTCCATATTGATTGTTTTCCTTATTGGAATTCCAGACTGCCTATCCTTTCAGTGTTATTAGGTGGGTGGTAATCCTGTTTTTTAACCCAATTGTCCAGAGTAGTTCTCTTCCTGTTGTGAAGGCAATAGTATTGTATTTTCCCGTCTGACCCCAGTGTAACCCATTGTGAGGCTCGCTTCTGCTTGTTCCCCAAAACCACCTTTACAATGAGATGCCAGACAGACACTCCATTTAAATGCAAACGATAGCTGCCTGGTTTACTATGCTGCTTTAGTGCAATGTCTTTATCTACCAGCATCCGAAGGAGCAGCTTGCAGTGCTATAAAAACAGAGCTAGTGCTGGGAGAGAAGCAAACGCGTCCCTGTGTGTCGCCCGTTCTCCATCCCAGGAAGGGATTTCACTGCAGAAGCAAGATTCCAAGAGGCTGTGGAGCTCCCAGAATCATTCCATAAGTCCCGGGCTCTTCCATTCATCACAGAGCTCTCAAAGAGTAGTCCTGAAATAAACACATTTTATAGTAAACATGTAGTCCTCTTTTGAAACGTGATATCTGGAACATGACTTGGTTAAAGAAATCTGTTTGCAAGCCCTGATTTCAGGTAGTGCTGCACCTCCTTGATAACTGGAAGGGGACATTGTCTTCAAGTCTTAGAACATAAGAACATAAGAAAGTTTACAAATGAGAGGAGGCCATTCAGCCCATCTTGCTCGTTTGGTTGTTAGTAGCTTATTGATCCCAGAATCTCATCAAGCAGCTTCTTGAAGGATCCCAGGGTGTCAGCTTCAACAACATTACTGGGGAGTTGGTTCCATACCCTCACAATTCTGTGTAAAAAAGTGCCTCCTATTTTCTGTTCTGAATGCCCCTTTATCTAATCTCCATTTGTGACCCCTGGTCCTTGTTTATTTTTTCAGGTCAAAAAAGTCCCCTGGGTTGACATTGTCTATACCTTTTAGAATTTTGAATGCTTGAATCAGATCACCATGTAGTGTTCTTTGTTCAAGACTGAATAGATTCAATTATTTTAGCCTGTCTGCATACGACATGCCTGTTTTAAACCCGGGATAATTCTGGTTGCTCTTCTTTGCACTCTTTCTAGAGCACCAATATCCTTTTTGTAACGAGGTGACCAGAACCGAACACAGCTAATGCATTGTAAAGTTTTAACATTACTTCCCTTGATTTAAATGCAACACTTCTCACAATATATCCAAGCATCTTGTTGTCCTTTTTTGTAGCTTCCCCACATTGTCTAGATGAAGACATTTCTGAGTCAACATAAATTCTTAGGTCTTTTTCATAGATTCCTTCTTCAATTTCAGTATCTCCCATATGATATTTATAATGCACATATTTATTGCCTGCGTGCAGTACATTACACTTTTCTCTATTAAATGTCATTTGCCATGTGTCTGCCCAGTTCTGAATGCTGTCTAGATCATTTTGCATGACCTTTGCTACTCAACAGTGTTTGCCACTCCTCCTATTTTTGTGTCGTCTGCAATTTTAACAAGTTTGCTTACTATACCAGAATCTAAATAATTAATGTAGATTAGGAATAGCAGAGGACCTAATATTGATCCCTGTGGTACACCACTGGTTACCTCGCTCCATTTTGAGGTTTCTCCTCTAATCGGTACTTTCTGTTTTCTACATGTTAACCACTCCCTAATCCATGTGCATGCATTTCCTTGAATCCCTACTGCATTCAGTTTGAGAATTAATCTTTTATGCAGAACTTTGTCAAAAGCTTTCTGGAAATCTAAATAAACCATGTCGTATGCTTTGCAATTATCCATTGTCGATGTTGCATCCTCAAAAAAATCAAGCGGGTTAGTTAGACACTATCTCCCTTTCCTAAAACCATGCTGACTGTCTCCCAGGATATTGTTAACATATAGGTAATTTTCCATTTTGTATCTTTTTATAGTTTCCATAAGTTTACATATAATAGAAGTCAGACTTATTGTTCTGTAATTACCTGGTTCGGTTTTGTCACCCTTTTAGTGGATTGATATTACGTTTGCAATTTTCCAGTTTGTCGGTACAACCCCTGTGTCAAAAGACTGTTGCATGATCTTGGTTAGCGGTTTGTAAATAACTTCTTTCATTTCTTTGAGTACTATTGGGAGGATCTCATCCGGCCCAGGGGATTTGTTTATTTTAGCTCCAAGTCCCTTTAACACTTCTGCCTCTGTTATGCTAAAGTTATTTAAAACTGGATAGGAACAGGTCGACATGTGGGGCATGTTGTCCGTGTCCTCCTTTGTAAAAAGCTGTGAAAAGTAATCATTTAATATATTTGCTATTTTTTTTTCTCTTCGTCTATGATTTTGCCATTTGTGTCTCTTTAGACATTTAACCTCCTCCTTGAATGTTCTCTTGCTGTTATAATATTGGGAAAACATTTTGGAATTGGTTTTAGCCCCCTTAGCAATATTGATTTCTATCTCTCTCTTGGCCTTTCTAACTTCCTTTTTGACTTGTGTTTGCAGTTCCAAGTACTCTTTCTGTGTACTTTGGTTTTGGTCCCTTTTAAACACTCTGTAAAGTGCCTTTTTTGCTGAATATTTTTTTAATTGATCTATTAAACCATTTTGTCCATTTAGTTTTAGATTTAGATTTTGTCTATTTTTGGGATGTAATTGTTTTGTGCCTCTAGTACTACATTTTTAAAAAAAACAGCTATCCTTTTTCTGTGGATGTTTTCTCTATTTTACTCCAATCTACTTCTGTTAGTCTCTGTTTCATACCTTCATAGTTTGCTTTTCTAAAATTGTAAACCTTAGCTTTAGTCATTACTTTTTGGGTTTAAAAATCACTTCAAATGAGACCATGTTGTGGTCTGAGTTTGTCAATGGCTTTCTGACCTCTGTTTTAGTTATTCTGTCTTTGTTATTTGAAAAGACTAAATCAAGGCATGCCTCCCCTCTAGTCGGTGCCTTGACAAATTGCGTTAGGAAGCAGTCATTTGTCATTTCCACCATTTCAATTTCGTCCATCGTGCTCCCCACCGGGTTTTCCCATTTTATATGGGGGAAGTTGAAATCCCCCATTAGTATGGCTTCTCCTTTTCTACTAGCGTCCCCTATTGCCTGAGAAGTGTAGTACCAAGGACCATGTTTTAAAGTGAAAATACATGTTTGCAATAACATTTGTTCCCTTCAAAACTGCACATTGGAGACTTATGTAACTGATGGAAGTGCAAAAAGGGTCATATCTGTGGAATTATTATGATGACTACAACCACGAAGATCCCAGAGCGATACACAATGGCTGTATTATCCCTTGGTGACTGGGTATAGTGGAGGTGTCCATACCTGAGGGACACGCAGAGCTGTATTATCCCCTGGTGACTGGGTATAGTGGAGGGGTCCATACCTGAGGGATACACAGAGCTGTATTGTCCCCTGGTGACTGGGTATAGTGGAGGGGTCCATACCTGAGGGATACACAGAGCTGTATTATCCCCTGGTGACTGGGTATAGTGGAGGGGTCCATACCTGAGGGATACACAGAGCTGTATTATCCCCTGGTGACTGGGTATATGAAGTGCTGAGCTCAGTATATGAAGTGCTGAGCTCAGTGTTTGTGTGTGTGTGTGTGTGTGACTCTCCCTCCTCTGCAGTATATGAAGTGCTGAGCTCAGTGTGTGTGTGTGTGTGTGTGTGTGACTCTCCCTCCTCTGCAGTATATGCTGAGCTCAGTGCTGGGTGTGACTCTCCCTCCTCTGCAGGTATATGAAGTACCTCTACCCCTACGAGTGTGAGAAGAAAGGCCTCAGCTCTCCGGTGGAGCTCCAGGCTGCCATCGACAGCAACAGACGGGAAGGCCGGCGGCCGAGCTACACCTCCACTCTCTTCGGCTACTCCCCAACCCCCTCCGGGGCCCCGCACATCCTGTCTCCCCCCAAAATGCACCTCCCAAACAACGGGCTGCACCTCTCCCCCGGCCAGCCCATGAAGAAAGGTACCGCCCCGAGGGTCGCTTCAGACGTTCAGCGCAGTGCTGTCCTGTCAGAGCTGCTGAACACAGGGCCTGATTGAACTGGAGCTACTGAATATCACTCCACTATTTAATGTCAACAATGCATTTGAAATGGAGGAACTTTTCACTAGTGTCTTCCAGATTGTCACATGCAGGATGTTATTTAGAGACGGTGTGAACTAAAATAATAAGCATACAAACCTTGTACAGTACTGTACGTCAGTGTTTAGGGGAAGGAAATGCCACTGTGTGTTTATCCTAAATACAGTAGATTTACTCTGGAGTAAGTTTATCATTGTTGTGTGTTTCACCTGCTGCACTTTGACCAGCTGTAGCCTGACCTGAAGCCTGGGCGCTGAGCTGGTTTAACGCACGCTCTCTCTCCCCAGAAGACGGGATGTCAGCCACGCTGCTGTCGAGCCGCCTCCCCATGGCCATGGCTCTGGGCAACCAGCAGATGTCAGGCTTGGCCCGGGCCGCCACGCTCGAGCAGCTGCGGGAGAAGCTTGAGACGGGCGAGCCCCCGGAGAGGAAGATGGCACGGGTAGCAGAGGAGCAGCAGCGGCTCATCCAGCATGCCTTCCAGCAGAACCTCCTCGCTATGGCAACGCAGATGCCAATGAACATCAGAATCAACAACCGCGGTGAGTCTCAGGATAAATAACCCTGCAGTTAGACTCAATATGATGAGGGGGCTCCTCTTGGATGTGTATATTGTAACCCCTGAAGTTTCTAACATGTTTGTTTTACATGAGTCCTCATCTAATTCAGCACTCTGATTGGCTGAAACAGTATACATAAACAGGGAACTTTTATATTTTGTGATTCATTTGTCCAGCTGTGTAAACACTCAATGTTGGAATGCTCAAAAAAAACATAAAATTGGACAAATGAACACAGCTGTGGTTATGGAACTCTGGTCAGTTTGAATGAGCTTATCTAGTGAATTCCAGGAGAATGATTTAGGGTGTTAGTATAGAGTGTATCCCAGCCCATATTGCCTGGACAAGATGGTAGCAATGGCTGTAGCAGACGGTCATGGCATATTCAAATCAATACAAACTTTGTTATGTCCCTTTTTATAAATTCAGTGGGCTCTTCATTACATGACACATTTATCTGCCTGAAGCAAAAAATGTCAGGTTTTAGTGCATGTGTACTCATTTCTTTCCATCACTATAAAACACTCATCGTAATGTCTTGCAAGTTATTAATAACGAATTCTAGTTGTAACTTTTGTCAAACAATGTATATAACTTTTACTAAAACTACTTACACACACACACACACCCATGCAGCTGAACATTACCTAGTCACTGGTGTTAGGAAACGATCCTCGCACTCATGTTCCTCGACACTGTCGATCACTCTATCCTACTATCCTCTCTTGCTGACCTGGGAATCTCTGGAACTGCTCTGGCCTGGTTCTCCTCCTACCTCTCCAACCGCACTTACCAGGTAATCTGGCGTGGAGCAACCTCCACACCTCGCCCTCTCTCAACAGGAGTCCCCCAAGGGTCAGTCTTGGGTCCTCTCCTGTTCTCTCTCTACACCTGCTCCCTGGGCCCCCTCATCGCATCCTATGGTTTCTCATACCATTTCTATGCTGATGATGCTCAGATTTTCCTCTCCTTCCCCACCTCTGACTCCACCATCCCCTCCCGTATCTCTACCTGTCTGTCTGCTATCTCCTCCTGGATGCACTCGCATCATCTCAAACTCAACCTCTCTAAATCTGACCTCCTTTTCTTTCCCTCCTCCTCCTCCTCCCCCTCCTCTGATCTCTCTATCTCTGTTCCTCTGGAATCTACCACACTCTCTCCCTCTTCCTCCGCTAAGAACCTCGGAGTCACCCTGGACCCCTGCCTCTCTTATTCCCAGCACATCTCCACTCTGGCACGCACTTGCCGATTCTTCTTGAGCAACATCCGAAGAATCCGACCCTTCCTCACCAACTACGCCACCCAGCTCCTGGTCCAGGCCTTGGTACTCTCCCGCCTAGATTACTGCAACTCCCTCCTGGCTGGCCTCCCTGCGTCCGCCACCCGTCCGCTGCAGCTCATCCAGAACTCCGCTGCCCGCCTGGTGTTCTCTCTGCCTCGCTTCTCCTACGCAACTCCACTGCTCCGCTCACTCCACTGGCTCCCGATCACCGCTCGCATCCAGTTCAAGACTCTTGTACTAGCCTACAGATGCCTTGACCAGACTGCACCCAGCTACCTCCAGACCCTCATCTCTCCCTACACCCCCACTCGACCTCTCTGCTCCGCCTGCACTAGAAGACTGGCTCTACCTCCTCTACGCTCCCCTGCCTCCAGAGCCTGCTCCTTTTCCACCCTCGCCCCGCAGTGGTGAAATGACCTTCCTACAGATGTCAGGACTGCCCAGTCTCTGACCACATTCCGGCGCCTCCTCAAGACTCACCTCTTCAGAAAGCACCTGTAGAACTCCTCTGTTCTTCGCCTGGGACACTTATCTCCCTTCCTTAAATGCGCTTTACTTGCTCTTATCTGCCCCCTATTTTACTGCATTTAATCCTGTACGTCAGAGTACTGTAATCTGCCAAGTGTTTAATCTGTAGTATTTTGTATTTAATCATATCCTGATGTAACTATCACTGACACTTATCATTGAATCGTATCATTGAATTGTATTTTGTCACACTTGTACTTGCTTGAACCAAAGTCATTGTATTTATCTTGCTCTTAATTGTATTATTACTTGTACTGTGATACTTGAAATGTATTTGCTTTTGATTGTAAGTCGCCCTGGATAAGGGCGTCTGCTAATAAATAAATAATAATAATAATAATGTTCCATCTCTCCCTACAGAAGACAAGCAGGACATGGCATTGAGCATTTCAGCGAGCGGCACGCACAGCATCAGCATGTCAGTAGAGGTTAATGGCACTGTCTATTCCGGTAAGACTTACTGAAGCTGACAGGGCTGAGGTGAGGACTCGGAGGGCTACAGGGGGACCCCTCTCCTCGCCCAGCTCCTCTGGCTGCTTTTCAGTTGGTTCCTGTTGAAATCCGTTAGACCCTTTTAATAAAGAGACAACATGGGGGCAATGAGCAGTGATGACTTGACCGGAGTTCCCCAATACCTTAATATGGATTTAAAGCAAAAAAAAAACACACAAAATATTTGAAACGTCAGGTTGTATTTACTGTGTATGAAAATAAGTGAAATGAAAGTTGACAGTACTAGGAGTTCATTATTGCAATTTGACTTTTTTATTATCTATATTGTGTACATGCATAACATATTGCATTGTGGTATATTGCATTAATGAACTGTTTCATCATTGAGGGCATTGAATTTTTTTTTGTAGAAATGGTTGTCATTGCATTTTTGTTTTCAGTATTCCCTGATTTTCCACTTGCTGATCCTTTCTCTGTCTCCAGGTGTCTTGTTCGCTCAGAAGCCGGCAACAGCAGTCCCAGGTCCGAGTGGCGGTTTCGGGATCCTCTCCTCCTCTCACAGTCCCACCTCCTCCAAGGCACCCAGCTCTGCAGAACCCTCCACCAGCGGCTCCCCCTAGAGGCCACACCTTGCATGGGCGGTGTTAGTGTGGAAAGGTTGAGAGAGGGAGGGGAGGGGGGACACAAGGACTTGTTGGCAGTTCTCTATAGAAATATATATTATATTAACCATGGCAGGGATTTACAGACTTTCACAACTATTACCTCATCAACTCGTCTGACCTGTCTGTCTTCATAGATGCACAGCCAAAAGATGGCGAATTGAACTTGAAGATTTTGTATTGTTGTTGTTTTTCTATATCACATACCTCAACCATTTTGCAATGCTGATACCTCAAAGGGCTGTAGTTTACAATGACTGTTTACCGAATGTGTTCTCAGTATTACGAGTGCTTTTTAAACTGGAGGAGAGCAGGGGCTGCATATCCCAGACCCAGCCTCATTAGCAGCCTCTCGTTTCCAACGCTCAGCCAGCCCTGCAAGAGCCAACGCAACTCTTTGAAAAGCATAGGAGTTGAATTCAGGTCCTAAAACCAATGCTGCGTCAAATGCAACTCCTCTGATTTTGAAGAGAACCCAAAATGCACCTTAATCAGAACACCCATGCCATGAGTGAGGAGACCCTGGTCTTCGGATTCACAGTGCAGCGTGCTGTCAGTCTCGTATCGTATCATACAGGCTTGCATGAGTGAGGAGACCCTGGTCTTCGGGTTCACAGTGCAGCGTGCTGTCAGTCTCGTATCGTATCATACAGGCTTGCATGAGTGAGGAGACCCTGGTCTTCGGATTCACAGTGCAGCGTGCTGTCAGTCTCGTATCGTATCACACAGGCTTGCATGAGTGAGGAGACCCTGGTCTTCGGATTCACAGTGCAGCATGCTGTCGGTCTCGTATCATATCATACAGGCACCACTTTATGCTCAGCGTGGTAAGCTAGCCTCGTAAATCTAGTAACCAGACTGCCATATTTGTGGATTCAGCACGTTTATTAGTATGGTTAAGGTGCTTTTTAGGGGAGCAGGGAGCTTTTTAAAACTGAAAATCAGCGTGCAGCTACAGTTCAAATTAAACTGTTTCCCTTTTTCTGCTTTACCAGAAAGGGTCGTCTCAGGAATATGCTGGTACATTAACATTTTTTTAAATATTGGGTTATAAAAATATTACTTTGTGCTATTCAAGTATATCTCTCTGATTTTGTGGCTAAATTCTATTTTTCTTCCTATCTTTCTATATACCTCATCTGATAAGTTTGACGTTATTTCGAATGCTTGTTGAATTTGTAATGTACTTGTTGATGTTTATTGAAAACCAAAGACGACAAAAAAAAAAAAGATGACCCGCCCCACACTTCAAGTGGGAGCTCTTGGGAACCGGCTTTGCTAAGAATCATTCAGACTTCAGTATAGCCTCACATTGGCAGTTGATTTCATAATAGCAGAACTGCTGGAAGCTCCTTTGATGGATTGTGTAACATTTTAAGATGTGGGGGTGTTGTATGCAGTGTCACAGTTGACAGTATTATAGATGCAACTCTGCCAGTCTGCTTGCGAATGACTTGGTCTTGCACAGCTAAGTACCAAAGATATGGGATCTCCATGTAAACAAAATACCTCAATGTCCGCAAGAAAGCAGGACCTTGTGTGGCTTCATTTGACAGTGTTGGTCAGCAGCTCAGCTGAGGGGGTCGGGGGTGCTCAGTGCCTTCAAGGGTCCTGAAAGAGAATGTGGTCAGGAGGCCTTTAATTGAGGTGATGACCAAAAACACTGAAGGACAGAACCTCACAAAGAACCGGCCCCAGTCCTGAAGGACAGAACCTCACAAGGTACCAGTCTCAGTCCTAGAGGACAGAACCTCACAAAGAACCAGTCCCAGCCCTAGAGGACAGAACCTCACAAGGTACCGGCCCCAGCCCTGAAGGACAGAACCTCACAAGGTACCGGTCCCAGCCCTGAAGGACAGAACCTCACAAAGAACCGGTCCCAGCCCTAGAGGACAGAACCTCACAAGGTACCGGCCCCAGCCCTGAAGGACAGAACCTCACAAAGAACCGGTCCCAGCCCTAGAGGACAGAACCTCACAAGGTACCGGTCCCAGCCCTAGAGGACAGAACCTCACAAGGTACCGGCCCCAGCCCTGAAGGACAGAACCTCACATTGTACCGGCCCCAGCCCTGAAGGACAGAACCTCACATTGTACCGGCCCCAGCCCTGAAGGACAGAACCTCACATTGTACCGGCCCCAGCCCTGAAGGACAGAACCTCACAAAGAACCGGTCCCAGCCCTAGAGGACAGAACCTCACAAGGTACCGGCCCCAGCCCTGAAGGACAGAACCTCACAAGGTACCGGTCCCAGCTACGTACTCGGGTTCTTCTAAATGGACGCCATCGTTAGCACAGAGAGTTAAAGGTTAAACATTAACAATAAAAGTATAATGTAGGCAGCACTTTACAAATATACCTTAAATCACAAGGCTGTTAATAAAAACTACATCTCTTTAACAAGTATCAAATCATGGCTAGAAAACTTTACAGCTATGGCCAAAAGTTTTGCATCACCTAGAATTTTAGAATTGAGACAACTGAAACAAAACCAAAAAAAATATTAAAAAAAGAAACATTTAAACATTTAACATTATGTAATCAAAGAAAACACAATGATATTGCAAAAGTCTACCGGAAGCCATAATAGTAGTACAGTATTTCATGTTAGATTTCGAAATGTCACATTTTTAAATTTTTGCCAGGTATATAGAAAACTACAAAGCGGTATGTAATTCAATATGTTAACATAACATTATTCAGCAGGTTTCATTTGACTTTATGAAGTAAATGATTAGTTCATTCTGTAGAGTGATGCAAACCCTTTATCCATAGCCGTATACCACTGTCACTTTTTATAGCTCTACGAAAGGTGGTTGTTTTTTGTTTTCTGCATTTAAGCGATTTGGCTTTAAAATATATTGAATCATTCAAGGCTACCAATTCTTGTAAATAAGTTGCCTACTATTACCATATCCAGTACATATAACCATGCATAATTAGGAAGGCTTCAATCGCTGGATAGAGCTAATTCAGAAAGTCACATTGGGGAGGGGGTGGGCTTTATCTTTTTCAGTTCAGACCATTATTTATTTAGTTAAGGGATATTTATGCTACATTTCTATCTGCTGCTGGGAGCGGTTTGATTGGAAATCTGCAGCAGACAGATCAAACTGGTTTGAATTGGGGTCCGTCGGCTCCAGTGAGGATAAAAACCTGTCTCCATTGAGCTCTAATGGGGGTTCACCTGAAAATGGCTCACTGAGGTGGGTACTGGATGCAACACAAAGCAGGAATAAACAACCGAGGACCACATCACTATCAAATCTTTATTCCTGTGTGTAGATGATCTCTGATCTGATGTATTACTGCATGTAGATGGTATCTGATGTGAAGCAGTTTCTAGTTTTGCACAGCTCCAATAAAGATGCGACTGATGGACTCGCCTTTATCACTAATACAGTGGGGACATTACAGGACCTCTCCCCCCCAACACTAATTCACTAGGAGTTAGGATTCAAACCCCTGGCACAGCAGGGACACTTACTCACAAACTCAGGACTCCCTTTGTGAAGGCAGGGATGGTATAAAGCTGCCCACAGGATCCCAGCACCTCGACCACCACACACCTTGGCATTGCAGTCTCAGGGAAGCAAGGAGGCCAATGAAATGACTTGGAGAGGCTCAGGGAGAAGAGAGACACTTCAGTCGGGCCGACTAGTTACTATTTGTATCGCTGCATTCTTTTAATGTCGTTTACCTTATGTGTGCTTAAATGTGATAGTGTATCATGATGTTGTGCTTTTTAAAGAGAAAAGATGTTGCACAATTTGTCGAGTGCAAAACTGAGCACAACAGAAAGAAATAACTGATGTCCTTTTTATTTTCTGTTTTGGTTTCTTTGTGTAAAGGGAGCTAAAGGCCTGGTTTGTAGGTATTGCGTGGGTGTTTTATTTTTAAATTAGATTTTATTTTCTCCTCCATAATTTTTAAAACCTCTAAAAATCGGTTTGTCACCTATCATCAGATGTACTATTGCATTGACAGCTATGAATCTGTTCATCGGATGTACTATTGCATTGACAGCTATGAATCTGTTCATCAGATGTACTATTGCATTGACAGCTATGAATCTGTTCATCGGATGTACTATTGCATTGACAGCTATGAATCTGTTCATAGTGTACTAGCTGTATCTGTCCAGGTCAAACTGAAATATTTTAATATATTGTACATACCCACTTTATCACCCACCCCCTCTCTTTTTGAAATCTGATTGAAGAGCATTGTTAATTCATGTATAATATATTAAGGGTGCACCAGTGATTTGATTTGTTTTTTTAAAGATATACCTCTAAAGCCATAAAACACAATGGTGTGATGCTCCTTTTTTGTTTGTGGGTTTTGTGCTTGTTCTTTCTTTTTTTTTTCTTCTCTTAAACCACGTTCTTGGAGAATAACGTTGCGAATGCTTGTGAATCTGGTTTGTGATATAATTGTAAAGTGTATTTAAAAGAGGAGCACTTTTTTCTCCTGAAGAAGTGATATTACACATTCAGTTTTGTTCGCATTGGAAATACAAGACTGTGGTACTCAGGGGTTACAATATGTATTTCATTATAAAGTTTTACCTTTTATTTCTACCCGGATCTTGTATGCTTATTTTCTGTGTGTGTTTGTCATTTTCATATTTTTAAAAGCTAACAACTCACATGGTACTGGTGTACATGACTGTTAATGACCACCCACCCAACACCATTGTTTTGTAGTTGTGATGCGGGTGACTGACCACTAGAGGTCAGTGGTCAACTGGTATAAATGTAAGTAGCATGTCATTAATGAATTGCTTTTGTTTTTCATTCCCTTACTGTTTATGGTGCTTCCTGGCATTCAGAGTAGTTCTGGGTTCTTTTGCTCCAATCTTATGTGATCATGCCTGGTGCTCTGCCAGAGTTGAAAGGTCGCTCTGTCACATGATTTGAATGGAATGAAGATGGCGGTTTGGTTCCTGGCTCTTTGGATTCTCCAGAGAAGCTCAAAGCAGCTGACAGGCAGGTAAAGGAAAAATAATAACTCCATATTGGAAGAAATCAGTCGCACGGATTGCAAGTCTAGACCTCATGAAAAGAACTTCCGCACAGCTCAATAAAGTGGAAGTGAAACGAGAAGCCGCCTGCGCTCTCGCTCTCTAAAGCTCTTACCACTGAGATCAGTTAGGAGAACAGTGCCAATGGTAGGACCCATTGGTGGAATGGCTGGGGTTACATTGCATAGTAGTTCTACCCTCAGAGTGGCTTAAAAGAAGTTTCACAAAACAAAGAACAGCAATGCTAAAGTGGCTCACCTGGTACTACACTACTAGCCTAAGTATCTAATGGTCATGACAAGTACTGGATCTGTCCTCTTCTCATGCTGTCATATTCAGCATTGAATGCAACTAGAACACAGAACATGAGCTGTGCAGTTACTTTCATCATTTATTCTGGGATGTGTGTGAGAATGTGAGGCGCTATGTAGGGCACCAAAGCAACTACTTAATGAATGTTTAAATCAAGGCTCACAAAATAAAATCCATGGCGATTACAGCTTACATCTCTACTGCCCTGGCTTTGAATTCTCATCTCCATGGTGATTACAGCTTGCATCTCTACTGCGCTGGCTTTGAATTCTCATCTCCATGGCGATTTACAGCTTGCGTCTCTACTGGCCTGGCTTTGAATTCTCATCTCCATGGTGATTACAGCTTGCATCTCTACTGCGCTGGCTTTGAATTCTCATCTCCATGGCGATTACAGCTTGCGTCTCTACTGGCCTGGCTTTGAATTCTCATCTCCATAGTGATTACAGCTTGCATCTCTACTGCGCTGGCTTTGAATTCTCATCTCCATGGCGATTACAGCTTGCATCTCTACTGCCCTAGCTTTTGAATTCTCATTTCCATGGAGATTACAGCTTGCATCTCTACTGCCCTGGCTTTGAATTCTCATATTGTTAAGAGGACATGCAGATGCTTGATCTTTAGAGACAAAATATGGCAAGTTCCTCTTGAGCGGTGTGGCAGTCTGGCTCGCAGTGGTGAAGTGGATGACGTCACGGACCAGGAAGTAACTGACACCAAAACAGTGGATGGGCGGGTGAAGCTGAATGCTATTGCACTCAGCGTATTTAATAACAAACAAAACAAAAGATTTAAACAAAACAACAAAACACAAAACAAAAGGGCACGAGGGCCAAACGAATAAACAAACAAACAAGTAAGTGTCGTGCTGGACAATCCAGCACGTTTTAGCAATTGTTTTTCGAATGTTGCTCGCTCTCTCCGCTCCCCGTACTCTCCTCTGTACCCCCCAACCTCAAGTGCAGAGAGCTGCAGGTTTATATACTCTGGCCGAGGGATTAACTAGTTGGTAATTATCTTATTATCCCTCGGCCAGAGTCTGCACGCGTTTGGTAAGGATGCATGACTGTCAGCTAGTTAAATAATCAGTAGCTGATCAGCCATGCATCCTCACGGGGTTTTTAAATATAAAATAATAAAAGACGCGGCGCTTTTACCCGCGCCGTAAACAAAAATACAAATAATAATACATAGGGGCGGGACACTCCGCCCACATGCCCCCCAATGCGCGCAGCACATGGCCTTTTTCGCCACCTCCCCTTAGTCCCCAAAGTCCCGGTTAGCAGTCCCGGCGCAGGGCGGGCAGCAACGGACCAAAGGTGGCGGCCACGGTGGGATGTCCTCCTCCCACCCAAACAGCCGTGGCGTTCCAAAGGCACAAGACCGGCCGGCTCCTCTGGCCAAAAATTTTTGGGGTGGTCTCCAGACCTGCCCCCCCTTCTTCGTGGGCCGGCTCCCCTCCGTGGGGCTCCGGCCACCCTTTCTCCTGCAGCGAAATTGCTGCGGGGAAGCTGGTCTCCTGACCTCCCCCTTCTTCATGACTGGTAGCTGCCCTTCACGGGCTCCAGCCACAGTATTTCCTGCCCGAAAGTGCGGCTGGGGAGCTGGTCTCCTGACCTCCCCCCCATTTTCCGTGGCCGGCAGCTCCCCTTCATGGGGCTCCCTCCACACTCTATCCTGCCGCGAAAGTGCGGCTGGGAAGCTGGTCTCCTGACCTTCCCCTCCTCTTCACGGCCAGCAGTTCCCCTCCGTGGGGCTCTGACCACATGATCTTGGCCCGAAAGTGCGGCTGGGGAGCTGGTCTCCTGACCTCCCCTTTCTTCATGGCCGGCAGCTCCCCTCCGTGGGGCTCCGACCACAGTGTAGTGACCCCAGGCGGCAGGATCCTGGCGACCCCAGGCGAAGCAGGATCCCTGGCGACCCCAGGCGACGGCAGCGGACCCTCGGGAGGCGGCGGCAGCGGCAGCGGACCCTCGGGAGGCGGCGGCAGCGGCAGCGGCAGCGGACCCTCGGGAGGCGGCGGCAGCGGCAGCAGCGGACCCCGGGAGGTGAACTCGGGAGGGGAGCCCCTGGCCATGGAGGCGGCAGCGGAGCTCCACTTCTCCCTCGTTCCCTGTAGCTGGTGGCTCTCCAGGCGATGTGGAGCAACAGGCAGCCCCAGGTGATGCGGAGCAACAGGCAGCCCCATGCGGAGCAACAGGCAGCCCCAGGCGTGCGGAGCAACAGGCAGCCCCCAGGCGATGCGGAGCAACAGGCAGCCCCAGGCGTGCGAGGCAGGCATCCCTGGGTGGTGCGAGGCAGGGCAGGAGCAGTCCTTCCCATGACGATGGATGTGGAACCAGCAGGTATTCACCCTCTGCTGGTGGAGGTGGGAGGGGAAAGCAGTCCTCCCACAGCGGCTGAGGCGGAACCAGCAGGCATTCACCCTCTGCTGGTGGAGGTGGGAGAGGCAAGCAGTCCCCCGGCGGTTGAGGCAGAACCAGCAGGTATTCACCCTCTGCTGGTGGAGGAGGGAGGGGCAAGCAGTCCTCCCACGGCGGTGGAGGCGGAACCAGCAGGCATTCACCCTCTGCTGGTGGAGGTGGCGGAGGCAGAGGCAGCTCTTGCTGCTCTGCTCCTGGTGATGGTGGAGACAGAAGCAGCTCCTGCTGCTCTGCTCCTGGTGGTGGTGGAGACAGAGGCAGCTCCTGCTGCTCTGCTCCTAGTGGAGGAAGCGGTGGAGGTGGCGGAGGCAGAGGCAACTCCTGCTGCTCTGCTCCTAGTGACGGAAGCGGTGGAGGTGGGAGCAGCTTGTAGTCTCCTGGCGATGGAGGTGGGAGCAGCGTGTAGTCTTCTGACGTTGCAGGGGACTGGTGCGGCTCTGCCTCTCTCGCAGGGGACTGTGGTGGAGGCAGTGGCGATGGGGCGGATGCTGGCCACTCAGAGGGAGGCTGTGGCGGTGCTGGCTCCCTCTGCTGTGGCGGCTGGGCTGGTGTGTGCCGTGCTCCCTTCAGCAGCATAAATAGAGGCTGCTGGGGAACACCAGCATCCTGCCCTTCTCCCCCCCAGAAAAATTCAGGGGGTTGAGCCTGTAACTCCTCCCCTTCTGGCTCTTGGGACTGCAGCTTGGGTCCTAGGGCTGTGGAAGCCCCGACTTCCCTCTCTTCGGGCCGTGGACGCACCGACTCCTCCCTTTTGGGCCGTGGACGCACCGACTCCTCCCTTTTGGGCTGTGGACGCACCGACTCCCCCCTCTTGGGCTGTGGACGTTCGGGCTCCTCCCACTCAGGCGCAGGACGTTCGGGCTCCTCCCACTCAGGCGCAGGACGTTCGGGCTCCTCCCACTCAGGCGCAGGACGTTCGGGCTCCTCCCACTCAGGCGCAGGACGTGCGGGCTCCTCATCCCCTGGCTCCTGCTCTGGGCAGTCCTCGTCCTCATGCCCATAGGCAATGCACATGGTGCACCACCTTGGCTCCCTCTGCTTCCTCCTCACTTTTCCCCCTCTCTGCCTCCTTCTCCTCACCTTCCTCATTTGGGCTGGTTCCTCCCCTTTGAGGCAGGTGAGGCAGGTTTCCTGATCCACCTGCGGCGATGGTATGGCCTTCAGGTGGATCCACTCCTCTGCAGTCTCCACCTCACCTCGATCAAAGGCCTGCACAAGGGGTCTTCATATGGGCACACCTCAGGGAGGTGCCCATACTCCAGGCAGGCGAGGCACCATGTAGCCCCTCCTTCCTTTAACTCCCTCTGATGCGCATGCCACCTCTCCATGTAGGCGTCCACTTTCCATTTTTTTTTTTTTTTTTTTTTTTTTTTTACAAACACAAAAAAACACTATTTGAAAAACGAACACAAAAAAAAACTTCCTTTGCTGTTCCTGGTCCGGCTGTTGGAGGCGTTGTTTGTCCCACGCAGGACACCATATGTGGCAGTCTGGCTCGCAGTGGTGAAGTGGATGAAGTCACGGACCAGGAAGTAACTGACACCAAAACAGTGGATGGGCGGGTGAAGCTGAATGCTATTGCACTCAGCGTATTTAATAACAAACAAAACAAAAGATTTAAACAAAACAACAAAACACAAAACAAAAGGGCACGAGGGCCAAACGAATAAACAAACAAACAAGTAAGTGTCGTGCTGGACAATCCAGCACGTTTTAGCAATTGTTTTTCGAATGTTGCTCGCTCTCTCCGCTCCCCGTACTCTCCTCTGTACCCCCAACCTCAAGTGCAGAGAGCTGCAGGTTTATATACTCTGGCCGAGGGATTAACTAGTTGGTAATTATCTTATTATCCCTCGGCCAGAGTCTGCACGCGTTTGGTAAGGATGCATGACTGTCAGCTAGTTAAATAATCAGTAGCTGATCAGCCATGCATCCTCACGGGGTTTTTAAATATAAAATAATAAAAGACGCGGCGCTTTTACCCGCGCCGTAAACAAAAATACAAATAATAATACATAGGGGCGGGACACTCCGCCACAAGCGGTCACATTCTTTGAAAGCTATTCTGATCAAGACATTTTAACAGAAAGACTACAAAAAGGTGACGACACACTTACCCAAGTATTTTTCTTAGAATTCCCAGTGCGTACGTTTCATAAAATTGACCGCCTTTTTTTAAAAAAAAAAAAAATAGAACCACATAAAATATAATTGAGATTCTCAGAAAATCATTCTTCGGAAAACAAGAAAGAAAACTGCTTTCGATATAAACCTTGATGATATTGGCATTGTAGAGATCAATTTTCATTTAGCCAGTTTTGTATACTGCTTAAAAGGTTGTGGAATCCATATATTATAATGTGTAACAAGCTTTGCACTCGTGGTTTTATGATGTTTCCAGAAACCCTTGATGCAATTAAAACCTTGTAAATTGCTGCAGTCTATCGTATATCTTTGAGCAGACACATTTAGTTTTACCTTGAATGAAGACTCCTATTGCATAGCAGTTTCCTCCAGTCCAGGTTTTACTACAGGCTTTATTAGCCACAGTGTATAAGTAACAAGCTCATGTGCGTCTTCTTAGTGAAACCAGGACTGGATCAAACTGCTGTGCAATGGGGGTGTGTGTCAGTGTGGCAGGGAAAGCCCTGCCGGTGCACGTGGGGGGGGTGGGGGGGTGTTATTTCTCTCTGTCAAAACACGTGGGAATGCGTCTGGAGTCGTGAATTGAATAAGTGATTAAATGATTAATTAAGGCTCCAGCCACAGGTGTATAAATAGGGTGATCATGGGTGTCAGTTACAGACGTGCTCAAATTTGTTGGTACCCCTCCACAAAAAACGAAGAATGCACAATTTTCTCTGAAATAACTTGAAACTGACAAAAGTAATTGGCATCCACCATTGTTTATTCCATATTTATTAGAAATCAGACTTTGCTTTTGATTTTTTATTCAACATAATATTGTAAATAATAAAACAAATGAAAATGGCATGGACAAAAATGATGGGACCCCTAACCTAATATTTTGTTGCACAACCTTTAGAGGCAATCACTGCAATCAAACGTTTTCTGTAGCTCTCAATGAGACTTCTGCACCTGTTAACAGGTAGTTTGGCCCACTCTTCCTGAGCAAACTGCTCCAGCTGTCTCAGGTTTGATGGGTGCCTTCTCCAGACTGCAAGTTTCAGCTCTTTCCATAGATGTTCGATAGGATTCAGATCAGGACTCATAGAAGGCCACTTCAGAATAGTCCAATGTTTTGTTCTTATCCATTCTTGGGTGCTTTTAGCTGTGTGTTTTGGGTCATTATCCTGTTGGAGGACCCATGACCTGCGACTGAGACAGAGCTTTCTGACACTGGGCAGTACGTTTCGCTCCAGAATGCCTTGATAGTCTTGAGATTTCATTGTGCCCTGCACAGATTCAAGGCACCCTGTGCCAGGCGCAGCAAAGCAGCCCCAAAACATAACCGAGCCTCCTCCATGTTTCACTGTAGGTATGGTGTTCTTTTCTTTGAAAGCTTCATTTTTTCGTCTGTGAACATAGAGCTGATGTGACTTGCCAAAAAGCTCCAGTTTTGACTCATCTGTCCAAAGAACATTCTCCCAGAAGGATTGTGGCTTGTCAATATGCATTTTAGCAAATTCCAGTCTGGCTTTTTTATGTTTTTTCTGTCAAAAGTGGAGTCCTCCTGGGTCTTCTTCCATGGAGCCCACTTTCGCTCAAAAAAGCGACGGATGGTGCGATCAGAAACTGACGTACCTTCACCTTGGAGTTCAGCTTGTATCTCTTTGGCAGTTATCCTTGGTTCTTTTTCTACCATTCGCACTATCCTTCTGTTCAATCTGGGGTCGATTTTCCTCTTGCGGCCGCGCTTGGGGAGGTTGGCTACAATTCCATGGACCTTAAACTTCTTAATAATATTTGCAACTGTTGTCACAGGAACATCAAGCTGCTTGGAGATGGTCTTGTAGCCTTTACCTTTACCATGCTTGTCTATTATTTTCTTTCTGATCTCCTCAGACAACTCTCTCCTTTGCTTTCTCTGGTCCATGTTCAGTGTGGTGCATAATGATACCAAACAGCACAGTGACTACTTTTCTCCATTTAAATAGGCTGAATGACTGATTACAAGATTGGAGACATGTGTGATACTAATTAAAGAAACTAATTAGTTTGAAATATCACTATAATCCAATTATTTATTATCTTTTCTAAGGGGTACCAACAAATGTGTCCAGGCCATTTTAGAATATCTTTGTAGAATAAGCAATAATTCATCTCTTTTCACAGCTTCTTTGCTTTATTCTATGACATACCAAAGGCATGCAAGTATACATGATAAAATAGCTTTTAATTTCATCACTTTTCAGGAGGAATGAAGCATTATTTCAATGAGCTGTAAGGGTACCAACAAATTTGAGCACGTCTGTAGATGAAATGGTTAGAGTTATTGCTGGTGTTGGAGGTATGTGTGTTTGTGTTCCGTGCTGTGCCGTTTGTCCTGTCCTGTTAGTGTTAGTGTAGGCCTTTTGTATTGGCTTGTGCCGTTGTATTTTGTTGATGTGTTTTGTTTATTTGTTATTATTACACGTGTGCATTAGCGCTTCACTGTGTCCGAGTCTCCCTTCCTGGTAACTAACAGCCTTGCCAGTGAGGCTGTCCTGTCACAGGGTCTTATTGCAATTCCTATCACATTTCACAGAAGCTATTCATAAACATCCATTGAATTAGTAGCAGCAGTAGCCTATTGGCACAGCTTGATCACAGCACATGAACACATCTCTCCTGTCCTCCGAGGGAATCTTAATGGAAACATTTAACACAGAGAGTGATTGCATGTAACCATATTCATAGATAATAAAACCGCGGAGATGCCCAGTAGAACGCTCCAGTACATCTGGTGTAAACCTGGATGGACGCTGTTCTGCAAGTCAAATCTTACAATGTTGTTGTAAACATCCTTTTTTAATTCAATGCACGATGAATCATTGGTGCGTTCTTATGATGCGTGCTGTATAAAATATTAGCA